>WOXC01000675.1:0-118246 GCA_011680675.1 Gymnobelideus leadbeateri | reverse complement strand
AATAAATATCACTTTGTAAAAACTAATTGATGCTAATTTTTTCAGTTATATTAACTTACCATTAACATTGTGACACACAGATAGGGGCTTGTGAGCAATAGTATTAGAATCAGGCTTTCTCCCCCAACTTTTCAAGGTTACCCCCTAAGTCTCTGAGGGAGAAAAATGACTTAACCTTGCTCTAAGGACCCAATATGCTAGTCCTAGTGTAAGTTGGGGAGTGAATTCAGATCATATGTGCTATATAGATATTTAAGGGGATTTCCTTCACTAAATTCTTTATTCTGAAGCTTTATCATAGCATGAATGTAATATTGGGTTCTTAAAACCTGTATTAGCAGGGGACAGGTCCTGACTTTTCCAAGGTCATGGACCAGCTTAACAACAGAATGTATATCTGTATTCCAGGACTGGACTACATAAATTCAGAGAATCATTTGAATTAGTTGTTTGTATCCAAAACAACTTATGAAGACATACACTAAGGCAAATGGTGTAGCAGATAGCTGTACCTGAAGTCAAGAAGACCTGAGTCCAAATATGGCCTCAGAATGTGACCCTGGCCAAGCCACATACTATCTGCTGCTTCAGTTTCTCCATCTGTAAAATGGGGGAGGTAATTCCTACTTCCCAGGGTTGTTATGAGGATCAAATGAAATTTGCAAAGTGTTTTGTAAATCTTAAAGAGCTACATAAATGCTAGCTGTTATTATTTTATTAGAATTTTATTTAAAATTTTTGAGTCAGTGTTCATTAATGATATTGGTTTGTATTTTTCTTTGTGTTTTACCTTTCCTTGGTTTAGGTATTGGGGCTGTATTTGTCTCATAAAAAGATTCTGATAAGAGTGCTTTCTTTCTCAATTTTTGAGAATAATTTGTGAAGTATGGGCACTAACTGTCCTTTAAAGTTTAATTTATCCTTTGAATCCATTAGGACTGGAAGGTTTTTTCTTTGATAATTCCTTTCCAGCTAGATCTATTTCCTTTTCTGAGATTGGATTATTTAAGATCTCTATCTGGTCTTCTGATAGAGTATTTTATATTTTTGAAGATATTTCTCTTTTTCTTTTGTGTTCTCAGTTTTATTAGTATTTAACTGTGCTAATTTGAATTATTCTCTGTTCTCATTATCCTTTTTATTTTTTTTTTCTGTCTTTCCTGTGATTTCACCTTGTTCATTTGCTATTTTATTGCTTTGGTTTTCTGCCCTCTTTAATCAGATTAGAGAAGGATTTTTTAATTTTAATAGTTTTTCAAAGAACCCATTTTTAGTTTTGTCATTCCTATAGTTTCTTTGTTTACAATTTATATTAACTTTCTAATTTTTAATGTCTCTTTTTTGTGCTTGTTTTAGCTTTGTTTATTTGTTGATGTTCTAATTTTTAAAAATGAATATTCAGTTCCTTAATCCTCTCTTTTTCTATTTTGTTAATCTATGCTTGTAAGGATGTGGTTTTTCTCCTGAGCACTCTTTTATTTGTATCCCTAAAATTTTGGCATGTTTTTTCAACATTAACATTTTCTTTTACATAGTTATTAATCATTTATATGATTCATTCTTTGACCTCATTATTTAGGATTTCATTTTTAAATCTACATTTGGGTCTGCCTCTTTACTTTGAACCAGCTTCTTTTTTTATTGTATTATGTTCTGGAAAGCATGCATTGGCTATTTATGCTTTTTCCCATTTGTTTGCAACATCTATGTCCCCTAGTACAAAGTGAATTTTTGTAAAAGTTCCATTGATTCTGAGAAATCTATTTTTTTTGCTCTCTCTCATTTAGACAATGCCATCAGTCTTTTAATTAGTTTCTCCAACAATTTGTTCAGTTCCATCTTTTTTCTTTTGTTTATTTTTCTTTTATATTTATCCAAAACTGGGAGAGGGATAGTCAAGTCTCCTATCAAAGCTGTATTACTGTCTTTATCTGTGTGTAACTCAGATAGATTTCCTTTATGAATCTGGATGCTAAGGCTTTTGAAGTATATAAGTCTATTACTGATATTGACTGATCTATGGTTCCTTTCACCATAATATAGTTTCCTTTTTTATTGCTTTTTATTTTTAGAATGTTTGTTTTTTGCTTTGTCAGATATCATGATTGTAACTTCTGCTTTTTTTGTGTTCTCTTAACACATAGTAAACTTTTTTTCTATCCCCTCAGTTTTATTTTATGTCTGCTTTATTTCTTGTATGTAACAGATTGTAGGGTTTGGATTTCTTATCCAGATTATTGCTTCTTTGTTTTATTGAATGATTTAATCCATTCACATTTAAAATCACCAGTCAGGTTTATATTTTCCTTCATCTGTCTCTAAAATTGTTTTTTTTTTCAAGTTATGATTTTTTCCCTTTCTTCTGTTAACAAACTTTTACTTTTAATTTACTTTAGCTTTTACTTTAATTTTTTTTAGGTGGCCCAGTGGCTCTTTTCCCCTTACTCCTCATCGCCAGATCTTTATTTGTTACCTCTTTTCCTTTAGGATTTTGTTTATTAGTTCCTTTTTCTCTCTTGCTTTTAAGGCAGCTAGGTGGCACAGTAGATAGAAGACTGGGTCTGGAGTCAGGAGGACCTGAGTTCAAATTTGGTCTTACATGCTTACTAGCTGTGTGACCCTGGGCAAGTCCCTTAACCCTGTTTGCTTCAGTCCCTCATCTGTAAAATGAGCTGGAGAAGGAAATGGCAAATCCTGCCGGTATCTTTGCCAAGAAACCACAAATGGGATCGTGAAGAGTTGGACATAACTGAAAATGGCTGAAATAATTTCCTCCCTTCTTTTCCCCTCTCAATTGAGCAGATTTTTCCTCCTTCTTTCTCCTTTCAAATAGTCTTATTTGTTAGTTTTTTAATTTAATTTTTTGAAGCTTCTTTCCAAAAAGGATTTCTCACTCTCTTCATTACTTTTACTCTTTATTGACTCTACACCCTCATTTTCTGATTCATGACCCTTATAATTAATCTCATCTCTCTTTTCTCTGTATTCCTCATGTAATCAAAGCTTCCAGATTATCCACTGTAGACTCTTCCCTTTAGAAACTTTCTGCTACTGCCTTGTAGAGCTTCCTGAATACTCCTTTCCATTATGTGTCACTCCCAGAATAATGACAATTATTTCAGGTGTCCAAAAGCACATTGATCCATTATAGGACCCCCCCCCCCCCACTGCATTCCTTATTGTGCAGCCCAACAATGATATATAGCTTCCCCTGGTTCCTTCCCCTTACCCCTAATTTTCCTCAGAATCTCTTCTGTGGGCCTATTCTCTCCTACTCCCTAGGTGCTGGTTGCCATCAGGGATTCCAGCTCCTGCACTCCCAATATAAGATAAGTAGGCCTTTCAAGCACCAAATCCTCCAGGCCAAACCCAGTTTTAAGTCTCCCTTCAGAACATATCTTTTCACTTATAGGAGAATTCCTCAGTGGAACCCCTGCCACCCAAGTAAGGCCTCCTTTTTTGCCCTTTCCCTTTTCAATCCTTATCTCTCCTTCCTTCCCTACTTCCCTATAGGTTCTTCTCTTTCTGAGACCCAAGGGAACTTTTCCTCACATTGCTAGCTCTTAATTTGACCCCGCATGTCACACACTCCTCTCCGTCTCCCTACTTCCCTCAATGCTCTTACATTCTATTTTTTTTTTTTTGCTTTTTTAGAGGGCATTTGGGGTTGTGACTTGCCCAAGGTCACATGGCTAGTTTTTGTGTTAAGTGTCTGAGGCCGGATTTGAACTTAGGTCCTCCTGACTCCGGTGCAAGTGCTCTATTCACTGTGCCACCTAGCCACCCCCATGTACTCTCTCATGTAATGTATTTACACAAAAATAACAATGGGGCAAGGAGGCACTGGGTTCTGTCCATAATATACCTGTCTTCTTCTTTGCTGTTACCATCAGATTTCTGCTTTCACCTTTGCCTTCTTTCGTACACTTAGAAGTCACTCTGTTGCTCCTGCTTGCTGCATTTACTCACTCTTTCGTTGATGTTTGAGAAGCAGACAATCTTTTCAGTTCTGGTTTTGAATGCCTTTTTTTTTCCATGCATGGTTAAGTTCAGATTTGCAGGGTAGGTCCTGCATTCTGAGTTCCATTGCTCTTTGGAACTTATCATTCTATCCCTTCCTCTACTTTCTTGTGACTATGGAATATTCTTGTATTCAATTTTTCTTTTCTTTATATTTGAGCTATTACTATTATTATTATTGTTATTATTATTATTATTATTACTATTAGCATAATAGCAGGCCATAGCAGGGTCAGGCCTTGTTTTAGGCTTGTTGGAGAGACCCCTACAACTCAATAAAGTAACAGATCTTTTGGAGAAATTAAGATGAACAGTTCAATAGAAAGTAAGGATTGTTAGGTACTGGAATGGTTTATTATAGGAGGCCTTGAGGTTTCCCCCTGGATGTCTTTTATAACAAGATGTTCATTAGCCAGTGGGGGTGTAGGTGTATTTCTGCCAATGACCATGCCAGCTCTTGTCCATTTTTCTGAGTCTGTGCAAAAAGGGAAGAAATCCAATGAGGAACAGTGGAAAGAGCACTGGCTTTTGAGTCAGAGGACCTGAATTTGAATTCCAGCTCTACTGCCTGTCTCTTTTGAAATAAAGGACAGTCAAAAGACCTTGACTTCAAGTTTTTCATCTGTAAAAGGAGAAAGTTTGAATAGGTGGTTTCTTCTGGCTTTGAATCTATGAACCTAAGAAGACCAAAGATGGGAAAGGACCAAAATCTTAATAGCTAGGAAGAATAGAAACAGAGAAGTCATCTTGTTTTGGATTTGTGGATAACAAGTCATCAGCTCTGAGGTGACACAGGGGATAGAGCCCTGGTCCTGCAGTTAGGAAAACCCATGTTCAAATCTGACCTCAGGGACTTACTATCTGTTTGACACTGGGCAGGTCACTTGACCTCTGCCTCAGTTTCTCCAACTGTAAAATGAGAATCATAATTGCATCTGCCTCCCAGGGTTGTTTTGAGGATCAAATGAGACAATATTTGTAAAGTGATTCACATATTGCCCGTACCTACTACATAGTAGATTCTTGTTTCCTTCCTTCCCTCCTTGTGGTCAATGAGACTTGGGTTCATGTACTAACTGAAAGTAGTGTCTGTGTCTCTCTAGTCACTTAATCTTTGATTGGCCCAGGCTATTAATTGCAGACCACGTGCTGATTTGCTTTGATAGAGGGAATGTCCTCAATAGGAATTCCCTATGTCAATGAGATCCCATGCTCAGACCAACCCCCTTCTCCCACTCCTACCCATCTTCAAAAATCAGCAAACACTTAGAAGGAGATGGGAAAGGAAAGAGGTGAGTCAGTGAATGTAAGGTTGCATGCTGTAGAGATAAGAGGTGTTCATTTTTTGAGGTGTATAAATGTAAAGTCCACTTATTAAACAAAGTTGCTGCTTAAGGTTAATTTATCAATAGTATTTGCTATGACGGTAAATTCTTTGATGCCTCCAAACCATTGGCACCAAATGGCTATGAGGCATCATTTAAAAATATACGTATGTATTTATATTTATATATTACCCTTATGGAAAGTCAAAATGCTTCTGAACTCTTTTGGAAACATAAAAAAATTTCAGATAAATTTATTTCGTTTGGATTCAATAAAATGTGGGCCCACTGTGGGGCCCTTGATCACACTTCTCTGTGATTGTTTAGTCATTAGTCATCTGGAAAGAGACAGTCTCACAGCATGATCTGGAAAACTTGGGTTGCAAAAGTAAATTACACTTTGGTGACAATTTTAGTTCTTTGGAAACTAAATAAAAAAGTTAATTGGCTGGGCACTGTACTCTGAGGATGTTAGAGGAAAAAAACATTTTTTTTTAAAATTAGGGAAGTTATGATGTGAGACATATGGGAAAACATTGGAAAATGTGACCATTTTAATGACATTCCTTGATTCTAGCCCAATGAAAGTAGTGAGGCATTAGTGACTTCATATTCAATTCAATTCAACACATAAATATTAAGTGCCTACTATGTGCCCAGCATTGTATTAGGTGCCAGGAATACTAAGATAAAAATTAGACAGCCCTGGCTCTCAAGTATCTTACATTCTACAGGAGAATCCTACATGAAAGTCCTGACCCTTCACAATCTTTGATTCTTGAAATCTGAGTAAATGTAGGCTCTATTTTGGGGGTGGTCTTTTATCTTTGTGTATATTTTCTATACTTAAGATAAAGTAGAAAGTGAAAGGTGGATAGATAACTCAGAAGAACAGAGCTCTAACACTGCATTTCCTACTTGACTACACTCCTTAGTTCTCTCCATCATGCCTCTACTCCTGGGTTCTTTCTCCCCCCACCCTCTTTTCAGCTTTCTTTTGTGTGTCTTCCCCTATTAGGTTGTAAGTTCACTGAGGACAAGGACAATTTTTCTTTTTCATATTTGTGTCCCTAGTACTCAGCACAATGTCTGACACATAGTAAGCAGGCAAGTTACTATTAAGATCCCACTTGTATGAGTGTTAATGAAGATAAATCCAGGATATCTGACTATAGTTCCCAGAATCATAGAATTTGGGGTCTTAATCCATCTGTCATATCGCTTACTTTTTAGGGCTGGAAAATTGTCATTGTGAAAAATAACAAAAATATAATATAAAGTAGATAATGTTAATTTGTGGTTTTCTAAGTCAGTATACTTCCAGGACATTTATATGATGCTTTAAGGTTGGCATAGGACTTTATATACATGATGCAATGTTGTTGTTTAGTCATGTCTGACTCTTTATGACCCCACTGGGGTTTTCTTGGCAAATATATTGGAGTGCTTTGCCATTTCCTTCATCATTTTACAGATGAGAAAACTGTGGTAAACAGACTTAAGTGATTTGCTCAGGGTCACACAGCAAATGAGTGGCTGTGGACAAATTTGAACTCAGATTTTCCTGACTCTAGGCCCAGAGCTCTATCCACTGAGCCACTAACCCTGTGAAGTAGGAAATTACTTATTCCCTGCATTTTACACTGGGATATTGAGGGTCAGAAACTTATCTGTGGTTTTATAGTCAATAGGTGTCAGAAGCAGGATTTGAACACAGATCTTCTTTACTCAAATCCACTGTATCTTCTCCATCGGTGCTGTCAAATTAAAAAAGAATCCCATCCTAGAAGTATATTGATTTAGAAGAGCACAACTTAACATTATCCATGTTATACTATATTTTTGTTTATTTTGTTAAACATTTCCAAATTACTTTTTTTTGAGGCAATGGGATTAAATGATTTGCTGAGGGTCACACAACTAATAAGTGTCTGAGGTCAGAATTGAACTCAGGTCCTTCTGACTCCAGCATAACCCAGTGCTTATCTCTCCCCTATCCCCTCCCCAGTTATATTTTAATCTGGATCAGGCAACAGTGGGAAGTTCTGCTGACACCTCATCACTATACCCCAGTGCCATTTGCAAGGTAAGTCATATTAATGACACCCAATTAGCAGTCATAAATGTAAAATATCATAGAATTAAAAACCGACTTTAGTCCCTTCATTTTAAAGACAAGGAAACTGGGGCCAGAGAGGTAAAGCAACTTTACTAAGGTGACAAAATAAAATTCATTAAATAATGGTAAGCTTACTCACACATACAAAAATATTTATAGCAGCTCTTTTTGTGGTGGCAAAGAACTGGAAATTCAGGGACTGCCCATCAATTGGGGAATTCCTGAACAAGTTGTGGGATACGAATGTAATGAAATACTATTGTGCTATAAGAAATGATGAGCAAGCAGATTTCAGAAAAGCCTCAAAAGATTTATATGAATTGATGCTGAGTCAAGTGAGCAGAACCAAGAGAACATCATACATAGTAACAGCAGCATTGTAAGATGAGGTCGACTTTGATAGACACTTCTCTGCAATACAATAATCTAAGTTAGAATTTCTAACTCAATTCCAAAAGATTCACGATGGAAAATGCTATCCACATCCAGAAAAAGAACTATGAAGTTTGAATACAGATAAAGTATACTATTTTCTCTTATTGTTATTATTTTGCTTTTATCTTTCTCTAGCTTTCCCCCTTCTGTTCTGATTCTACTTCCACAACATGACTAATGTGGAAATAAGTTTAATAAGATTGTACATTTATATCCTATATCAGATACCTTATAAAAATGAATGTTGAAAACTATCTTTACATGTAAGTGGAAAAAATAAAATTTGGAAAAAATAAAATACTCTAAGTGCAAAAAACCAAAACCAACCAAATAAAAACAATGGTGAGTTTACAATCTCCAGGGGTGATAAGACCTTTCACATACAATGGTAGTAGAACATAGTATGATAAGTATGATTAAGTGTTAAGGGGAGCTTAATAACAAGGATTTCCACAGCCTTGCTGTGATCTGCTCCAAGTCTGGACAACTTGGAATGAGTCTCATGATCCTAGGATAGGCATGGTGTATTCAAGCCATCTTTGGCTGAGGCCAGGCGTTGATCCTGAAGTCTCCAGGCTGTTTTCTGCAGGGTGGAGGATTAGCATTTGTACACATTGGCTTGCTTCTGTGGAAGTGAGTTTACCATAATCACCTTTTTGGGGAATGGGGACTGAGGCAGTAAGGTGTCTTATAAAAACACTGATCTTAATTCCTTGGGAATAAAAGGCCTTGACCTTTGTGAATCAGTATGAAGTAATGAGTAAGGTTTGAAAGATTTAAGCTCTTTCCCCCAATCAGTTCTCAGTTAAGCTGCCTTTCTGGAATGGAAGTAGAGGCACAAAAATGAAATCATGTGGGTCAAACTGTCTCTGTGTCCTACCCAGAGGTGTGCTACCAGCTCACATGGCTATAGCAAGCTGCTCACTGTGTTCAGAAATCAACAAATGCTAAGAATCAGGGCTTCCTGTTTCACTGATTGTCTAAACTTAGGAAAGTGATAGAGAAAATGTGAATAATTCAGGCTAAACAAAACATGGTGAGTGTTCTTTTTTTTCCCCACCTTTTTTCTTTCAGGTTGTTAAACTTTTACCAGCACACTCCTGGTCCTGTTGGAGAAGGGAACATATCCACATCCTCTAAAGTGGTTCTGGTTTTTACCATCTGCTTTGAATGCGAGCCCCAGAGCCCCAATCTAGAAATCGCTCTCCTGCTGAAGATATTATAAAACCATAGATTTAAAACTAGAAGGAGTCTTGGAGTTCATCTAATCTAACCCTCTTATCTTACAGAAGTGAAAACTGAGGCCAGGAAAAATAGAAGACTTTTTCCAAGGTCATACAGATGGTGAGTAGGAAAGTCAGGATTTGAACTCATATCCTCAGATGATGAGCCTGGGGCTCTTTCCATTATAGTATCACACCTTTCAGTCCCTAATGCCTGAAATTCTACCTTTAAAGATGAACTATGTTTAGGTAACAAATTAACCCTTATTAAAGTGAAAACACTACCTTCTTCTCAGCTGTACATGGCACACACACAAAAATTGACCATGTACTAGGAACATAAAAACCTCACAATTCAGTACAGAAAGGTAGAAATATTAAATGCATCATTCTCAGATCATGATGCAATAAAAATCACATACAATAAAGGGCCATGGAAAGACAGACAAAAAACTAATTGGAAACCAAACAATTTAAAGAATGAGTGGGTCAAAGTGGGTCAAAGAAGAAATCATAGAAACAATCAGTAACTTCATTCAAGAGAATGCCAATAATGAGACAACATACCAAATTTGTGGGATGCAGCAAAGGGGGTTCTTAGGGAAAGTTTTATATCCCCGAGTGCATATAAGGATACATTAGAGAAAAGGGAAGTCAATAAATTGGGCATGCAATTGAAAAAGTTAGAAAGAGAACAAATTGAAAATCTGCAATTAAATACTAAATTAGAAATAATGAAAACAAAAGGAGAGATTAACAAAATTGAAATTAAGAAAACTATTGAATCAATAAATAAAACTAAGAGCTGGTTGTACGAAAAAACCAATAAAATTGATAGATCTTTAGCCAATATGATAAAAAAAGAAAGAAGAAAACTAAATTATAAGTATCAAAAATGAAAAGGGTGAATCTACCTCCAATGAAGAAGAAATTAAAACAATAATTAGGAATTATTTTGCCAAATTATATGCACATCAATTTGACAATCTTAGTGAAATGGATGAACATTTACAAAAATATAAGCTGCCCAGATTAACTGAAGAGGAAGTAAATTACTTAACCCCATCTCAGAAAAAGAAATTGAACAAGCTATCAGTGAACTCCATAGGAAAAAATCTCCAGGGCCAGATGGATTTACTAGTGAATTCTATCAAACATTTAAAGAACAATTGATCCCAATACTCTACAAATTATTTGGGAAAATAAGTGAAGGAGTCCTACCAAATTCTTTTTATGACACAAACATGGTACTGATACCCAAATCAGGAAGAGATAAAACAGAAAAAGAAAATTATAGACCAATTTCCTTCATGAATATAGATGCAAAAATTTTAAATAAAATATTAGCGAAAATACCACAGCAACTTATCACAAGAATAATACACTTTGATCAAGGTAGGATTTATTACAAGAATGCAAGGATGGTTTAATATTAGGAAAATCATCAGTATAATTGATCATATCAATATAAAACTAGCAGAAACCACATGATTATCTCAATAGATGCAGAAAAGGCTTTTGGCAAAGAACAACATCCACTCCTATTAAAGACACCAGAAAGTATAGGAATAAATGAAACCTTCCTTAAAATAAGTAGCATCTATTTTAAGCCATCAGCAAGTATCATATGTAATGGGGATAAGCTAGAAGCATGTCTAATAAGATCAGGGGTGAAACAGGGATGTCCACTATCACCCCTCTTATTCAGTCTGGTACTAGAAATGTTAGCAGTAGCAATTAGAAAAGAAAAAGAAATCAACGGAATCAAATTAGGCAAAGAAGAGACCAAGTTATCACTCTTTGCAGATGATATGATTATATACTTAGAGAATCATAAAGAATCAAGTAAAAGACTACTTGAGACAATAAATAAACTTGGCAAAGTTGCAGGATATAAAATAAACTCACATAAATCTTTAGCATTCCTGTATATTTTTCATGAAATCCAACAGCAAGAGATAGAGAAATCCCATTTAAAGTTACTGTAGACATTATCAAATATTTGGGAATCTACCTGCCAAAACAAACCTAGTACCTATATGAATAAAATTACAAAACACTTCTCACACAAATAAAGTCAGATCTAACTAATTGGAAAAACATCAATTGCTCATGGCTGGGTCGAGCTAATATAATAAAAATGACAATTTTACCTAAATTAAATTACATATTTAGTGCCATACCAATCAATTTACCAAAAAATTACTTTATAGACCTAGAAAAAATAGTAACAAAATTCATTTGGAAGAACAAAAGATCCAGAATATCAAGGGTATTAATGAAAAGAAATGCTAGGGAAGGTGGCCTAGCTATACCAGATTTTAATCTGTATTATAAAGCAGCAGTCATCAAAACTACTTGGTACTGGCTGAGGAATAGAGCAGTGATTCAATGGAATAGATTGGGGACACGAGACTCAGCAGTCAATAACTATAATAATCTACTCTTTGATAAACCCAAATACCCCAGTTTTTGGGATAAGAACTCACTATTTGACAAAAACTGCTGGGAAAACTGGAATATAGTATGGCAGAAACTGGGCATAGATCATTATCTAACACTGTATACCAAAATTAAGTCTAAATGGGTACATGATCTAGGTAAAGGATGATACTGTAAGTAATCTGGGAAAGCAAGGAATAGTTTACCTGTCAGATTTATGGAGAGGGGAAGATTTCATGACCAAACAAGAATTAGGGGGCATTATAAAATGCAAAATGGATAACTTTGATTACATGAAACTGAAAAGCTTCTGTACAAACAAAACCAATGTAACCAAGATAAAGAGGGAAGTGGGAAATTGGGAAATAATTTTCACAACCTATGTCTCTGATAAAGGCCTCATTTCTAAAATAATCTTGTAAACTCAAAGTAAATGAATGAATTAATAAAGACAAAAAAAATAAAGTGCAAACACTGCTGGAATGTATGGTTATGTCTATATAAGTCACAGTGTGAAGCAGTTTAAAATAGCAGAAAGAATACTGGAACTGGACTCAGAGGACTTGAGTTTGACTTTTGACTTTACAACTGACTTGTTTAACCCCTCTGAACCTCAGTTTCCTTGTTTGTAAAATGGGGATGATAATATTTATCACAGGTTGTTGTGGGGATTAAATATTGCAATACAGGTAAACACATGCTATTTTCTGAATAAATAGAAGCTATTATGACCAGTATATATACTTCATCATTAACTAGTTTATCTAATTCTTTCTGTCTTAACAGCTAATTGGTTGTATTGTGGAGAGAAGCAGAAGGAAATTTGATAAGATAGTAAGGATCATAGGAAGCTCAGATGACACCAAAGGCAGATTTGAGTTTCTATTAAGTTCATAGTGCTATGTGTTGGTGTTAAGGAAGAAGGGGAAATGTGGTATATAAAAGTGCTACACATGGGGTACCCCCCAGCATGTAGGGCGTGTATCAAAGCTACATGTGTTCAAGACATATTTTATCTACTCAAAACCATAACTCATGAACCCTGACTAATGTGTTTATTTTTATTAGTTTGAGGGTACAGTTAGTATAAATCAGAGTCATTTCATGAATTTGGAAAAGTAGGAACAGAATCCCCCCCTCCCCCCATGAGCCATCGATACATGCCCCACTTCAGTCCATCCTCTATTTGGCTGGCAAATTGATTTACCTTAAGCACAGGTCTGACCACCTCACCCCTTACTCAATAAACCCCAGAAGCATCCTGTTGCTGGGAGGATCAAATGTAGAATATTCTGTTTGTCACTGAAAGTCTTCCACAACCTTATCTTTTCTTACCTTTTCAGTCTTCTATACCTTCAGTGAAAGGAGTGAATTAAAAAGGGGGAAGAGATACAGCTGGCAGCTAGTTGGCTTAGTGCATAAAGGGTCAAGGCTGGAGTCATGAATTCCTGAGTTCAAATCCAGCCTCAGACACCTACTAGTTTATATGACCCTGGGCAAGTTACTCAACCCTGTTTGCCTTAGTTCTTCATATGTCAAATGAGATGGAGAAGGAAATGACAATCCTCTCCAGTAACTTTGCCAAGAAAACCCCAAAAAGGGTCATGAAGAATTAGATATGACTGAAAAACAACTAAATAACAACGAAGTACAGCATTAATTCTGTTACAGTGGATTATTTTTTTGTTCTTTTAAAAAAAACCAAACAACTACTTTGTTTCCCTAAATTTGTTCAGAATGCTTGACTACTGAGGGTTGTTCCTGAGTAGCTACCAACGCCATTAATTGGGGCAACTCCCTTCCTAAAGCATAGACCCAATGCAATGTAGCATTGAGACATATAATAGAAACCATGCAAATAAGCATTTCTTAGTACATTAGAGTCACAGAATCAGACTTGGAACAAACATCCAAAAGTTGTTGAATCCTCCCATTCCTTGTGCTTTCCCCAACCCCCCCTCCCAAATGGATGGTTGGCTATCCTATTTTTAGAGGTTTTCTGGGATGGGGATTCCAAACCTTCCTGTTAACCATGGTCTGGATGACTCAAGGCAATAAATGTTAAATGTATTGGACTTAGAAATGCTGACTTAGGAAAAGAGCTTTGGAAAAGGAAGAGACCCTAGAGGTGGTTTAGTTCAATTCTCTCATTTTATAGATGATGAAACTGAGGCTTGGGAGGAGAATGGCCTTGCTCAAGGCCATGGTAAATCAGAGAATTCTGATTTCAAATCCAGGACTTTCCCCACTGAACTACACAGCTTTTCTCCCTCTCTATGGTCCTCCTCAAACCTGCTTACTCTACCAACTTAGTCTAGAGAAATTGTCTAGAGAAATTGAAAAACTTAAAAAATTTGTCTTCCTTCACATTTTGACCATTACCTTGAAAGAGCCACTCTATTACATCCTCCTTCCCCTACCCCACCCCTTCTTATTTAAAAATGAGGAAACTGAATCTCAATAGAGATAATTTGCCCAGTTAGTTGCACTAAGTAAATAGAACCAGGATTTGTTCCACTAGTGTTTTTTCCACTAAACTTCATTGGAGGCTCACTTCATATTAATTTCAAATAAAGAGAGGGTATCCCCAAAGTCTTAGTGGAGCCATTAAAAACACAAGCTATTAAAGTTTAGCTGCTTTAAGCTATTAAAGTTTTAAATTGCACTAAGACTTTGGGGACACCTTGTATATTTTTTAACTTAAAGATGTGTGTGTATGTGTGTGTGTGTGTGTGTGTGTGTGTGTGTGTGTGTGAGAGAGAGAGAGAGAGAGAGAGAGAGAGAGAGAGAGAGAGAGAAGAAAGTCTTCATCTACTTCTTGTCCCTGGAGAGGGAGTTTTCATATTTACAACTCAAAAAAGGTAAGTTACAAGTAGGGAGAAACTAATCAAACCCACTGTGTTTGTTTGGAATGGCTTATTTGGAAAGTTTTAGCGTTTTGGTACCTTAGAGTTGAGACTGCATTATTTATCTAGGGAAGTAAGACACAGTAAACAATGGAAGCACTGGTTTTAGGAATCTAGTCTTTCTTCCATCGAGTCCATTGTATAAATGTTTTTATAGTCACGGAATGATAGAAGTAGAGTGACCTCTGAGATCTCTGGAAGGCTGAATAACAGATGGAAGGGACTTTAATGATCATTTAGTCCAATGGTTCTCTGACTTTTTGGTCTCAAATTTCCTTTACACTCTTAAAAATGATTGAGGACCATCCCAAAGAGCTTTTGTTTGCATGGGTTATAGCTATAGATATTTAACATATTAGACATTAAAACACCTAAGTATTATCATGAAAATAGTTTTGACCTTTAGGACCCCTTGAAAGTGTCTTGGAGATTCCCAGGGGTCCCTAGACTACACTTTGAGAATGGATGATCTAATCTAATTACCTCATTTCCAGATGAAATCAATCGGGCCCATAGAGGTTGTCTGTATCCACAGCTTTTTCTTCAGTTCCAGGCACTGGTTCCTCTGGCTCATGGTCTTCACATACTTATGAACCACTCAATATTTGAGAATGTTAGCCATCAAGCAACTGTTCTGAAGTCGTTTTCTTTCTTTAAGCAGTTTCTGATTTAGTCCTCATGCTTGAGGCAAATTTAAATCAAGCATATTTAATGTGTTTTCCTCCTCCCTGTACTCCTTTATCATTATTGATGCTCTATGCCTTGAGTCAATATGATAAACCAAATTTCTCTGGTGGAGCCTGGAGTTAGAGGTGGTCAGGACAATCCCTCTAGTAAAGATGTCTTGATCCCACATCCTATTTCTTAGGTCCACTCAGATCAAACCTGTATCCCCTAGCTTGTCCTAGAATTAAATAGTGGATTTTTCCCATCCTAGATCATTCCCCCTTGTGAGCCTCAGTTTCCTCATCTGTGAAAGAAAGGGGTTGGACTAGATGACCTCTAGGATCCCTTCTAGGGTTGAAGTCATTTGCACCTGTGATGTACTTCTGGAACTCTATAGTTGCAAACTCATGGGCGCCGTGCCGACACAGCCTGGGAAAATGTTGAAAATCTATGGGAAGTACTAGAGAAGGGTGATTCCCAGGGCATTTGAGGTTTGTAGTAGATCTGCGCCTAGGCTTCAGATTGTTATGGTTTGCCAATTCAAACCTCCAGAGCATTTTGTCTAGCATTTTTCCCCAATCAAGCTACTTCTTAGAAAGTCTAGTCCATCAAATGCTGCCTCATTGACACTTACTTAGTGAAAAACTTCTCCTCTCCCTGCCCCCCCTTCTCTGAGCAATTTAATGCTTGAGAAGCTTCAGGGGCCTTTTCCAAAAGCTTTTAAGATTCTCAGAGGAGGGAACATTCTGCTGAAAGTAAATGAAGTCAAACACGTCGTCCACAGATTAACTTGGTCCCAGATTCTGACTCGAAATGAGTTCTTTGCTTTGCAAGGCCCATTTTTCTGCCTTTGTAAAAGGCCTTGTTCTATCACCTGTCCTCTGAGTAGTTTGCCTTTTTTTTTCTTTCCTCACATTTATTTTTATTTTAAACCTGTTAAACACCAAATAAAACAGACATTTCTATATATATAGAACAGGAGGGAAAGAAAGGATTTATGCAAAACTGCAAGACCCTTTATATACAACTTGCTTTTCATTTTAGGTAGATGATACATTTAAACTGTAGCTGTTTAAAAGCTGTTGTCCTGCTTGTCTGTGCTTCTTTCTGGGTTTCCTTCTATTTCCTTCTTTGGTTTTTGTTTGTTTTTTTTTTTTTTTGGCTAGGGGATGGGGAGAAAAAAGATACCTTAGTGTTTTGCTTTTTACCTTTTTTTGCCTTAAAAAATTTTCTTTTGCTAGCCAATTAGGAAAAAAAAAGAAAACCCTTGCAACAAATATGCATAGGCAAGCAAAACAATTTCCTGTAAAGATATTCTGCTTTGTTAAAAATGAATGTAACAGAGGCATGGCTGCTTATAACTTTCACAGTGAAGCTTCTTTAAGTGGGCCACAGCTCTATGAGGAAGGGTTTCCTGGACATACTAAAGCAATATATTATTAATATATATATATATATATATATATTTATTTTATTTTATTTTATTTTGCTTTTTGGAGGGCAATTGGGGTTAAGTAAGTTGCCCAAGGTCACACGGCTAGGTTTTTGTTTGTGTGTGTGATAAGTGTCTGAGGTCAGATCTGAACTCAGGTCCTTCTGACTCCAGGGCCGATGCTCTACTCACTGCGCCACCGAGCCGCTCCTATTATTAATTTTTTAAAAATAGGTTTGTAACACTGATTTCATTATAATCGGCAGCTCTTATGAACCTATGCCCCATGATTCAGTTAAGCAACTTGTCTATAAACTTATAGACTCATAGAATCATAGGTCTACAGCTGAAAGGAGTCACATTCATTTTACAGATGAGGAAACTGAGTCTCAGGGATAGTGTGCACAGGGTCTTATGGGTAGTAAGCATTACATTTCTTAAGTGGAATTTGAATAGGCCTTCTGATTCCAGAACCCAGGTGGTCTTAGAGACTGCCCTGAGAAATTAAAAAATATGTCCCATAGCTATTATATGTCATTTGTGTGTATTTGAACCTAGTTTTTCCTGACTCTAAGGTTATTCTCTATGCACTATCCCAGGTGCCTTTAGTCAAACATGTATTGACTGCTGTGGATTATGCAGTCAATTAAAAATTTAATTACAATAATAAGACCTCTATTCAGCCAAACTGGCCTTTCAATTTCTTACACACAGTGCTCTCCGTCCCTTCTCTAAATTCATTTCCCCTGTCTATCTCCCATGCCTGGAATCCTCTTTCTTTTGCTCTACCGCATTGAATCCCTCTCTTCCTTCAAAATACAACAAAAAACGCAGTCTTCTACATGGAAATGGTCTAATCCTCCCAACTGCCACTGCACTCTCCTGAATTACCTTGTATTTTTTCGTATGTTTCATATATTCTGTATCTACTTATTTTGTACACACACACACACACACACACACACACACACACACACACACACACACACATTCTGTAGGTACTTAAGTATGTGCTTATTGTCTCCCCCAATAGAATATAAGCTTCCTAACAGTAGAGTGTCTTATTTTTTGTATTGGCTTTCTGAGTAGCCAGTATTTAGTCTGCACACAATGTCCAACACATAGTAGACACTTAATAAATGATTGTCTTTTTAATGTTTTCTTTTTTCTTATTTATTTTTAAGTCATTAAAAAAAGAGTCCCAAATTTGAGTCCCAAATTCTTTTTCTCTTTCTCCTTCTTCTCCTTTTCCCACCCATTGAAAAGGCAAGCAATGTGATACCCATCATACATGTGAAGTCATGTAAAACATTTCTATAATAACCAAGTGACAAAAAAAGCAGAAAAAATAAAGTGAAAAAATGTTTCAATCTGCACTCAGAGTCTTTCAGTTCTCTCTATGGAAGTGGATAACTTTTTTTTTTTAAATCATGAGTCCTTTGGAATTGTCATGGATAATTGTATTAATCAGAATAGCTAAGTCTTTTATAGTTGATCATTGTACAACATTGCTGTTACTGAATACAATGTCCTCCTGGTTCTGTTCACTTCAGTTTCCATCTGTTCATATAAGTCTTCCCAAGTAATGACTATTTTTTTACTTGATTTACAACAATGACAATATAGATAACTGAGGCATTCATCTGGTCTTATGCCTCCTGATTATATACTCTGGCAATGGAGGGGGGAGAGGAGCTCCTTGCAGGTCCTTCAGCTACACAAGCTATAGTACCTATCTTTTTTTCATTATTATTATTATTTTTTTCCCTCTTTAATTTATTTATTTTAGTTTTCAACATTCACTTTTATAAGATTTTGAGTTCCAAATTTTTTCCTCTCTTCTTCCTTCTCCTTCCCTCTCCCCAAGATGGCAAACAATATGATATCAGCTAAACATGTCCAATTGTATTAAACATATTTCCACAGTAGTCATATTGTGAAAGAAGAATCAAAACAAAAGGGAAAACCATGAGAAAGAAAAAAAGTGAAAATAGTGTTTTTTTGTTCTGCATTCAGATTCCATAGTTCTTTCTCTGGATGTGGATAGCATTTTCTGTCATGAATCTTTTGGAACTGTCTTACATCATTGTATTGCTATGAAGAGCCAAGTCTATCAACATTGATCATCATACAATGTTGCTATTACTATGTATAACATTCTCCTGGTTCTGCTCATGTCACTTAGCATCAGTTCATGTAAGTCTTTCCAGAGTACCTATCTTTTAATGTTGTCCTGAATATTTAGCTGCATTTTGGGAAAGAAACCTAGCTGACGTCCAGGAACCTACCAGAGGCCAGAGAGTGATCAAGGCTTTCTCCCTCTATTTTTTTTTTTTTTGGTGGTGACCATAGAAACATTTTCCCCCTTGTAGTAGACATAACGGATCTGGCGAAATTAACCATGGTCTAAGGTGGGTACCCCCTGGGTCTTTGGTGTTCCTATCATTGCCACATCCTCTGCCCTGTTGATATCCCACTACCCTCATGTTCATTAAAAGAAACTCCCTTTCCTTTATATATAAAAATATTTATTTATTTTTAGTTTTCAACATTCAACATTCCATAAAATTTTGAGTTTTAAATTTTCTCCTCCTCCTTTCTGTCCTCCCCCCAAGATGGCATGCAATCTGATAAAGGCTCTGTATATATTTATATTAAACATATTTTCACATGAGTCATGATGCAAAGAAGAATTAGAACCAATGGGAGGAACCACAAGAAAGAAGAAACAAAGCAACAAAAGAAAAAGAGAGCAAATAGTCTGCTTCCATCTGCATTCAGACTCCGAAGTTCTTTCTCTGGATGTGGACGGCATTTTCCATCATGAGTCTTTTGGAGTCATCTTAGATCCTTGCCTTGCTGAAGAGCTAAGTCTTTCAAAGTCAATCATCACACAATGTGGTTGTTACTGTATACAATGTTCTCCTGGTTCTCCTCATTTCACTCAGCATCAGTTCATTCAAATCTTTCCAGGTTTTTCTGAAATCAGCCTGCTTGTCATTTCTTATAGCACATTAGGATTCCATTACATTCATGCAACACAACTTGTTCAGCAATTTCCCAATTGAAAGGCATGCCCTCAATTTCCAATTCTTGGCCACCAGAAAAGGAACTGCTATAAATATTTTTGTATGTGTGGGTCCTTTTCCCATTTTTAGGATCTTTTTGGGATATAACCCTAGAAGTGATATTGATGGTTCAAAGGGTATACACAGAAAAACTCTCTTTCTTGATCCTAAATCTTTGCTTGGGCTGTCTCCTTGACTTCATTCACCTCCTTTCTTTCACTGTATCACATGCGTTCCATCTTTCTAGGGACAGCTATTAGCCTACCTCTTTGAACAAACCAGAGCCATATCGCACTTGATACATCCATAGCACCTTTTTTTATTGAACTTTTTATCAATAGCTTTTGTTATTGTATAACCCCTTTTTCTCAATCTCAGAGCTAGATTGAATGGAAGATTGATGAAGATTCAGTTTCTATCTGTTCATATAAGTCTTCCCAAGTAATGACTATTTTGTAATTTATTTACAATAATGACAATATAGATAACTGAGGCATTCATCTGGTCTTATGCCTCCTGATTATATACTCTGGCAATGACAAAGACTGAAAAAGATAAAAAACTATTTTAAAAAAGATAAAATTTAAAAGATTTAAAAGATTTTTAAAAAGATAGAAAAACTCAAATAATTCCACAAAGCTAACCAACACATTAGGCAAGTCTGACATCATATCTAAGGAATCTATACCTGTAGTCTTTCACCTTTTACAAAGAAGTTTCCTCATATCTCTTTTTTGGAGTTAACTTTAGGTATTATCATTTCATAATATCCAATTTCAATGTTGCTGTTGTTCTTTTTTTCCATTTACATTGTTATATATTTATGTGTGTGTGTGTGTGTGTGTGTGTATGTTATATGTGTATACACACTTATATATTCTGGTTTTTGTATTTGTCTTTCCATCAGTTCATATAAATCTTCCCGTGATTCTCTGTATTCTTCATAATCCATAACATTCATACGCTACAATTTACTTTGTAATTCCCTGATCAATGGACATAAACTTGGTTTCCAACTATTTTCTATTATTAAAAAAATGGTGTAAATGTGACCTTCCTTTTTATCGTTAACCTCTTTGGGATATATGCAGTGGGATCTCTGAGTCAAAAGGTATGGATGTTTTAATGATTTGCTAACATGTTATCCCTAACACTTTCATCCCTCATTATGACTAACTGTTGCTATATAGATGAATCTATGTACTCTGCATATATTAATCTTACCTTCTGGTAGTTCCACTTTAGATAATAAGTTCCTTAATGATGGGGGGGGTCAGGACTAGCTACATTAGTTAAGTCCCATAGCTCTAAGAGGGCTCTATTATACTCTTTGTTCATTAAATAAGACTTCTAATAGATCAAGTGGGTAGCTGCCCATGTGATGTGACTCCAGGGCATGTCCAGAGGTATTTAAAATTCCTATAAACTTCCCACCTGTGACTTAAAGCTTTGGAGGCCCTTGTTAAAGAGTGGCTAGCTGATCTGTGAAAGGTAAATCACTAAACTGCTATCTCTTGAATAGTATTGGTTGACTAGATTGACTATCTAGATAGTAGTTGTTCAGATAAGTTTTAAAGTGTTGATGTTGTAGGGCTTGAGGGTTGAGTAGGAGAAAACTCTATAATATGAACAGGCTTGAGGAGAATGTAGCAGGACACTGGTCATCCAAGCAGCAGAATGAGGACATGTGACAATTTGAGAGAAGGTGCAGCACAAAAATGTAGGGATAGATGGAACAGAAAATAAACTTTGCCTACCTTCACAGCTTTGATGAGGGATGACCTTGTTAAGAAACGCTGGTTTATGATGACATGTAAAAATGGTGGTAATTTGTAGATATGCAATGTGGAGCAGGGTTTCAATACTTGAGTTGGAGTCAAGAAGACCTGGTTTTGAATTCCACTTTACTAGTTGTGTGACCCTTGATAAGTTACAACCTTGTTTACCCTCAATTTCTATACCTGTGCAACGGGGGTAAAATTTTCTGTAGTACTTACTGTTCTGAGGATCAAGAGAGACAATCTATAAAAAGTACCTTGCAACCTTTAAAATGATATACAAATATCAGGGTTTTTGTTTGTTTGGAGGGGGGTGAAGGAAAGTTTCAGATATGTGATTTTATTAGGCTGGAGGCATCCCTATATGAAAATAGCTTCCATCAATAATGATTTATTTTATTTTATTTATTTATTAATTTATTAAGTGTCCTAAGCACTGAGGATAGAAAAAGAGGCATAAGACAGTTCTTGCCCACAGAGAGCTTACAATCTAATGAGGAAGACAACAGGCAAACTAATATATATATACAGGATATAGTATAAGTATATATAGGATAAGTATACAGGATAAGTAGGAAATAAATAACAGAGAGAAGATACTGGAATTAAGAGCAGTTGAGGACTGCTTCCTGAAAGTTCAATAAAGATTTTAGTTGAGATTTAAAGGAAGTTAGGGAGGTCAGCGTCACAGATTGGACTTGAACTTGTAGTCTTCTTGACTCAGAGGGCAAACCTCTACTTATTATATCACTATGTTATTATTGCAATCATTAATTAGCATTTTTATTTCTTTATATTTATTATTATTACTTATTACAACTGCTACTATTATTATACTGGTAGATTATACATGTATATTGCAGGCAGTATGAGTCATCTTTCCTAGGGAACCCTTTGTAGCATCTTTACCAGAGGAAGAATGGATTTCCAACTCATTATAGCTATTAAGTCAGTTATTTTGAACATTTCATGAAATCATCAGAAAGTAAAATACAGGGTGGCAGAATCAGAGAGCTTCATGAATGGTAAATTGATCATTCCAGTACCCTGGAATGTTTTGTAGCCTCCAGCCACAGAACATGACTATAGGTTAAAACAAATTCAGGGTTTGCTTTGTCTTAAAGGCTTTCATGGCATGAGTATAGGGTTCCTCACACGGCTCAAAAGTGCCACACAATAAATGTCCAGGCTATAAATTTTGCTGGGCTTCCCAGCTGAATGGATGCCTTGAGTGGAGACAGACTGGCTGGAGCTAAAGTTGTTAGAGCTTTGATTTACCTCTTCTCTATTATTCAACCCTACGGAGAGTTTTGAGCAGTGATATCAAGGCATGCTGATTGGCTGTAGTTTATAGATGGAGACAAAATGAGCAATATTTAACCTCATCAGGAGCATGAGACCTTGTAACAATATTAGTGCTGATGAAGTCATGGGGATATTCTTGAGACAGGGAATCAAGAAATTTACAAACACGTGTTAGAATGGTCTTCCCCGTATCCCCCAACTCGAGTTAGTTGCTGGGAATTTCTGGAAGAATTCTCAATGAGAACATATTACTTGGAAAAATGTAATCTTCACCACACCTTAGGGCAATATGTAAAGTGAATCCAATATAGAAATGTTTGATTTGGAATACTCTAGATATAGGGCACCCCAACTAGTAATAAAAAACCTCAAATAAAGACTTGCCTGAGAAAAAATGCTACTGGATCCTTTTTCTTTTTTCTTTTTTAATCAGCTACAGATCAGGTTGAGTTTAACTGGATGCTGCTGCTTGTTTTAAATGTAGCTGCATTGGCTATGGAGAGTGAACAATTGCATTCCACTCCCTGCCCCTTGTCTATTTGAAACTAAGAGTATATCATTCTAATTATTCTGAGTCTACAGCCCTTTGGTTAAAAACACACACGTACATATATAATTCTTTCTCTTAGTTTTTCATTGGTTTTCATTTAGTATGTTTTTGTTTACTTTGATGTTGGTAAATCTTTCCTAATGCTGTAATTATAGGAGGAAGGCAGAATATGTTTTGCCTAAACATCTGTGAGAAAAATGCACTGTTTGATTTGTTTCTTTTTTAATTTGCAGTTAGGAAGAGGTTGATTAATCCCCTGTTAGAATCATATGTTCCGTTTTATGTTACACCCATTTGAAGTGCTGCTGTGATAAATCCTTCTAAGGACTCAACTGAAGTTTGTGGAGGGACCATGACTTCATGGCCACATATCCCTATTGAAAAACTTCATTTATCCCCCAAGCTGGGGAGAAATTTTCCAAATGGTGTACAATTACACACATACATTTTGACCAAATTTTGAACTTGCGATTATGAACAGAGTTTCTATTTAGTGGTCCATGTCATGGGTTGTAGTCACTGGCCTGGTCCTCTGTCATCTTGGCTTATGGTACTATGTTGAGTCAGAAATTAGATATTCATAAAAAACTAACATTAGTGAGCTTAATAGTACTAAGTCCTGTGACACCATAGCTAGAAACATTTTGGCTGAGTCAATCTTTTGGAAGGAAAATTTCCAAGGAAAAGAGTGTGTGCATATGTGTTTGTGTGCACTTACATTAGACAGCACTCAAATAGACCCCTCCTACTCTCTCCTTTTACCCTTCTTGTCCCCATAACAACTGTGCAATTGAAGGAAGCTTTATCTTTACATCTGGACATCAGTGATCTGAGCTAGTGAACCCAAGAGAGGTCTCCCAGAATCCTGCAGAGTTAGCTTTGTTGTGTACTTATGTGTGTGTTGACTTGTCACTCCTGAATTGAAATTGCTTAGTCTTTTCAATAGAGGTACTAAATTTAAATGTCTTCTTAGCATTGATTCAATGCCACCTATGCATAATGAATTTCTGATGATTGGTTTCTGGGCAGGAGAGTAAAATAAATTGAAAATGTTATAAGAAGGCCGAATAGAACAAGCCATAGCAACACTAGAGGGATAGGAGGAGAAGCAAAGCAAGAATGTGTGGGTTCATTATATTTATTCCTCCTTTTGAGGAGAGAAGGGATGGCAAGCTGGAAGCCAAACAAAAATCCAATGATAAGCTGCTGATGTCTCCCCTTGGTGGGGGCCACGATGTGCCTTTATTTTGGAGTGTCTTCATGGATTCTGGGAACACAATTAGCTTAAGTTCCAGAGTTTGACTCTGGGAACCTGCACAGAGCAGTGTTATAACCTAAAAATACCTGTTGATCAAAAAGTCATGCTCACTGGTCTCCAGATGTAGCAAACTCTATAGAAGCCCTGATTTTAATGAATAATAATGGCTGACCTTTTATAGCTACTTTGTGGCTTATTAAGTGTTGTACATACATTGTCTCATTAAAATCATACAAGCCCGAGTACTACAGGTATTATTGCTCCCATTTTACAGATAAGGGAATTATATTTCAGAGTTGATTGTAAAGTGACTTGGCCATGGTCATATTGCTAGTAGGAGACAGAAATGAAGTCTGAATTAAGGTCTGCCTGTCTGCAAATCCATTACTTTGTCTGATAAACCAGTTAAGCAAATCTAAAGCTTAGTTGCATTTTACTTTTGTTTAAAAACTAAATGATATAGTTTAAATGCAAAAAGAAAAAGAACAAAACCAGTGGATTGGGGTCTTGTTTTTTCCCCCTTTCTATACACTAAAAGTAGCATCATTGCAAAAAATCAAGTTTTTGAGTTTGCTATTAAACCAATCAATGAACATTTATTAACAACACAGAGAGAGAGAGAGGAGAGAGAGAAGGGAGGAAAGGAAGGAGGGAAGGAAGGAGGGAAGGAAGGAGGGAAGGAGAAGAGAGAGATTGAGAGAGAGACAGAGAGAGAGACAGAGACAGAGACAGAGACAGAGACAGAGACAGAGAGGAAATATGGGAGAGATAGTAATAGAGAAATTCATTTCACCCTTTAAACTCTACTGAGTGAGCAGCTCAAATGGGATTAATGTTTGTTTAAAAAAAGTACTTAGTACAGTTCCTGGAACACAGTAGGTACTACATAAATGCTTATTCCATTCCCTTCCCTCTTCCTGGCTCAGTGGTCAGTTCTCTTTGACACATCTTTTTCCTGCTACTGTCTCTGGGCCAAGAGATTGTCCCTTCATCCCAAAATCCATCAGCACCAAACATATGTATCCTCTAGAAGGGACAAAGGGAACTTGCTTCAGCTCCATGCCTACTCCATGGGATGTGTTTAGCCAAACAAATCAGATCATAGCCACTGAATATTGAATTTGGCAAAGGGCAGATGGAGCTTTGTTTACATAAAACCTGAGTGGGGTAAATTACTTACTCCAAAGACTCTTTATCTCCTTAAAGTTCTATGCACACAATAGGTGATTAATATATATTACTTACATTCTCTAGTCTCTGCCGTCCTTAAAAAACAAAACAAAACCAGACCTTCTTAGCTGCCACTTCCCCTGCTCGCCATCATCCTCTATCTCTGTTCCCTTTCTCAGTCAAGCTTCTTCAAGTAGCTGACTGTACTTTGTACCCTCACATCCTTTCTTAGTTCTTCCTAACCCTCTCTGATATGACTCAAATGAAACTATTCTTTTCAAATTTACCAATCAGTTTTTAATTGACTAATCTAATGACCTTTTCTTCCATTTCTTTTCCTTCTTTCTCTCTAATGATCAGCCTTTCCTCTTAGACACTCATTCTTCTCTGAGTTTCCATGAAACCTCTCTTCTTGTTCTCCCCTTACCTGTTTGACTTCTCAACCCCTTTTGCTTATTAACGTTGTGTTTCTTCCATCTCTTTGCTGGGATGTCTTCTCTTTCTCTCCACTTTCACTTGGCAGACTCTATGAGGAGTCCTTTATGACTTCAGTTCGAATCTCTAGGCCCTCAGTTCTCTTTACCTCACCCACCCACAAAGCCCTCCTTAGCAGTAAATGAAAACGTTAAAAAAAATAAGGAGACGATGTGGGGAAGGAGCTGTTAGAAACAGATGGCTTATTTGGGGGAAATTTTTAAAAGTGATGACTCACAGGAAAAAAGAAAAAATGGATTCTGAATATAGTGTTACAAGAATATAGCAGAGTGCCTGGGGGTAGAAGCATGGATTCAGGAGCCACCTAGTATCTCTCCCAGTGCTCTTTGTTATATATTAGGAATACAAGATTCCACTAGAGGGATGTGACAAGATTTTCCCAAACCTTTGGCATCCAGTGTTATAACATATTGGATGATAAAATTAGTACCCACAAAGATCATAATAGCCTGAGATGATGGGCTGAAGCTGAAAAGCTGGACTTCAAGAGGGATAAATGTAAAATCCCAAACTTGTATTTAAAAAAAATCAACTGAATGTACAGTAATAATAACACTAATATTGTTGTTCAATTGTTTCAGTCATATCCAACTCTTTGGGACCCCATTATGGGGTTTTCTTGGCAAAGATACTGGAGTGCTTTGTCATTTCCTTTCCAGCTCATTTGACAGATGAGGAAATGGAGGCACAGTCAAGTGACTTGTTCAGGGTCACATAGCTAGTAAGTGTCTGAGGCTAGTAAGTATTTGGGGTTATTTAGACTGGAGAAGAGAAGGCTTGGGGGACCATGCTAGCTGACCATAAAGCATTGTGTTGTAGAGGACCTTGACATTGATGAAGGACAAATAACAATAACAACTGTAATATAGAAGAGGGATTAGGTTTCCTTTGCTTGGCTCCAGGTGAGAGAGCCAAAATCAAAGAAGAGAGGTTAGAGAAAGGCAGATTTTTGGCTAAACATAAGGAATCTGCTTCTAATAATTAGAACACAAATTCAGAGAAAGAAGAGACCTTGGAGATAATGGAGTTCAATAAAATGTTACTTAGCTAGAGTAACACAGGGAATGCTAGCAGAGTGAGGGTGTGAACCAGGTCCCCTCTGTACAAAACCTCTTGCCTATTCCAGCAGCCCTCTGGAGATTCTCTGGATGACAATGGGCTGCCTTTGGAGGCAGGGAGTATTTAGTCACAGGAACTGTTCAAGCAGAGACTTGATGTCAACAAGATCATAGGAGGGATTCACATTTCAGAGAGGTGCTTCTATTAGACCAGGGGTTCTTAATCATTTTTGTTTGTTTTTTGGTCATGGACTCACTTTGGTAGTCTACTGAAGCCTTTGGAAAGACCCCTTTTAAGGATAATAGTTTCAAATGTATAAAGTCAAATACATAGGATTTCAAAGGAAACCAATTATACTAAAACAGAGTTAACAAAAAAAATGTTCTTCCTTAGGTAAGAACCCTTGGTGAATGTTGAAGTCCCTTCCAACCTTAAAATTCCACGATTCTAATGAATCGATCTAGTTTTAAAACATAATGGTGAGAATGAGGAGTATTTTCACTTTCTTTCCTGGGAATGATCCATATAAAGTCTGATGTGAGAATTCCACTTGCTGATTAGCTGGGGGGAGAGTGAAGGAAGGAACAGGGATTAAAGAGTAGGGTTTTTTTGGGGGGGGCGGAGGCAAGGCAATTGGGTTAAGTGCCTTGCCCAAGGTCATAGGGCTAGTAAGTGTTAAGTGTTTGAGGCAGAATTTGAACTCATATCCTCTTGACTCCAGCCAGTGCTCTATTCACTGTGCCACCTAGCCGTTCCAAGAGTAGGTATTTTAGAGAGAGAACATCAAGGACTAGATTTCCCTAGAGTCAAAATGATCATTCTCTCAGTCTCTCTTCTCCCCAGCTACCTTCAGTTAAATGGCCATATGCCTTATTTTTTTTTACCTATAGATCAAAGGAGCACAACTGACTTGCCCTGTGGGGGGAATATAGGAGAACTCCCTACCTCTTCTTTAACACACCTGCACACCTTGTGATTATATTCGGGGGTCTTCTGTGACTAGATCAGCTGAGATGAGATGAGAGACTTTCTCTTACAAACATATGTTGAAACTAAAACCTAGAGAAGTTTAACCTTTAACAAGTGGGGGGGAATAGTAGAGAATGGGGTAGATAGAAGGGTTCATTTAGTCCATTTATTGTCCTTTGGGGAGAGGCAGTGCTGGCAGCCTTTAGAGACATAGTCAGAGTCACTGAATGCTTCTTGCTCAGTGACTGAGAGGAGATGAGCCTCCCAGGGTGGTATCAGAGCTGCAGCCTCTCTGGTGAGCTCCTCATATCATGGGCCTTTTCAGGAACAAAAGACAATAACATTAAAGTTACTGATGTTTGTTAGGCCCTTGATCATAGGAATGAAGGGCAGTGGCAGCTGGCAGGCAAGTAATGCCCCCCAGCCCAGGGTCCAGAAGAATGGCTGCTTCACATCCTTAGCATCCCGCTCACCAGAGCTCAGGCATCTCTCTGGGTTCTGTCAGAGTAGTCTGAACATGATGACAATGCCTTCTCTCAAGATGAGGAAACTAAGGCAAACAGGGTAAAGTGACTTGTCCAGGATCACACAGCTAGTAAGTGTCTGAGGCTGCATTTGAACTCATGAAGATGAGTCCAGGTGTGCTCTGTTCCCTACACCACCTAACTGCCCCTTCCTTCCCTGAGAGCAGGCAGATAGAAAACTCACCTTGCATTATCCAAGGGGTCTAGGCTAATCCTCAGCATGATCATTGTTCAAAGCAACCTTTAAAACTGACGCTAGGGGGCGGAGCCAAGATGGCGGAGTAGAAACAGCTCCTCCAAGCCTCTCTGCCCCCAGATTCTCCACAAACTATGTAAAAAAGGACTCTGAAAATCTTCTGGAGCCCCAGCACCCACAGAACGACACAGAGAAGCTAGCCTCCCGCTGAGGACAGCCCAGCACCCTGCAGGAAGGACCAGCGCAGTGGTCTGGGAGCCGGCAGCGCGCAGAGCGCAGGAGCAGAGCCGAGCCCAGGTCCACGTGAGCCGAGGTTTTAGCCCCAGGGCGGCAGGGCCAGCAGCCGGCTGGAGGAACCCCAGAACACCAGGAACTGTGGAGACGCCAGAATTATCAACATAGACTTGCCTAGGACAAAGTAGAGGTTAGTGTCCTATGGACTTTGGGACCTGTATTTGGGGAATGCGTCAGCTCCCTCCCTGGGGGCTAGAAGCCACTGAGGAGACACGCCATTTTGTAGTTTTCAGAGGCATTTCCGGCTCCCAGCCTACAAATCGTGGGGAGATCCAGCGATCAGTCTTGGGGGGTAATCACTCTTGCTTTAACCTCCCTGGATCTGGATTGTGATCTAGGGTGGAAGTTGTGGGTGGGTTTACAACTTGCCAGAAACGGAAGTTGCCCCCCACATGTTCGGGACGAAAATTCCTCTATCTGGCCTTAAAGCCATAGTGTGGCAACAAGCCCCAAAGTCAAGCAATTAAGTGGCAACATGCCAAGGCAAAGGAAACAGAAAATGCAACCCTAGACTCCTATTTTGGGGGCATAGAGCGGGAAAAGGACTGTGAGGTCAGAAGTCCTGCTCCAAAAGCCCCAGGGGAAAACATGAGTGGGTTGCAGGCCATAGAGGACCTTAAGAAGGACTTTAAAAATCAATAAGAGAAGTGGAGGAAAAATTAGAAAGAGAAATGAGAAGGATGCAGGAAAAGTATGAAATGAGGGTCAACAGCCTGACTGAGGAAAACACCACCTTAAAAAATAGACTAGCTCAAATGGCAAAGGAGGCCCAAAAGGGCAATGAGGAGAAGAATGCCTTAAAAAGTCGAATTTGCCAGATGGAAAAGAATCTCAAAAGTTCACTGAGGAGATTCATTCCTTCAGAGTTAGACTGGAGCAAATGGAAGCTAGTGACTTTATGAGAAATCAAGATGCTGTTAAACAGATCAAAACAAATGAAAGAATAGAAGGCAATGTGAAATATCTCATGGGAAAAACCACTGACCTGGAAAATAGATCCAGGAGAGACAATTTAAAAGTTATTGGACTACCTGAAAGCCATGATCAAAGAAAGAACCTAGAAATCACCCTTCAAGAAATTCTCAAGGAAAACTGCCCTGATGTTTTAGATCCAGAGGGCAAAATAGAGGTTGAAAGAATCCACAGATCACCTCCTGAAAAAGATCCCAAAAGGAAAACTCCCAGAAATATTATAGCCAGGTTCCAGAATCCCCAGATCAAGGAGAAAATACTACAAGCGGCCAGGAAGAAACAATTTCAATATTGTAGAAACACAATCAGAATAGCCCAGGACCTGGCAGCTTCTACACTGAGGATCGAAGGGCATGGAATATGATATTCCAGAGGGCAAAAGAACTGGGAATGAGCCCAAGGGTCACCTACCCAGCAAAACTGAGTATTTTGTTTCAGGGGAAAATATGGTCATTCAGTGGAATAGAGGACTTTCAAGCATTCTTGAGGAAAAACCAGAGTTGAATAGAAAATTTGACATCCAGACGCAAGAAGTAAGAGATGCCTGAGAGGTAATCAGGGAAAAGAAATCAAAAGGAACTTATCAAAGTTGAACTATTTACATTCCTATATGGAAAAGCAATATCTGTGACTGATGATATCTTTCTCACTATGAAAATAATGGAAGAAGGGGTGTGGTCATATGAATACATATGTGAATGTGTGTGTATATGGTTACAGTTATATATATGGATAGAGGGCATAAGTTGAATTTGTTGGGAAGGGAGAATACTCAAGGGATGAAATTATGAGGTGAGAGAGGAAAGTGGCAAGAGGAGATGGGGAGAGACATGGTAGGGTAAACTATCTCATGTAGGGGAAGTGGTTGCAAAGGAGGGGGAGAATAAGGAAGGCTAAAAAGGCAAAACCACATTCACATTGAATTTGGTTCAGGGAGAAAATGACATACATGCTAAATGGGATATCTCAACCTGCAGCAGGATAGGGGGAAGGGGGATGAGAGGAGGGATGATGGATGGGAGGGCATCCTTGGGGTGAGGGGAGGTTGTAAGTACCCACTATAAAAGAGGGACAGGATCATGTAGGGAATGGACCAGGTGGGGGTGGGATGAGTGGGAGGGAATTATAAGCAGCCTTCTACAATATATCTACTATGATAATGTTTTGCATAGCTAGACATGTACAACATATACTGAATTACTTATATCCCAAGAAGGAATGGGTGACAAGGGAGGAAGGAAATGGATCTGAAATTCAAGGTCGTAACATTAAATGTTTCAAATATGTATATATAAATACTATTATTAATACTCTTTTGCCTATAATTGGGAGATAAGATGTGCAGGCATTGGGACACAAAGATTCATCTTCCTCTAATGGAAAAGTCGATGGGGGTATGGGAGAAGGTATGGGAGAGAGCAGATTGGAGGAAGCAATATCTTGTGGGACTACTATTCTGGGAGGTTGGGTAGGGGAATAATGGGGGAAAATGATTGTAACTCAAAATCTGGCAGAAATGAATGATGTAAAACAGAAGTTAATAAAGTGTTTGTTTAAAAAAAAAAACTGACGCTACTGACTTTTGCTTGAGTGATTATAAATAAATAAGGTGTGTATGAGTTAGCCAGAATACACCTCAACTACAAGTTGTCTGTTTGAGGATAGCCCCATATATGTGCTTCAGATCACTGTGTGGAGTCGGTGAGTCTGTCAGATTGACAAAGGTCAACTTCAGTTGAATGTTTGGTGGTAGCCTTGTGTGAATGACTCAGCCTCCATCACCGTGAACAAGCTTGTGGGGTTCTCAGGAGACGGGCTAGCCAAATACGCCCCATGCTCAAACTGCAGGCCCTTCTGAAAACATCATTAGGCAGTGCCTCAAGTTTTCCTGGAAACGTGAACTTCATTATTAAATTTCCATGCTCAACTCTGGGCTAGTTGAAAAGAATCTTGAGCCACTTTAGCTACTTTCAAAAATGCTAAAAACTGCCAAGTCTTTCCTTTGAAGACATTTTGTCCTCTTTTTTTCTTGCCCCCTTTGCTCTGAACTCCGTGTACCCTGGGTCTCTACTGCTTTTCAGAGACATTTCTTGGATTCCTTTTTTTTTTTGGAGAAACCACAGTGGAGTTACACCAGATAAGGTCTATATGGCTAATAATGATAATAGCTAACATTTATATAGTATTTGCTCAATGCTAGGCACTGTGCGCTTTCCAATTGTTATTTCACTGTGTCCTCATGGCAACCCTGTGAGGTAGATGCTATTATTATCCCTATTTGATAGATGGGGAAACTGAGGCAAATACAGGGCAAGTGATTTGTCCAGGGTCACACAGTTAATAAGTATCTGATGCTGGATTTGAACTCGGGTTTTCTTGACTCTAGGCCCAATGCTTTATCTACTATACCCTCTAGCTACCTCTGATGGATAGAGGGCTGGACTAGGAATCAGGAAGAGGTGGGTTTGAATTTCACCTCAGACACTCAGTCATGGCATCTTGACTTCTCCAAACATCAGTGTTTTCATTTGTGAAACTGGGATAATAACAGTGTCTTCCTCACAGGCTTGTGATATGAAATGTGTTGCAGACCTTAAGTCACTCTATGGATGTTGGCTGTTATTATAGTAGGAATGGCCATACCACAGGGTAAAGAGGGCTGTGTTCACTCACTGTCCTTTCTTCCCCCAGTGGTTTAGAAATGAGTCTGGGGAAGGGAGGGGCAGAGAGGCACCTCAATGTGCATATTATTCTCTCCCCTCCCCACCTCCAGTGAAATAGAATCTCCTATAGACAAAGACTGTGCTGTTGTTGTTGCTTTAATTTTGGTATCTTCAACACCTAAGGGTAGGAAACCTGCAGCCTGGAGACCACATGTGGCCCTCTAGGTCCTCAAGGGTGGCCCTTTGACTGAATCCGAACTTCACAGAACAAATCAGTTTGGATTTAGTCAAAGGGCTTCACTTGACGACTGAGAGGGCCACATGTGACCTTAAGGCTGCAGGTTCCCCACCCTGACCTGGAAGGGCTCTATAAATGTTTTTTGGGTTTCATCCCTCAATCTAAGGAAAATTGTGGGAGCCCTGGGGATGCTCCCTAAATTGTTCTATAGGTACAAACTTAGGATGACCTATGCTTGGGCTGTGCTGACACATACAAACACAGAGACTCATGAGGTCTGCTGGAGTTCTGCCAATTGGAAATCCTAGTCAGTGAAAAAACCACCTGGGTCTGAATCTAAGCATGGCCCAGATGTCAGAAAAACTTACATCTATTTTGGCAAACCTGAGGTGAAAATGTAAGTTTCTGTGGGGCTAATTTTGGGACACAACTCATACTTTGGAGTTAAATCTTAGGTGAAATTCGACAGTTGGGTTTAACAAGTCCTGTATCCTAAATCTACTGACCTTCATATGGGTTTAGGCTTCTGAACAAGGAAGATTTAAAGATGAAAAGAGAATGTGATACAGTGGAAAGGGCACTAAGGAGACAAGGGGCCCAGCCTGTCCAATAACTGACTGTGTGATTTTGATTAGGTCTCACCCTCTCTGAGTTTCCCCAGTTCTTTCAGTTTCCAAAGCTGTAGAATGCAGTTATTGAGTGAGATGTCTTCTAAATGGGTTCTTTTCATGTTAACATTCACATCTTTCACTCTGACTTCTTGAAGATCTGTCCTCCATTTCCAGGACTGCCTTAAATGTTCCTAACTATATGATTCTGAAAAATATTAAATAAAAGGATATGTTCATGTGAGCAATGGAGACCCCTTCCCAAACCACACCCCCAGACCAAAATGCCTGAGCTCAGAAAAACTCCAATTCATCCTCTGGTTTATATTGGAAGCTCTCCAGTTGGATGATAACAGAACATTATCTATTGGTTGGTCAAAAATGCCATTTGGTGACTAAAAAAAAATGAAAGCTGGGGGTTTAAAACATTCGACCAAAACACAGTGTGCTGCCCTTTAAAACACAGAAGATATTTTTGAGAAGTTCTTTGGCTCAATTGGTTAGCAAAAGACCAAAACTGGAGAATGGTGGAACCTGAGTGGGAAAGGTTCTTAGAGAACAACTAATTCAACCCATTGTATATGTGAGGAAATGAGAAACAGAGAAGTGACCAAGCCTCTAGAGATTAGGTGACTGATTATCAGAAATGTCCCTTTGTAGGGTCAAATATGTCAGAGGGGTGGGCAACCTTCAAGCCACATGTGGCCCTTTAGGTCCTCAAGTGTGGCCTTTTAGGTCCTCAAATGTGGCCCTTTGAATTCAATTGAGTCAAAGGGCTGTACTTGAGGACCTAGAGGGTCATATGTGACCTCGAGGCTGCAGTTCCCCATCCATAACGTAGGATAATCAATTTAGAGTTAGTATCTTAGAAGCTAACTAGTTCAATACCCTACTTTTACAGATGAAGATGAGCTACTTGCCCAAGGTCACACAAATTATGGAGACAGAATTGAAAGTTAGTTTCTCTGACTCCAAATACTGTGTTCTTTCTACTGTATCACATTGCCTCTGCAATTCAGTTCACTTAAATTCAATTAAAAATTATTAAGCTCTTACTATGTGCAAGATACTATACTTAATTTAGTATTAGGAGAACAGAGATAAAACAAGATATAGACCCCTTCCTATAAGGAGTTCACAATTTCAATAGTGAGGATAGGAGAGGTATATGAATATGGCAGATACAATAATGACAGCAGGTCCCATTTAAGGTTGTGAACCTCACTACAACCCCATTAGGTGAGTTCTGTTGTTATCCTCATTCTACATATAAGGAAACCAAAGCTCAGAAAGGTTAAGAGATTCTCCCAGGATTGCACAGTTCATGATGGTACTCCCCAAATTAATTTCTTTATTTGGGGCCATGCCAATAAAATTATCAAAGAATTACTTTATAATTTTATAAAAAACAATAACAACATTCATCTGGAGGAATAGAAGGTCAAGAATATTAAAGGAAGCAATGAAAAAAATGGGAAGGAAGGGGGCTAGCAGTTTCAGATCTCAAATTATTCTGCAAAGCTGTAATCATCAAAATAATGTGATGCTGGCCAAGGAACATAGAGGCTGGTCACTGAGATGAGTTTCAAACTCACGAATTCTGACCAGCCCTCTATCTACTGATCCAGACAAATTGCTATGGGAAATTAGAGAAGAGAGAGATGACTTTCATCTGGGAAGAATCTGAGATGGCTACATGGATGTGGTAACCCTTTGAATGAAAAGAAAGAGATTTCATGTGGCAGGGATGGTGGGGGAGGAAGGAGAAAGTAGAAGAAGAAAGTGGAACAGCAGAGCAGAGTGTTTGAAGACAGTAGTGTGAGATGAGACTGGAAGAGTAGTTTTCAACCAGATGGGGGAACACCTTGACTGACAAGATAAGGAATTTATTTAGTAGACATTTTGACTAGGTAGTGATGGGGTCAGAGCTATGCCTTAGAAAAGTTGTTACAGTTGTATGGTCCATGATAGACTGAATTGAGAAATGATGTCAGGAAAGCCACTTAGGAGGCTATTATTAGAATAGATCATGTGAAAGGTTAAGAGGGTCTGAACCAGTGTTATTTCAGTGGGCCTGGAAGCAGGATGTGAAGAGCATCACAGGGTAGAAAATGACAAGATTTGGTTACTAGTTGAATGGGGACTAGAGCAGAGTGACAGAGAGGAGAAAATCAAAGTTGACTCACATTTCAAACATAATCGACTAGAAAAATTGTGGTGCCATCAACTTCAAATAAGAGAATAGGAGGAGGGTCAGCTTTTGAGGGGAAGAATATAGGAAAGTAGGTTTCAGGAATATAGAATCTGAACTTTTGGCAGGCTGCTCTCGTAGAGATATCCAGCAGACTGTTGGAAATGTGGGACTGGACCTCTGCAGAGAGGTTGGGAGTAGGGATGCAGATTTGGGAGTCATTGACACTTCCAAATAAGTGTTGATAAGGCTGAGTGGATAGGGCTGTCAAAGGGGAGGGTGCAGACTGAGAAAAGAAGGTCAGGCACATGTTATGGATGGACACTCACATTTAAGAAGGGGAGAAGATTGTGGAATCAGTGAATAAAACAGGGAAGCGTCCAGAGAGGTAGAAAGAGGCATGAGAGTAGTGCATTGTAATGGGGGTGTTTAACCTGAATAAGAGGAGACCTGGAGGAATATAATAGCTTTCTCTAAATATCTGAAGGACTGTCACATAGAAAAGGGATTGGAATTCTCCTTGGCCTCAGAGGGAAGAAGGAGGGGGGTGAAGAGAGAGATTTAGGTGTATAAAAAGGAAATTTTTTTGGTAACAATGAAACTTTTCAAAAGTGGAATGATGTTTCTTCAGTAGGGAGGGAGTTCCTCTTCACTTGAGGGAGAAGGGAAGAAGCTGGCATGGAAAGAGAGATAAAAAGCATGATCAATGCAGAAAGATCTTGAAGGATACAGAGAGGGACAAGATTGAGGATACCCATGGAGGAACTCACCTTAACAATGAGAAGAGCCACTCTATTCTCTAAGAGTGGGGAAAATAAAATGTAGAGCCATGCACAAGAGTCAAGTGATAGCCATGCTGTGATTTCAATAAAATTGGAGGTGAGGTCCTATGGTGAAAGTAGGGGGGGAAAGATGTAGTTGAAAGAGAGAAGAATGTACAGAATGGCATTGTGTTATGGAGGGGTTTCCTATTTCAAATAAAAATTGTGTTAGATTACTTATGAGGTCCCTTCTAACTCTGACTCTTAGGTATTTAACAAATATTAAATGAATGAATGAATGATTCCATCGTAAGTGGCTTGTCTAAGTTAGACATTCTCAAAAAGGAAGGAATTTGTTAACATGATTAAGATTTTTGTCAATTTCTATATGGGTTAAAGGCATAATAATGAATGAATGAATTGCTAACATTAATGTATTATTTTAAAAACTGCTTAGATAATACCACTGGAATGATTCATTAAACCATTTTTGCTATAGTCTGGGTGACTCTAATTATTTCAGAGGATGTTGCAAAATTCACAAAGTATAATTCATTTTAATTCATGTAAAATCAGTGTATATCCTATAGCATTTTGGTGGTTGGGAGGGGTTCAGAACACAAAATTAAAATAAACAGAAAGAATGTGAAACCATAAAGAGGTTAGACATCTTTGCTTGTGGGAAATTAAAAGAATCTATGGATTAGTAAAAGTTAAAATGATGGAAACTAGCATATTGACCCCAGTGACAGAAAACATGGGAAACATAATTGTTAACAGATTGCTTAAGGAGCCTGCACTCAAGGAATAAGAATTTTGATAAGAGTTCACTTCTTGTGTTTTTATGCTGTTGGTTGTTCTGTGGACAACATGCGTAAAACTCATATTTCTTATCAGATGAGATACAATCTCTTCCTTTCTGCATTCCACAAATTTCCTCTGAAATTTGGATCAGGGATTTATCATTTTATTGTGCAATGACTGCCAGGGAGTTCACTCCCAGAGGATAATAAGGAAGGAAGGAAGGGAGATGCATCAGCTTATTAGGTCATTTGGGACTCCAGGGCACCACGATTAATTAATGGCACCACAGTGACTTGAAAGAATTCATGTTCTGGCCTGAACATCTAACTTAAATCTCAAGAAGTAGTTCATCTACTGGTTCATTTACCAAATATGTACTGGATTTACATGATAAAATGGAGACTGAGGTTGAGTTTGCAAGGACCAAAGGATGTGGAAAAGATGGAATGACTATTTGTTGGGTGTTCATTAAGGTCATAGCACAATGATAGGATTGTGGGCAGTTTTGCTGTTTTGCTTTTCCTCTTGGAGTTCTATCTTTCTTTATTAAGGATTTGCAATTCATATAATATCATATCATATGATAACAATATAATAATACTTCAGGGACCCACATTTCATCACTATGGCTAATCAATCTCACAGAGGCACATGGTTGGAAAGGACTCCAAAGGCTGATGAGTTTTTTTTTTCTATATAAGAATTGCCTCTAAGGTACCCCCCCAAAATGTCCGCCCCATCTCTGCATGAAGAGACCTTGTGAGGGGGGAACTGCTCCTTCAAAGGCAAGCCCACCCCACTTTTGGGTAACTCTATTTCTTAGGGAGCTTATACAGATTTGCCTCCCTGTAACTTCTGCTCTTGCTTACCATTTTCCTTCCCTAGGGCCAAACACAAATCAAATACACTTTTCACTTCATAGGCTTTCAAATTCTTGAACCAAGCTATCATATCTCCACCAAAGTTTTCTCTTGTCCAGGCTAATCATCCTGATTTTCTCCTTTATCCTCACATATAATGAACTAGAGGTGTTTTTAAAAAAATAGTCTTGTCCAATCTTTTCTGAATGGTCTCAGGTTTATCAATTTTCTTCTTAAAATGTGGTTCCTAGGGGCGGCTAGGTGGCGCAGTGATTAGAGCGTCTGCCCTGGAGTCAGAAGGACCTGAGTTCTGATCCGGCCTCAGACACTTAGCGCACACAAATAAAAACCTAGCCGTGTGATCTTGGGCAAGTTACTTAACCCCAGTTGACCTCAAAAAAATTGTGGTTCCTAGAATTAAGCAAAATATTTCACATTTGCTCTGACTGGGGCAGTAGCATGGAAATCCCCTCTGTGTATTCCTGGACAGTTTGCCTTTGCTAAGATCACACAAACTTTTTGAATGTCATATACTATTGATTCCTATTGTATTTACAATCCTTTAAAAGCCTCAGATCTGTTATTAAAAAAGAGAACAGTGTGTGTTTTTTTAAAAAAATATTTCCTTGTTTTGCGTAACTACACATGTACAACCTATATTGAATTGCTTACCTTCCCAGTAAAGGTGGGTGATGAGGGAAGAAGGGAAAGAATCTGGAATTCAAAGTTTTAAAATCAAATGTTTAAAAAATTATTATTATTATTATTTTTACATGCAACTAGGAAATAAGATATACAGGCACTGGGGTGTGGAGATCCATCTTGCCCTACTGGAAAGTTGGAGGAGGAATGGGCAAGGAATAGAAGACAGCAGATTGGGGGAGGGGGTATTCAGTGGGATTGCTGTTTTGGGGTGGTGTGTAGGGGGAAGACGGGGAGAAAATTTGTAACTCAAAATCTTGTAGAAATGAATGTAAACTAAAAATAAACATAAAATTTTAAAAAGATAAGTTAAATCTTGAAGAGGCTTTGAGCTGACTTACAGTTAAAGCTAAAGTTATAAGCCTATATAACTGATAGGAAAGTAGTGTGATTAATTTAAAAAAAAAGAAAGGAGATTTATTTTTGTTGGGAGGTGCGTTGAGAGGCTGGTGATTTCAGTTTGGGATATTTTGCTCAATGTGTTTCTGGACCTCAGGATTGGGAGAAAACTGTTTAAAATAAAATTGTGTTCATTTAAAATATTTCTTTTTATTGATATTGTTTTTACTTACATTGCTTTTGTTTCCTAATATATCCTTCTTCTCCTCCCCCACCCCATGCAGAGAACCATTGCTCATAGTAAAGAACTAAAAAGAAAAAAGAGGAAAAAAACCCAACTTGGCAAGATTAACTGAAAAATTAGCCAAATCAAATGTCATGTGCAGTATTTTGTAGCAAACTCTGCAAAGAAGGTAGGGAGGACCATTCTCATAGCTCTTTTGCAGAGACAGGTTTACTCATTGCAATCATACAGCGTTAGGTTTTGGTCGTTGTTGTTTTGTCCTTTTATAAAATTTTAGTCTTTGTGTATAATGTTTTCTGTTCTGTTTCCTTCACTTTGCATCAGTTCACAGAAGTTTTACCATGCTTTTCTGTATTCTTCATACTCACTGTTTCTTTCAGATCAATAATTTTCCATTTTATTCATCTACCACAAGTTTTCTAATCACCCCAATTGAAGGATACTTCCTTTGTTTTTCTATCATTTTGCAACAACAAGAAATGATGCTATAAATATTTTGGTATATGTAGGACCATTTATCTATATTTAACCTGTGACTTTCTTTGAACTATACATGTCTAGTTGTGGGATCTTGGCGTTAAAGGGTGTGGTTATTTTAGTAATTTTTTCCCACATATTTGCCCATTGCATTTCAGAATGGTTGGACCAAATTCACAACTTTACCAGCACTATATTTACTAGTAAACTTGTCTTTCAACAACCCCTCTAATACGGACTATTCTCACCTTTTGTCCTCTTTGTCAATTTATTTAGGTGTGAAGCAATGTTTTGATATGTATTTCTCTTATTATTAGATATTTGGAAGAGTCTGTCTTTTGGTTGTTAATAATTTGCAATTTGTTTGAGAATTAGTCATATCCTTGAGGTAGCTAGGTGGTACAGTGGATAGAATGCTGGACTTTGGAGTCAGGAAGATATGAATTCAAATTCTCCTTTAAGTCCTTATTAGCTGAGTGACCCTGAGAAAGTCACTTAACCTCTCTCTGCCTCAGTTTCCTCATCTATAAAATGGAAATAATAATATCACCTACTTGTTGTTAGGCTAAAATGATATGACATATGTAAAGAACTTTGTAAACCATAATTGCTATATAAATGCTACTCCTCCTCCTCCCAATACCACTACCTCCACTACTACTACTGCTACTGCTATTACTACCACTACTACTACTACTACTACTACTACTACTGTTGTTGCTGCTGCTACTACTACTATCACTACCTATTAACTATTGGGGAATAGCTCTTGGTCTTATATATTTGTGTATAGGAGTGATTTTTCTTTTTTGGTGAAAATAGGTAGGAGGTAGTAGATTTCTCCTCAGTGAAAGTCTTCAGGGAAAGACTAGATGGGGATTCATTTGTGGCATGTACTGGATTAGATTGGTCCCTGAGGTCCCTTTCAGTTCTAAGATTCTGAGTCTAAGAATCATTAATATGAACTCACAGATATGTCTTTCTCTTCACTTCACATTTTTTTAAACAAATGCTTTATTAACTTCTGTTTTACATCATTCATTTCTGCCAGATTCTGAGTTACAATTATTTCCCCTGCCCAGTCCCACAAGATATCCCTTCCTCCAATCTGCTCTCTCCCATATCTTCTCCCATACCCCCTTCGACTTTTCTATTAGAGCAAGGTGAATCTCTGTGTCCCAATGCCTGTACATCTTATCTCCCAATTACAAGCAAAGGAGTATTAATAATAGTATTTATATATATTTGAAACATTTAATTTTAAGAACTCGAATTTCAGATCCATTCCCTTCCTCCCTTGTCACCCATTCCCTCTGGGAAGATAAGTAATTCAGTATATGTTGTACATGTCTAGCTATGCAAAACATTACCATTGTAGATATCTTGTACAAGGCTGCTTATAATTCCCTCCCACTCATCCCACCTCCCACCTGGTCCATTCCCTACTTGATCCTGTCCCTCTTCTATGGTGGGTACTTCCAACCTCCCCTCACCACAAGAATGTCCTCCCATCCATCATCCCTCCTCTCATCCCCCTTCCCCCTATTCTGCTGCAGGTTGAGATATCCCATTTAATATGTATGTCATTCTCTCCCTGAACCAAATTCAATGAGAATGTGGTTTTGCCTTTTTGCCTTTCTGTTCTTCCCCTCCCTTGCAGCCACTTCCCCTTGCTTCTTCTACATGAGATAATTTACCCTACCCTGTCTCTCCCCATCTCCTCTTGCCACTTTCCTCTCTTACCTCATAATTTCACCCCTTGAGTATCCTCCCTTCCCAACAAATTCAACGTATGCCCTCTATCCATGTATAACTATAAACATATATACACACATTCACATATGTATTCATGTGACCATATACCCTTCTTCCATTATTTTCATACTGAGAAAGATTTCATCAGTCACAATTATTGTTTTTCCATATAGGAATGTAAATAGTTCAACTTTGATAAGTTCCTTTTGATTTCTTTTCCCTGATTACCTTCTCAGGCATCTCTTGCTTCTTGTGTCTGGATGTCAAATTTTCTATTCAATTCTGGTTTTTTCCTCAAGAATGCTTGAAAGTCCTCTATTCCACTGAATGACCATATTTCCCCCTGAAACAAAATACTCAGTTTTGCTGGGCAGGTGACCCTTGGGTTCATTCCCAGCTCTTTTGCCCTCTGGAATATCATATTCCATGCCCTTCTATCCCTCAGTGTAGAAGCTGCCAGGTCCTGGGCTATTCTGATTGTGTTTCCACAATATTGAAATTGTTTCTTCCTGGCTGCTTATAGTATTTTATCCTTGATCAGGGGATTCTGGAACCTGGCTATAATATTCCTGGGAGTTTTCTTTTTGGGATCTTTTTCAGGAGGTGATCTGTGGATTCTTTCAATCTCTATTTTGCCCTCTGGGTCGAAAACATCAGGGCAATTTTCCTTGAGAATTTCTTGAAGGTGGATTTCTAGATTCTTTCTTTGATCATGGCTTTTGGGTAGTCCAATAATTTTTAAGTTGTCTCTCCTGGATCTATTTTCCAGTCAGTGGTTTTTCCCATGAGATATTTCACATTGCCTTCTAATCTTTCATTTGTTTGGATCTGCTTAACAGCATCTTGATTTCTCATAAAGTCATTAGCTTCCATTTGCTCCAGTCTAACTCTGAAGGAATGAATCTCCTCAGTGAACTTTTGAGATTCTTTTTCCATCTGGCAAATTCGACTTTTTAAGGCATTCTTCTCCTCATTGCCCTTTTGGGCCTCCTTTGCCATTTGAGTTAGTCTATTTTTTAAGGTGTTGTTTTCCTCAGTCAGGCTGTTGACCCTCATTTCATACTTTTCCTGCATTCTTCTCATTTCTCTTCCCAATTTTTCCTCCACTTCTCTTATTTGATTTTTAAAGTCCTGCTTAAGGTCCTCTATGTCCTGTAACCTGCTCATGTTTTCCTCTGGGGCTTTTGGAGCAGGATTTCTGACCTCACAGTCCTCTGACTGTTCTATGCTTTGATCTTCTTTGCCCCCAAAGTAGGAGTCTAAGGTTGCGTTTTTCTGTTTAATTTGTTTCCTTTGCCTTGGCATGTTGCCACTTAATTACTTGACTTTTGGGCTTGTTGCCACAGTATGGCTCTGGCGCCAGACGGGAACTTTAGTCCCGAACGTGTAGGGGGGAACAACTTCTGTTTCTGGCAAGCTGTAAACCCACCCACGACCTCCACCCCAGATCACAATCCAGATCCAGGGAGGTTAAAGCAAGAGCGATTACCCCCCAAGACTGATTGCTGGATATCCCTACAGTTCGCAGGCCAGGAGCTGGAGCTGCCTCTGAAAACTACAAAATGGCGTGTCTCCTCAGTGGCTTCTAGCCCCCAGGGGAGGAAGCCGACGCATTCCCCAAATACTGGTCCCAAAGTCCATAGGGCACTAACCTCTTACTTTGTCCTAGGCATGTCTATGTCGATAATTCTGGAATCGCGACGGTTGCTGGTGTTCTGGGGTCCCTCCAGCCAGCTGCTGGCCTTGCCGCCCTGGGGCTAAAACCTTGACACAGGCAGACCTGTGCTCGGCTCCCCGCGCACTGGGTGCTGTGCTGCCAGCTCCCAGAGCACTGTGCTGGTCCTTCCTGCAGGGCTGCTGGGCTGTCTTCAGCGGGAGGTTAGCTTCTCTGTGTTGTTCTGTGGGTGCTGGGGCTCCAGAAGTTGTTCAGAGTCCCCTTTTACATAGTTTGAAGGTGATCTGGGGGGAGAGTGGCTTGGATGCGCTGTTTCTACTCCGCCATCTTGACTCTGCCCCCTTACTTCACATTTTTACACATATAAAACATTAATAATGCTTGCAATGGAGCATAAAGCAAAAAGTTTAAGGAGAAACTTGGATTGTTGGAATCTATTCATTTACTGCTCAAACCTGATTAAATTTCACCTTTCCTCATTTATTGTAATATAACATATTAGCATAGCATGATTTACCTCATTATGGTAAATGCATTTGATAAAAGGCAAATTATAATTGTTTCTCATATTTAACAACTAATTCAATCTGACACTGAGATGTACTGAGCACAAGTGAAAGGAAACAAGATGAATTCATACTTTATTACACACGAATATTAATAATAGCTTAAGGAATGTACTATAATGATATTATCAGCTCTTCACATTTATTAATATGATCCTATACTACCAGCTTTTAAATGTGATAGCTATAAATTTTCCAGTATCAGCTTGATTTCAAGGACAGAATATGATTTTAATGGGCTTTTCCAATAATACAATTCTTTCTCAGATCATGTGCCCCATTTCTGTTTCCAAGAATATGGACAATTCATTTCAACACAGGTAAGTTCAATAAAAATGTATTAAGTACTGGCTATGTATCAGGCATTGTGCCAAGTGCTGGGAAGGAAAAGATAGTCCCTGCCCTGAAGGAGTTTAGAATCTAATGGGAGAAGAGAACACAAAAGGAAGCTGAAAATGGTGGGATGATATTGTTGGAGTTGCCTCCAAGCAGAACTGCTGATGTAAAAATGGAGAGTTACCAGGGCACAGTCCCTGGGTGTTCTACGTGGTATGTATGCTATGTGTGCTATATGCAGGTATAACCTTATTTTCAAATCAATAAACCGTGATGAATGTAACGGAAATGCAGATTTAAAGATCTTCCCTGCCCCTAGCTTAAGTGCACCTGGAGCCTGTGGTGGGAGGCTTGTTTTTTAGGAAAGCCCACACCTTGATACTTTGAGATTGGGCAGTGGGTCAAGGAGGTTGTTACATTCTCTGAGCCAAGAGAAGGCTATATAAGCCCTGAGGAGAGGCTTTGCTTTGGGGCTCACTTTGAGAAGTGTTGTGTGATTTGACCAGATGAGACTCTGGGAAGCCGTTGTTGAGAGCCCCCCTGGCTTTGAAAACCCAGATGTTGATGTTTCCCTCTCTGGTAACTGTGATTTGGTATTGATATAATGGTAGGACAGTTTGGAAGCCTGTCTGTTTGATCTGTAAGTTCTGTAACTCTGAGGTTCGGGGTGCTGACCTTTTTCCCCTGAACTAGGTAATGTATGTTTGTTTGATTAAAGTAAGCTTGTTAACCCATTTTGAGTTGCTTTCCTTTTGAAAAGCAGATCTAAGAACCTATATTGGCAGTCACCCTGGGGATATTGGGGTGCTTGCTGCTACAAAATGGCGACGAGGGATGGGATCTGCTGAGTAAAAGGAAAGTATGGGGGCTGGGATAATTGTTTGTTTCCCAGTTGTGGTAGCTGTGACTCTGTGGAGCCATGGAGCAGGAGAGAACGGCCTGCATGCTGACTTCACTGAGCTGAGAGCAGGAATGGTGAGCTGCCTGCATGGAGACCTGTGGAGAAACCTGGAGCTGCTGCCTTCTGCTGGAGGAGAAGGAACCCAGGAGTTTGGAGTTCAGCCACAGGACAAGATGAGGACTGTGAGGCAAAGCAGGGGCACTGAATGTGTTTCCTTGCTGCATCCCACAGTTTGGGACCCAGGGGGAGGATGGACTTGTGACTGCTGGGTGGGGTGAAGTGCCAGGGACCCCAAGGACCCCAATTTGGTTTTGTTGTCCAGCTCCCTCTCTGGAATTGGAAGTAGGGGCTGGAGCAGTGTGAGGGAAAGAACAACCCCCTCCTCCCAAGAGAACTTTATGTGATAATGCTTTGTATTTTGTGAATTGATGTGATAATGCTTTGTATTTTGTGAATTGATGTGAAAATGCAATGTACTTTGTTTAAGACCCAGTGGCCACTTTGGTAACTTTAGGTGTACCTTGAAAATGTGACCTAAGAGATGTTTTAGTGCTAATTCAAATGTAAATTGCGTATGCTATGGGCATGAAAGATCTTGGGGCCGAATGTAATGCAAATGCAGATTTAAAGATCTTCCCTGCCCCTAGCTTAAGTGCACCTGGAGCCTGTGGTGGGAGGCTTGTTTTTCAGGAAAGCCCACACCTTGATACTTTGTGATTGGGCAGTGGGTCAAGGAGGTTGTTACATTCTCTGAGCCAAGAGAAGGCTATATAAACCCTGAGGAGAGGCTTTGCTTTGGGGCTCACTTTGAGAAGTATTGTGTGATTTGACCAGATGAGACTCTGGGAAGCCGTTGTTGAGAGCCCCCCGGCTTTGAAAACCCAGATGTTGATGCTTCCCTCTCTGGTAACTGTGATTTGGTATTGATATAATGGTAGGACAGTTTGGAAGCCTGTCTGTTTGATCTGTAAGTTCTGTAACTCTGAGGTTCGGGGTGCTGACCTTTTTCCCCTGAACTAGGTAATGTATGTTTGTTTGATTAAAGTAAGCTTGTTAACCCATTTTGAGTTGCTTTCCTTTTGAAAAGCAGATCTAAGAACCTATATTGGCAGCTACCCTGGGGATATTGGGGTGCTTGCTGCTTCAATGAACCTGAAGAGTTCCTTTATCTTACCAGATTTACCTATTGACTGATAGAGGAGATTTTACCCACAATAAGCTCAGGCTGTAACAAACCTAACTTTGGTAATTTACTTTGGCAGCAGGGGGACAAGGTGTATGACATGTATGAGTGGCTTCTACAGATAAACCCTAAATCTAATTAAACTAACACTTCACTCCAGCATCCAATACTTTTCTCTCTTCTACCCTTGAATTACTTTCCCCTTGCCTTTTTTGATATTCATAGCTTTCTAGACCCTGTGCTCCTAAGAGCAACAACCTTCTACTTTACTGCTTATGTGATGAACATAACTAACATGAACACCTTGTGAGGAAGTCATAATACTATGGCCACTGGTCATTGCACATCACACATTTGTATTGTGTGTTCTCAACTAAATCCTCATTGCTGCACCAGGCTTTTAATTCTTTCCTGGTTAATTTTTATCAAACTCCCTGTAGCAGTTATTCCAAATAGTCCAGCTCCAATGTTTCTACAACCTATCGTCTCTTAGCAAATTTTTGCTTCAACATTTACTGAGAACATAGAGGTGATTTGTTAATAGTTCCCTCTTCTTCCTTATCTCAAAAGCTGCCTATACCATCCCCTCTTCTCTTCATCTCTAATTTAGTCTCTGTTAAAGAGATGGCTCTTCTCTTTGCCAAGAATAATTACACTTGTGCCATATTCCCACAATCCTGTGGTCTTCTGCATGAACTTATTCCTTTAGTCATTCCCTCCCTCCCTCTCAACTCCAGTGTCTCTTTATCTACCGGTTTCTTCCCTTCTGTCTACAACAGGTCAAGGTCTCCTTAATTTTTTAAAATACAACAACAAAATCCTCTTCAAAATGATCCTGGAAATCCTCCCATCTCCTAAACTATCATATTTTCTCCCTTTCATGGTCAAACTCCTAGAAAAGTTACCTGCATTTGTTATCGCCATTTCATCACTGGTAATTTTGCTTTCTTGGCGTTCAGGATATTGGTTCCTGGTAGTTTGCCTCCTATCTGTCTGATCACTCCTGTTCAGTCTCTGCTCATGGATTATGGACCATCTCCAACCCCCTAAGAGTGGATGTTCTCCTATCCTGGGACCATTTCTCTTTTCTTTCTAGACCCTCATGGTAATATCCTCAATTCATATGGGTTCAATTATTATCTCCACATAGATGAATCCCAGATCTACATATAGAACCCTAATTTCTTTCCTAAACTCCATTACAGCACCAACACTTGTTTATTGGATACCTTCATCTCTCTTTCCTATCAGCATCATAATTTTCTCCCTAAGTCTGTTCTTTCAAACTTTCCTGTTTTGTGTGCAACACCATCATCTTCCTGGTCACTCAGATTTATAACCTCAGAGTCAACCTTGATGTTTCCTTTCCCTTTATCTCCTAAATTTAATCAGCTGCCAAATTCAATCAATTCTGACCCCATGTTGGCTCCCAAGTTTATCTCTGTCTTTTTATTCAAATGGCTAAAAGGCTTAATCAGACTCTTAACATTTCTAGCCTAGATTATTGCAAAAGCAATTGGTTTTCCAACTCAGAGTCTCTGTTCTTTAAAATCCATTCTCTACACAACTGCCAAATTAATATTCCTAAAATATTGCTCTTACCACATCACTCCTCTGAGTAAGGCAACAACGTCAAACTTCATTAGTTTCCAGTTACTTCTAGGACAATAATGTAAATTCCTCAGTATGACTTCTAAAATTCCCCTCAATCTGGTTCTCATCTACCTTTTTAATATTATATATTTTTCTTTCTTTTTAAAAATATTAATTTTTTTGCTTTTATATCACCTTCATTTTTCAGATATATCCCTACTAGAGAGCCATCCCTTGTCACAAAAACTTTTAAAAACAAGAAAGGAAAGTAGTTCAGCAACATTAGCACCTCCTGGAAATCTGACAATATATACAACATCCCATATGCATCCTTCTGTGCTCCTACAAATAAGGGAAAGAGGTACATGTTAGGTTTCCATTTTTAAAATTCTTTCTATTACTGTAGACATTGTGTATATTGTTTTCCTTTCTTCTACTTGCTTCACTTTGCATCAGTGTATGTTAATCTTCCCATGCTTCTCAGAGTTCTTCATAAGCATTTTTTTATTTTGCAAAAATATTTTATTACATTTATGTACCAGTTCAGAGATCACCTCCTATACTAGACCTTTTCTGAGGACCCCTCCTCCAAAGTTATTAATATTCTCACCCTCCTCAAACTATCTTTATTTTTATTTATTTATCTATATATGTTTGTCCCAGTATAATAAAAACTCCTTGAGGGCAGGGTCAATCTTTAATTTTTGTTTTGTACTTTTAGCACTTAGTAGATTACCTTCCATATATTTGTCACTTAATATAAGTTGAATTGATTTGAATCAACAGAGCTTATATCTCCCCCCCCCACTTTAAAATACACAATTATTACTAGAGTACCTAGCAAACAGAACAAACAAAACTATTTTCCCCCCTTTTCTTTTGCCACCTATGTTCAGCTAGACAAACTCTTCCCCATTGCTGGGGGAAAATGTTGGAATTTGACTGATTATAGTCGATATTTGACTAATCATAGCCAACATCTTCAAATATTAAGGAGAGCTTCTATCCATGTGTACAGGGACAGCTGGGTTGCACTCTGTTGAGTGCTGGCCTTGGAGTTAGGAAGACCAGAGTTCAGTTCTGGCCTCCAACACGTACTAGCTGTGCGACCCTAGGCAAGTCCTTTAGTCTGTTTACCTCAGTTTCCTCATCTGTAAAAATGAGCTGGAGAAGGAATTGGAAAACTATTTCAACATCTTTGCCAAGAAAACCCCAAACAGGATCATTTAGAATTAGAGACAGCTGAAAAACAATTTAACAACAACATATCCATTTATATACACATAAGCACACTTTTAAAATGTATTATATCCACTTATTAGGTGGAGATGACAGAAGTAGTTCTCTTCTGAAAGAAGTAGCTCTCTCCTAAAGGACAAAAAAAAGACAGTTGGGCACACTTAATGAATAAATGATCATTTGTTAATCTAGCATGGGTGAGACATTATTCTAGGCACTGAAGTACAAAAACTGAAAAAATTCCTATCCACAGGATTTACATTTCAAGGAACAGGAGAGTTAGAACAGCTGGAATAAGTGAATATCACTAGTGCTAAGGACTCTTTCCTCTGCTTCATCTTGATTTTAAGATGAGCATAAGAATAGGTATTTTTGTAGGTTCTTAAATTATAGGTGAAAATAGCCTAACATTAGCAAGAATTTGTGACATTTGTATTGCAGTTTTTAACTTTTAAAATGTATTTGCAATTCGACAAACATTTCTCAAAGACCTTTTACGGGTTAAATCAAAATGTGCGAAGTCAAAAATGAAATAATCCTTCCCTCAGACAGTCTGCATTCTCTTAGGGGATAGAATGTGCACACAGAAGTGCATTTATTAGCCAGGAGAGTCTGGAAAAGCTTTGAGCAGGAAGTGGCACCTGAATTCTGAAAGATGAGGAGGGAGTATGCCTTTCAGGTTTAGGGAGAAGATATTTTGGACTGAGAAATGATGCTATCAGACAGCTATTTGGTGCAGTGGATAAAGTGATGGGCCTGGCGTCAGAAAGACTTGTCTTCCTGAGTTCAAATCTGTCCTCAGTCACTTACCAGTGTCTCTGTGTGACCCTAGGCAGCTTAGTTCACCCTGTTTGCCTTAGTTTCCTCATCTGTAAAATGAGCTGTAGAAGGAAATGGCAAATGACTTCAGTATCTTTGCCAAGAGAACCTCAAATAGGGGCAAGAAGATTTGTACGAGATCAAAACAATAGAACAACAGAAACTGATGGTACATTCAACAGACACATCTAGGAGGGAGTTAAAGGTATGGGACTGGAGTTCAGGAGAGAGACTGGGGATGGATATAGATAGATTTTGAGCTAATTGGCTATGTATAATTGAATTCAGAGGAGAAAACATAGAGAATAAAGACAGCTGAAGCCAGAACCTTGGGAGACATGCACATTTAGGAGGAGGGCAATGGAAGATCATCATTTGCAGAGCGATGCCTGTCCTAATGGCAGAAAGACAACTGCTATTAGGACAGGCATCGCTCTGCAAATTTGGCAGATGAGGAAACTGAGGTACACACGGTTTATGACTTGCCTTTCATCATAAATGCACTATACCATGGTGTTACATAGGATTCCTCAGTGGCACTCAGGCATTTACCCTAATCTCTTTAAAATGCCGTCCCTATGTTCATCTGACTTCCCATCTACTTCATTTTTATAAACATAAGGTTTCATCCCCTCAGAGCTCTTCTGAGAGATTAGTCATAGGGGAGCGCTCCTGTCCATGAACTCTTGGCGTGGCCTTTCTTGTTTACACAGACTGACTGGTGGGTGGTTGGGTACCAGGGGATTAGTCCTTCTTTGTTGGTCCAGTTTTTTCCAATTCCTCCTCTTTTCCCTGGGGCAGATTTCCTGCCGAGATAAGTCGGGGAGACTCTAAACCCCAGCATCTGCAGGGGGGTTGAGAGGAAGAGGGCAGTGGAGTGGGGAGGATGGGGAGGATGACGAGGCTGCTGTGCGCATGCCTCCTACTTCCTGCAGGGAATGATTCCCCATTGCCTCCGCCTGTTGCTAGGCTGGTTCTGTCCAAGGAGCGATTGTGGCGAAGGGCTTCCTAGCAGCACAAAGCTGGGTAGTTTGCAGATGTGGCTATGATAACCTGCAGAGCATGACTTAAATACAGTAATTGTCTCTAGCCTGCTCTTAACTGTGGCGACAGGGTTTTTACCATGTCATTAAGGAAGAAATTACTGGGCTTTGGAACACAACGAGGGAAGCTTCTGGCGTTCGTGGTCTCCCAGCTGTGTGTCCTGGTACTTAATTGACCTCTGCCCCCAAAAAGTTTAGGAAGAGACATTGAAGTTGTGTAGGAATGGGAGAAATGGAAACCGAAGATAAACACTGTCCTTTCGCAGTGTTGTTAAGATTAGAAAGCAAAGAAACCCTGGGGGCTGCTAGCTGGCCAAGTGAATAGAGCACCGGCCCTGGAATCAGGGGGATAGGAGTTCAAATCCAGCCACAGACACAACACAAAAACTAGCTGTGTGACCTCGGGCAAGTCACTTAACCCCAATTGCCCTGCCTTCCCCTCTCCAAAAAGCAACAACAACCACAAAGCAAATAAACTAAAGCAGTAACATGCCTTTCTGATTTTCTGAGTGGGGTGGTGAAGGGGGCAGGTCACAAGAGCATTAGATCATAGAGAGCTGGAAGTAAACTTTGAGCTCATCTAGATTAGCTATGTTGCTCAGTGGATAGAGTGCTGGGCCTGGAGTCAGGAAAATTCATCTTTCTGAGTTCAAATCTGGCCTCAGACACTTCCTGGCTGTGTGACCCTGGGTAAGTCACTTCACCCTGTTTGCCTCAATTTCCTCATCTATAAAATGAGCTGGAGAATGAAGTGGAAAAGCACTTGAGTATCTCTGCCAAGGAAACCCCAAACAGGATCACAAAGAGTTGGACGTGACTGAAGAACAACGGAACAACAATAAAGTATAATCTTTCCATTTTATGGATGAGAAAACTGTGGCTCAGAGAGTGAAGAGGCTTTTCTAAGATAAGCAGTAAAGCTGGGATTTAAATAAACATCTTTTGATTCTAAATCCAGCATTCTTTCTATTCACTATCACCTAAAGCTGAGTGTCTTTCAATAGCAACTTGAGCCTTGCTTTAAAGAGTTTTTTCTAACCCTATACACTTTCCATGGTCCTGGGAAAAAGGGGCCTATAGTGACCAGACTAGAGAGAGCAGACAGACAGCTTTGTGGTATAGTTGTAGAAGGAGCTGTCCCTTCCTCCTGGCCACCTCCAAACTATCACCCTGGGGTAAAGCACCATTTGCTCTGTGTTAGTTATGGTTTTGACCAGTCATGACTTTCCCCAGCACCATCTTACCATTATAATCTCTTATTTTTGTTTTATACAACAAGGATTGTGTTGTTTAGGCCAGAGATCAAATCTCATGTGAACATTCTAACTCCCTATCTTGTAAGTTACTTGGGACACAGTGAGCATTTAATAAATGTTTGTTATTGCTTCCAAATGGGCATTGATGAATGTAGGTATTTTGTACTGGAGCAAAATCCTGTTGAGTTTTAGTCCTCTCCCAATTTGTATTGATTGACTAGTATTATATAATACTAATGACTAGTATTAATTAACATATACTCTTAGATCAGGAACCTTTTCTCTTCAAAATGTCCATGAGTGATTTGGATAAAGGATTGGATGCCATACTTATTAAATTTGTTATCGATACAAAACAGGGAGGGAGAGTTAACAGGGGACAATCCAACTGGGATCTGAAAAGATGGAAGGAAAAAATTGACCCAAATAAAATGAAATTTAATAGAGACACATGCAAAGTCTGGAACCTAAATTTAATCAATTCTAAGTGCAGTTTTGGGGAGAGGTGCCAAGGAAGCAATTCACATGCAAAAGACTTGGGGAATTTAGTGACCTTATGCTTATCATAAACCAACAGCGTGATATAGCAGGGGGGAAAAAGCTAGTGTAATCTTAGACTGAGTTAATGAAAGCAGAGTGTCTAGAATATACTTTAAGATCCTAAGAGATTCCTTGATTCCCAGATGCAGTTCTTAGGAAAACATGATTGAATGATTCTTGGATTACTAATATAAAATGAGAAAAAAAGTCTTTGTCACTCTCAGGGAGGATATCTAGCTAAGTCCAAAAGGATGAGAGATTCCTTATGGGTAGTGAAACCCTTTTGGTGTTCCTGTTTGTGGATAATAGTATACCATTTGCATTAAGATCTAGAATACTATAGGGTAGGGGTCCTTATCTTAAGATACCTGAACTTTTTCATTTTAGCATTTTAACAATTATATTTTAATATAAATGGTTTCTTTTGTAATCCTATGTTTCTTATTGATTTATTAAAAGCACGACTATGGCAACTTAGATCCCTTCCTCCCAAGAACTTGGGGAACGTATGGAACATATGGAAGAAAAAACTCTGTAAAAACCATTAACCATTATTATGTTTGATAACAAACAATAATATTAAAACGGAACTATGCAACATTATTGTGAGAAGGGGTTCATTGACTTTACCATGTGACAGAGGGGTCCCATGATGCCACAAAAAATTAAGATTCCTTGAGATATGACTTCCTCAGAAAGGGCATTCAAAAGGAATTGGTTAAATAAATGAGTGACTGAAGAGGGCACATTGTCTAGATTATGACCTGGAATTAGATGGGCAGCTCATTAAGTTAGTCAATCACTGCATTTATCTTGGACAGGTACTGAAGATGGACAATATCCTGGGCCCAGAATTAGAGGAGGACAGTGGGCTAGATTGACTTTGGGGAACTTTACAATGTTTTTGTTCTTTCTAAGCTACTCCATGACACAAAAACCTTCCTTTTATTTCCCCTTCCTAATATCTATGTTTTCCTGGTGATGCTATATGCTGAAAGTCTTGAAATGATATCATTAAAAAACTAAAATCCCAGACCAAAATTTCAAGTGACCCAAAGGACAATGGAGGGTGTAATGGGTGTTAAACAGAAGATATCAGTGTGGAAATGTATGATTGAGAAAGAAGAGTGTTATAGTGTGAGACTGAGTGGAAATAGATGGACAGCATAAAGGCTTTGCTGGTATCCAAAGAATCTTGAAGTCCTTGGGGCAGGACTCGAGCAAATTGGTTAGATCCTTTCTCTATTTAAGGGTTAACATGGACAAGAACTTCACAGGAAGAAAAAGTCTAGATGGGTTGTGGTCTTCTCTCATGGAGGGAGTCTTTCATCCCAGAGAGGTGTCAAATCTATCCAAGCCTCTAAGTGACTAGAATTAGGGAGGTGATAGCCCTGCTCTCCTTCCAGCTTTCATCATGACACAGCTGCACTGGTCAGTCCATGTGTAACAACAGTACACCTGCTTCTTTCATTGCAGCAAATGATTGTGATCTCTGCTTCTCTGGATTCCTTCAAGACTCAACTTGAATCTCACCTTTTTCAGGAACTCTTCCCCAGATTTCTCCCATTCCCTGTGCCCCAGTTGCTCCCTCTGAGATGATCTTCCACTGAATGCATTTCATATGTGCATGGTTATTTATGTTTTCTCTCCTCTATTAGAATGTGAGCTCCTTGAGGCAGGGGCCATGCTTTTGCCTTTCTTTGTCACCACAGGGTGGGATACATAGTAAGCACTTAAGAAAAACTTGTTGACTGGCTGACATCTTCATTTTTCACAACATAGTGAGAACACTGTGCAGTATGGGATGGTATAAGTCACAAAAAGTACCAGATCACCCTTTCTTCTCTACAAAATGTAATTTGATTTCTCAGGCACTTCTTATAACTATCACAAAAGCTTTGAGATCTGAGGTCATGTGCAGATGATTTCAGTTCTAGACTCATGGTTCTACACGTTCACTCACATCTTTCTCTGACCTCTGTTCGGGCACCAAATTGCTTTGAAATTCATTAATAATAACAAAAGATATGCCCATGTGAAAATTTTATTGGAATGGAAGGGAAAACAACATTGAAAGACTTCAGAACTCTGATCAATGCACTGTTCAATCCTAACTTCCGACACCTAATAGATACTTAACACTTTTTGACACATGGCAGACCCTGCAGGTTCAGAGTGATGTATACCTTTTCAGACATTGCATTAATTTGTATTAATTTGATGTATTAACTTGTTTTGGTTGACTTTACTTATTTGTTGAGTGAAAATTGTATTTGCAGTGGTGTTGAATCAGTCAGAAGTATTAGTGATGCAAAAAAGAGCATCAGTTGATTAAGAACCTATTATATATGAAGCATGATGAAAGCTACTGAAGGTACAAAGACAAAAATAAAAAAAAAATCCTTGCCTTCAAGGAGCTTACATTATATTAAGGAAAATGCGTATATATTTAAATAAAAATGAAATATACAAGAAAATAAATGCAAAGTAATTGGGGAGGGGAAAATGGGGGAATCAAGAAAGGGCCCAGGTAGGAGGTTATCTTAGAATTAGCTTTGAAGGAAGCTAAAAATTCTAAGAAGCACAGGGGAAAAATATCAGGCATCGGGGACAACCTGTACAGAGTCATGAAGGTGAAAAATGGAATATTGTGTATAAAAAGTACTATAGGTCATTTTGACTGGGATATAGAGTACATGAAGTAGAGTAATATATAATAAACCTGGGAAAGTAGGATGGCACCAGATCATGAAGAGCTTTGAATGCCAGATAGTTTTTTAATCCTGAAGTTTCAGGAAGCTACTGGCATTTTGGGGTAGGGCAGTAAAGTAATAAAGTCAAGGGTGCTTTACTGTTTAGCAATTTCAATGGAGAAAGGAGAAGGGAGAATGAGACAAAGAACCTAAGTAAGAAAATATTGCAATAGTATAGGATAGAGAAGAGGAAGACTCGATCAAGGATGGTAGATGTATGAATAGAGAGGACAGATACAATAGATGTACACCTGACAACTTGATGATTAGGTAGAAAGGAGGTGAGAGAGAGTGAAGAGTTAAGGATACCCTTGAGGTTTCACATGTGCATGACTAGAAAGATGGTGGTGCTTGGGGCGGCTAGGTGGCGCAGTGAATAGAGCGCCGGCCCTGGAATCAGAAGGACCTGAGTTCGGAGCCAGCCTCCGACACTTAATCCATACAAACAAAAACCTAGCCGTGTAACCTTGGGCAAGTTATTTAACCCCAATTGCCCTAAAGGGGCGGCGCAGTGAGTAAGAGTGCCGGCCTCGGAGTTTGGATGACCCGAGATCAGATCCGGCCTCAGAAAATGAGCACCCACGCATAAATCAAATGACTAGCCGTGTAACCTTGAGCAAGTTACTTAACCCCAATTGCTTTAAAAAAAAAAAAAAAGAAAGATGGTGGTGCCTTTGACAAAAAAGAGAGAACTTAGGAGGAGGTGAGCATTTTGGGGGAAAGATGATGAGTTCTTTTAGATATGTTAAGTTCAAAATACACATAGAATGTCTATAAGGAAATATCCAATAGGAAGTTGATGTGAATCTGTAGCCCAGGAGAGAAACTAGGGCTAGATGTATAGATCTGGGAATCGTCTTCATAGAGAGGACTTTTTTTTTCCTTCAAGTTATGCAGCCACTGAGTTATTCCATCAGTACAGAGATGTTGGCGCTATGTGGTTGGAAGCAGCATGCTATAGAGGAAAGCATGATGGTATTATGGTAGGAAAAACTTGTATTTAAAAGCCAGCTTTGTCACACATTTCCTGTGTGACTTTGTGACTATAATGTTACTAGGCCTCCCTTTTCTTACCTATAAAGGGAGAGGCACAGACTTTGTAATCTGTAAAGTCCCTCCTACCCTAAAGCTATACAAATGTCAACTTGTTAAAATCCCAGGCTGAATTGAAGTTTGAACTTTACAAGTGTCTTAATACACTTGCTAGTGTATGAAATGTGGTCATCTCCTTCAGAAATTATTATAGAAAAAACCCAGCTAAATGTAAAATGTCAACCAGTTTGATCAATAAAAGAAATCTCAGTTATCTACAGAGCTTCCTGTAATAGTTGTCATTCAAACTTCTGAGTAAAATGAAATCCAATCATGACATTATTAAATAAATTTCCCTCTCATATTATAAGCATAAACTGATAATCCCATGATGACATTTCCAATTACCTACACCCCCTCCCCCAATTCACTGATTGCCAACATATAGTACAGGGCTCAAGGAGCTTATGGAGTAATGGCAAAGACAAGTCATAAAAACACAGCTAAGACAGAAATAGATTAAATAGAATACATGCATAAATTCCATTGATTCAGAGAGCTCACATGAACACAGAATATTTTCTTTTCTCTATATTGTCATGGGGAATTATCATACTTCTATGCTTTAAAATATTTGTTACAGGCACACCCTTCGTCATGCACATGACATCTACCCATCAGAGGAAGACCAGGAATTTTTGCACCTGGGACAAACTTTAAGAAACAGTCCAACTGTGAGTGTAGTAAAACTGGTAAAAAAAACTAGCTTGCCCTCAGAATTTCTGGTCTGCAACTTGCTAATGTTAGAAGGGAAGACAGTTGTTTCCGTATACCAAAGGGACCATGGGATGACAGCCTGGAGGAGTTTGAAGGCAGGCTGTAGGAAGACCATGAGGTCAGGCATAGAGATAGTGGTTGAGTGCATACCTCCCGACACCTCACCTCAATTATTCTTGTAGTTGAGTAGTTTCAGTCATGCCCGATTTTTCATGACCCCATTTAGCATTTTCTTGGCAAAAATATTGGAGTGGTTTGCTATTTTGTTCTCCAACTCATTTTACAGATGAAGAAACTGAGGCAAACAGCATTGAGTGATTTGCCCAAGGTCTCACATAAGCTAGTAAGTATCTGAGGCCTGATTTGAACTCAGGAAGATGAGTCTTCTTGACTCTATTCCCTGTGCCACCTAGCTTCCTCCCTTCATGTTCATGCCCTGAGCAAAGTCTCTGGTTACTCAATGCTGGTTCCCTCTTGGCTTTCCAAAGTAGTAGTTAATACACTAAGAGTTGTAGCCAAAACAGTTCTCAACCTGATAGCATCTTTCTGATAATGAACATCTCTGAATATAGCTAGGTTGGTCCTTGAGTGATAGATATACAAGGCCAGTATTTTCCAATAAATACTGGAAAGGACATGAATAGGTGGTTTGCCTTCTGTGGCCATAGGTTTTGAGAACTCAGAGTCTCCCAAAGTATTAAAGGAGGACACTAGTCATGATGAGAGGCAGTGGCAGTGTGGTACAGTGGGTAGAGAGCTGCCCTTGGAGCCATGAGGTGCAAGTTCATGTTCTGCCCTAAGTTACCTCTAGAAAAGTTGGCCTCTCAGTGCTCTAGCCACCTCTCTGACACCATACTATATAGAAGCTGCAGAACAGGTATTGATTTTCATTGTTGGAGATTTTCCTTACTTGAGAGCTTCCTGTTCCTTGTATCAGTGAAATAACTAGTCTAGTCTCTCCCCTTCCCAGATCAATGGTTTTGATTATAGCAAATCAAGTGTCGATTTGATTACTGTTACCAGAGCAAAAGGTGAAGTGTGGGGAGGTTGTATGTATGAGGAGGGTGGAAGCAAGGAATCATACCTTTTGGTAACTTCCTACTTTCATTATTCTTGCTAATGAAATGCCAGCTTTATTTCCTTTTATTCTGGTAAAAAAAAGTGTAAATGCTTTCAGAGCCCTCTCCATTTGGATTCTTTTGATAGGGGTGGCACCTGTTTTACTTAGGCTATAATGGTTTCCTTTTAAGGAGACAAGGAGGCCATCCTCAAGATTTAGTCTTCTTCAGATGAGGTAGGGCTTAAGGCATTGGCTTTGCTTCCCTGTTGTCTGAGGCATAAAAAGCCTTTGGGGAGCTGGTTGTGATTAGTTGGAGGTTTATCAGAATGCCCACTCCAGTAAGGGATATCTTTCTCACCCAGTATTGCTGCCTTGGTAAATGTGGAAATGGAGGGGAACAATATTGCTTTTAATTAGTAATTGTATCTTTAAAATTTCTTATTTTAAGTAATTTTAACTTTTATTTCATTTTCTTTCCATCATCTATCTCCCTACCTACTTCTTCCTATATCTCTGTCCTTGTCTCTCTCCCTTTATCTCTCTCTCCCTCCCTCCCTCCCTCTCTCATTCTGTCTGTCTGTCTCTGTCTGTATCTCTCACTGTCACTTCTATTGACTAGGTCTCCCTCTCCCCTAGCCCCAATCCTAATATAGATAGGCACTGGAGATACCTACTTTTGTTTTTAACCTGTTTTGTTTTATCCTGTTTGCTCCTCCTTAGTCAACCTAATGACCTCTGCTCCTCCCCTGGACAAGTTATATTAATGATGAACTTACTTTAAACATCTGATTGACTTAGGCCATTGCCACTCAGAGTTCTAAAGATATCTACCCTTGTCCCTTCAACTTCTTTGGTAGTAGGATCATATGGGTGCCCCACTTCATCTAATGAGAAAATTTATTTTTTCTTGCACTTTATTGTCCCAACAGTGCTTCAGTGAATTCTAGTACCTAGCCTGAATCACTGTACTAACCTGAATTAGGCCTGGTCCAAAACAGTGAATGTTCTAAGACAAAATTCCAATTGTTTGGCCCTGCTTATAATCCTAGAAACAGGCAATCTTAATCATTATTATTAAATGGACAGATCACATTTATTTTTTTCAGAATCACAAACATGTTTTCTAACCTCCAGATGTGGGGCTATGGTAGGGAAGGTGAAATGGAATATACAAACAGAGAAAAGATGTGGTTTCATCCTTTCTTGCTAGTATATAGTTCTCTCCATTGCCATATTCCCCCTCTTTTATTCTTTTTTTTTTTTAAAGCAATTGGGGTTAAGTAACTTGCTCAAGGTTACACGGCTAGTCATTATTTATGTGTGGGTGCTCATTTTCTGAGGCCGGATTTGATCTTGGGTCATCCCAACTCCGAGGCCGGCGCTCTTACTCACTGCGCCACCTAGCCGCCCCTTCAGGGCAATTGGGGTTAAGTAACTTGCCCAATGTTACACGGCTAGGTTTTTTTGTTTGTGTGGATTAAGTGTCTGAGGCCAGATCCGAACTCAGGTCCTTCTGACTCCAGGGCCGGCGTGCTATTCACTGCGCCACCTAGCCTCCCCCCCCCCTCTTTTATTCTTAAAAAGGTTGAAATATTTTATTGATGCTTTTTAAAAATTCTTATATCATCCCCCTTCCTATTGTGTGTCCTTCCCTTCCCTCCTATAAAAGAAACTTCTTTTGTAACTAATAAAAATTAATAACACAACAACAATAATAAGTTTTACATGGTGTATTAAGGTTTGGACAGAACTGATTAATAGAGGTATGAATAGAATAATTCTACATAGATATAGATATGTAGATATACCTATTTGTGTCTAATGGTGGCCATTTCTTTCGTGGGGGGGGATTGAAGAAAAAGAAAAAAAAGAAATTTACATGATAACTTTATTATATATTTAAAAAGAATAGCAAATTGAACACAATAGATTTGCAGTTTCATGTACAATCATCTTTTTAAAAAATATGTTGTGGAAATGCTTGTTTTATTCCACAAATTAAAAATAAAGTGAAATAGATCATAGTTTCCCAGAACTGTTGAATAGATAAGTGAATATTGAACTGGAAGGGACATTTCCTTAGTGATCTTCTAGTTCAGGAATTCTTAATCCTTTTTGTGTTATGCCCTTCTTAGCAGCCTTTTGAAACCTATGAACTCCTTCACAGAATACTTTTAAATGCATTCAATAAAATACATAGGGTTGTATAGCCTCTATCAGATTACACATTGTCTTGGGGAAGGGGAGGGAGAAAAATTTAGAGCTCAAAATCTTATAAAAGTGAATGTTGAAGACTAAAAATGAATAAGTTAATTTTTAAAAAAAGATTGGAAAAGGAAAAAATACATAGGGTTACAAAGGAAACCAATTATATTGAAATATGGTTATTTTAAAAAAATTTAAACCAAAGACATAGACCCCAGATTAAGAATCATGATTCTAGTCCTTTAAAGATCAGGAAACTGAGGCCCCAAGTAGAAATGGGATCATCCCAGGGACACATATATCTAGAAGGAATAGTTGTTCTAATATGGGTATATACAGCTGATCTGATTCCTTGAATGTTTCTCCCTACCAGTCAGTCAGCTAGTTAGTGAATAGGCATTTGTTAAGCTCCTACTAAGTGTCAGACACTATGCTAAAGTGCAGTCTTATATCATTATTGTTTGGGAGAAAGTAAAGTAGAACTCAAGCTTTTTATCTCAGCAAAATAAGCAAAGGAGACCATTTTCTCTTTGGTCTTGGGGCAGACTAATCTTTTCTTCATCTACAAAGTCTTCTAAAATGTGACAAATATATTTTAATAGCTGCAAATAGATTATCATCCCCATCATTCTGTAAAAAGGGTATTCAGTAAATAAGCAGAAGAGACAGTGATTGAAAGTTGAGAATGAAGGGCAAGGACAGCTTAGTTATTCTTCTGTCTCCTGTGTGTCAAGTCTTGCCTCCAAAGAACTAAATAAATACCAAGGGGAGCCAAGATGCTAGCAAACTCTTGTTTATAGGGAATCTCTATTCTTGTTCCAAGTAATTAAAGCTACAAAACACTATGTTTTTGTCTTCAAAGACAAGACTAGTTAATTCAAGTGTGGTCGGAAAGCAGACACTCAATATGGGTGCCTACATATCCCCTAGCCAAGAATGACAGAATGGACCCTCTACAAGGGCTGGTAAGGGAGTGCTCACAACCATCTCTATGGAGATTGGGAACAAGGGGTGTCTTGCTCTCCTTGCTCTGAAGGCTTGGGAGTAAGGCTAAGACTAAAGCTTTTGGAGTTGGAAGTTGGAACCTGGCTCCTCCCAATCTTGTGACTTTTGAGAGCCACAAAGTTGCTGAAAGAAAGCCTACTTTATTGAAAACTAAGTTCTCTCAGCCCTCTAGACCTCATCTGAACTCCCAAAGCCCTCATTGTCTAGGCTGTTCCCTTGGCAATTAGTCATAGAAGACTTTGTAATGTCCTTTATATAACTGTCTTAAGCAGTTATTTCTTTCAGTAATTTTATGGCTTGTCTCCTCAACTAAATTCTAAGCTTCTTGAGAGTAGGAACTGTGACTTCTGTTCCTTTGTATTCCAAGTTATACCACAGTATCCCAAGTAATACACAAAACAGGAGCTAAATAAATATTTGTTGTTTGATATGAATGTTAAACTATATTTTATCTGCATTAATATCTCTTTGTAATCTCTATAAATTCTTATTATATTTCTACTAACCCAGTGTTTTCTGGTAAAGTCTATCTAGGTCAACTTGGCAATGAAATAAATTTTTCAGGACTTTCTTTTTTTAAAATTTCTATTAGAATTTTTAAAAAAAAATCACTTTCATTTCTCAAGATATCTGTCCCTCCCTGACTCAAAGAGTTATCCCTTAAAACAAAGGATCAAACAAAAAGAGAATAAAAAGCAGTTCTAAACGATGAATCAATATCACAATGAAGTCAAATGATAGATATGGTATTATATACATCCATCATTCCCTATCTCTGCAAGTAAGGGAGAAAGGTACATTCTTATACCTTTTCTTCAGGGTTAAGATTAGTGACAATAACTGCAGTGTTTAATTTCAATATGTTGTTGGATTCATTTCCTTTACTTTTTTGCGGGGGAGGGCAATTGGGGTTAAGTGACTTGCCCAAGGTCACAGGCTAGTTTTTGTGTTAAGTGTCTGAGGCCAAATTTGAACTCAGGTCCTCCTGACTCCAGGGCTGGTGCTCTATTCACTGCTCCACCTAGCCACCCCTGGATTCATTACCTTTAGATAGAGGTCATCATTATGTATATTGTTTGCTTGGGTTTGCCTTCTTTGCTTTGTATCAGTTCATAAGTTTTCCCATGCTGTTCTGTATTTTTCACATACATAAGTTTTATGGAATAGCAACATTTTATTACATTCATGTGGCACACTTTGATGTCATTCCCCAGCATCTCTTTTATTTCCAGCTCTTTGTTGTTATAAAACAATTTGGCATATATGGGTCCCTTTTTTCTGTCTGATCTCTGTAAGGATTATTCTTGGGTCAGAGATCTCAGGTCAGAGAGTCCAGTAAGGCTTTTAGTAGAAACTGATCTATCTTTTAAAATAACTTGAATTCAAATTCAATAAGTATTTATTAGGTACTTTTTAAGTCCCTAGATAGTGAAGATTATAAAGATAAGAATTAAAAAATGCCTGCTGTCAAGGAGCTTACATTTTATTGTAGGAGGCCAGGGTTTGTTCTGCACACAGCTGAGTATAATGTAAGATAGAATCTCATTGCCTCAAAAAAAGAACCCAGTATGTGCTAGAAGGATACAGGCATGCCTCACTTTATAGCACTTTGCAGATATCATATTTTTTACAAATTGAAGGTTTGTGGAAACCCTGCACTGAGCAAGTCTATTGGTGCCATTTTCTCAGCAGCATGTGCTCACCTTGTGTCTCTGTGTCACATTTTGGTAATTCTTACAATATTTCAAACTTTTTCATTATTGTTATATCTGTTATGGTGATCTGTAACCAATGATTTTAATGTTACTCTTGTAACTGTTTTGGGGTGCCCATATCTGACAGCAGACTTAATCGATAAATGTTATGTGTGTTCTGACTGTTCCACTAATCTGCCCTCCCATCTCTCTCCCTCTCCTCAGGCCTCCCTATTTCCTGAGGCACAATGATATTAAAATTAGGCCAGTTGATAACCCTAGAAGGGCCCCTAAGTGTTCAAGTGGAAGGAAGAGCCAATCGATGTGGCAAAACTTCACAGTTGTTTTATTTTAAGAAATTACCACAGACACCCCAACCTTCAGCAACCACCACCCTGATCAGTCAACATTGAGGCAAGACCCTCCACCAGCAAAAAAGATTACAACTCATTGAAGGCTCGGATGGTGGTTAGTGTTTTTAGGAATAAAGTTTTTTTTTTTTATTTTATAAAGCAGTGCTTCTTTTGGGGCCGTGACCCACAGTTTAAGAGTGCTGAAGGGGTCATAAGTGGAAAAAGTTTAAGAAGTCCTGTTAAAGTATCATTTATTTTAGACACAATGCTATTACATAGTTAATAGACTTCAGTATGGTATAAACAACTTTTATGTGGACTGGAATACCAAAAAATTTGACTGACTAACTTTATTGTGATATTCACTTTATTTTGATGGTCTGGGACTGAACCAGCAATATTTTTGAGGCATACCTGTAGTTGAGGAAGCAAAAAACACTTTCTGCTGGAGGGAACAGGGAAGACTTCAGAAAGGACATTGTACCTGAGCTGAGCCTTGAAAAGGAGGATTCTGAAAGGTTAGATAAAGGAGGGAATGTCAGGCACAGAGACCAATCTGTAAAAATGAAACCTGTGAGAATGTATGGCATGTCCTCTTGAGGAAACTGGTATAAATCCAATCTGGCTAGAATGTAAAGAGAATAAAGGAAAATATGAAATAAGGAAGGAAACCTCAGTTGGATCCATACTATAGAAGGCCTCTAAAGTCAGGGTAAGGAGTTTCTATTTGAACATACAGGAAATAGGGAACTACTGAAAATTTTTGAGGAGGGAACTGGTATGGTCAGGTCGGTGCCTCAGGAAGATTATTTCAGTAATTCTGTAAATGAAGGATTGGACAAGGACATATCGGAGGCAGGGACACTAGATATTAAGCTATCCTGGAAGTGATAAAGGCCTGGTTTTGTGAATGCAGAGAATGGAGTTAATATATGAGAGATGCTGTGAAGGTAGTTAACCAGATCAGGACAAATAATCATTTGGGGGTCTGGAGGCTGAGAAAGGGGAAAAGTCAAGAGTAACTCAGGGGTGTAATGGAAATGTAAATTTAAAGATCTTCCCTGCCCCTAGCTTAAGTGCACCTGGAGCTTGTGGTGGGAGGCTTGTTTTTCAGGAAAGCCCACACCTTGATACTTTGTGATTGGGCAGTGGGTCAAGGAGGTTGTTACATTCTCTGAGCCAAGAGAAGGCTATATAAACTCTGATGAGAGGCTTTGCTTTGGGGCTCACTTTGAGAAGTGGTGTGTGGTTTGACCAGATGACACTGTGGGAAGCCCGTTGTTGAGAGCCCCCCCCGGCTTTGAAAACCCAGATGTTGATGCTTCCCTCTCTGGTAACTGTGATTTGGTATTGATATAATGGTAGGACAGTTTGGAAGCCTGTCTGTTTGATCTGTAAGTTCTGTAACTCTGAAGTTCGGGGTGCTGACCTTTTTCCCCTGAACTAGGTCATGTGTGTTTGTTTGATTAAAGTAAGCTTGTTAACCCATTTTGAGTTGCTTTCCTTTTGAAAAGCAGATCTAAGAACCTGTGTTGGCAGCCACTCTAGGGATGTTGGGGTGCTTGCTGCTACAAGGGGTCCCAAGCCTTGGTGGCTATGAGGATGGTTGTACCCACAGCAAAAATAGGGAAGGTTGGAGGAAGCACAGGTTTAGAGATGATGATGATGATGATGAATTCAGTTTTTGCAGTGAATAAAGCACTGGCCCTGGAGTCAGGAGGACCTGAGTTCAAATCCAGCCTCAGACACTTAACACAAAAACTAGCTATGTAAGGCACATAGTAGATACTATATAAATGTTTATTCCTTTCTCTTTCTCCCCCAATGTCCCACTTCAATCACCAAATGTTTGTAATGTACAGGAAACATCTAATTCATTTCATAAGCTTTAGTGATTTTGACGCTAATGAAGGAATGACCTTGGGCAAGTCACTTAACATCAATTGCCCTCCAAAAAGAAAAAAAAAAGAAGGTAGTTGGAGATGTAGAATTGAAGATAAAATTATAACAAATTTGAACCACTAAGTCATTTGACTCTTTTAAATACCTAAATTAACTACAAAAGACTTATGAAGGAAGATGCTGTCTACATCCAGAAAAAGAACTGATAAATAGATGTATGTATAGAATAATTTTATAAATATATACGTATACGTGTGTATTCTAAATTTTAAGATCCTAAAAATAAGATTCAATTCCTGACCTGACAGAATATGAAAGAAATCTAATGAAAATGCCATTTTGTCTAGTTTGAAAAAGTTCCTATTGCCTTTTGTATGTAAGTTTCAACATCTGTTATAAACAATTAGCTACTTCCACTTCATTACCACTGATGCAATGTTTCAGGGCCACCTTATCCTGCCTTTCACTGAGTTGGCTTGCTGCAAGGTCACCAGTGACCTGATAATTGCTAAACCTGATGACCTTGTCTCATCACTCATCCTGCCTGAACTCTTTGCAGCCTTTGACATAACCTCCTTTCAGATGTGCTCTCTTTCTTGGGCTTCTTGGGCTATACAATGTGGTATAGTGGAAAGACTACTGACCACTTGTCAGAGGACTGGGGTTTGAACTCTAACCTTTGATGCCCTTGGGAAATCACATGACTTCTCTGGGCCTCAGTTTCCACATCTGAAAAATGAGGAGTGGGACTAGAGATATCTATGATTTGGTATAATTTTCTCATCTTCCATATAACGTAGCTTGCTACTACCTTTCTGTTTTTCATATACCTTACTCTTCATCACATACTCTTCAGTTCAGTGACACTGGTCTCCTGGCTGCTCCACAAAAAAAGACCCTTCATCTTTCAGCTTTGGAAATTTTCTCTGGCAGTCTCCCCTTCCTGGAATGCTCTTATTCCCCCACTCTAATTACTGACCTCCCTGGCTTCCTCTAAGTTCAAACTGAAATCCCATCTTTTATTAGTTGGTTTCTTCTCCAACCCTTCTTAATTCTAGCACCTGCCCTCTGTTAATGATTTCTTTTACTCATCATACACGTACATATATTTATATATCTTGCTGTGTTTATATTTGTTTGTATGTTATCCCTTTTATTAGATTGTAAGTTCCTTGGGAACAGGGACTCTCTTTTTGCCTTTTTTTTTGTATCCTGTAATGGAAATGCAGATTTAAAGATCTTCCCTGCCCCTAGCTTAAGTGCACCTGGAGCCTGTGGTGGGAGGCTTGTTTTTCAGGAAAGCCCACACCTTGATACTTTGTGATTGGGCAGTGGGTCCAGAAGGTTGTTACAATCTCTGAGCCAGGAGAAAGCTATATAAGCCCTGAGGAGAGGCTTTGCTTTGGGGCTCACTTTGAGAAGTGTTGTGTGATTTGACCAGATGAGACTCTGGGAAGCCGTTGTTGAGAGCCCCCCGGCTTTGAAAACCCAGAAGTTGATGCTTCCCTCTCTGGTAACTGTGATTTGGTATTGATGCATGTAATGTTGGGACAGTTTGGAAGCCTGTCTGATCTGTAAGTTCTGTAACTCTGAAGTTCGGGGTGCTGTCCTTTTTTCCCCTGAACTAGGTAATGTATGTTTGTTTGATTAAAGTAAGCTTGTTAACCCATTTTGAGTTGCTTTCCTTTACAAAAGCAGATCTAAGAACCTGTGTTGGCAGCTACCCAGTGTCTAGCACACAGTAGGTGCTTTGTAAATGTTTATTGATTAGTGTAAGCATTTAGGTAGTGGAATGGATAGATCGTTGGGCCTTGAATCAGGGAGTCGAGTTCAAATTTGGCTGTATACACTTCTTAGTTGTGTAATGCTGGGCAAGTCACTTAAGCTCTGTTTGTCTCAGTTTCCTCAACTATAAAATGGAATAATAATAGCATCTCTTTCTCAGGGTTGTTGTGAGGATCAAATGAGATAACTGTAAAGTGCTTAACAGTGCTTGGCATATAGTTGGAACTTGAGTCTTCCTTCCTTCCTTCCTTCCTTCCTTCCTTCCTTCCTTCCTTCCTTCCTTCCTTTCCTCCCTCCCTCCTTCTGTCCTTCTTTCCTTCCTTCTTTTCTTCCTTCCCTCCCTCCTTTCTTTCCTACCTTTGTACCTGATAAATATGTTATATAAATGAAAGAATATATGAGTAAATGTGTTATATAAATGAATGAATAAGGAACTTTACATGGGAGAAGGGAGAGACATTGAGATACAGAAGAAAGACACTTAAAAAGCAGGGGATGGAATGAATCTGAAGACTCTCTTACTTTATTTCACATCACACTGGTCCTGTGTTTTTTCAGTTCTAGTTTCTGCCTAAGCAGCAACAGTGCAGTGTGGAGCTTTAGACCAGCAGGTGAGACAGCTCGGTTCTAGTACAGAATCCACCACTAAGTAGCAAGATTGAACTTGAGTCTCAGCTTTCTTAGTTGTAAAAAGATACCCCATAGAAGTCAAAGAAAGAGTTCCAGCGTACACCAAAATGTTCTTAGCAAAATGGTTTGTGGTAGCAAAGAACTGGAAACAAAATGGAGGGATGGCCGATAACAACTGCTACATATGAATATAGGAATAGTCTACTCCTACTGGCTTTGCTTCTGAGGTCAGGAGGAGGGGAACTGATGGACTTGAGGTTCGGTGAAGGCCCTAGTTCCAGCTCACATATCAACACGTTGTTGTTCATCCTTCATTGTCTGAAGAGGGCCAATGATATCTCTGGGTGATGTCTTGACTTGCACCTAAATTGGATTTAAGTGAGGCTGAGTTGTGCAAAGTCATCAGGCTTACTCTCCCAGGGTCATTAAGATGACTTATAAAGGCCTGGAATATGGTGGATGACCTTGGTGTCTGACCAAGCCACAGGTGGGGAAGCTGCAATCTCCAGGCCACATGTGGACTTCTAGGTCCTTGGGTAATGCCTTTTGACTAAGTTCAAGTTTTACATAACACACCCTTTTATTAAGGGGATTTATTCTGTGAAGTTTGGATTCAGTCACAGTGGACACACCTGCGGACCTAGAAGGCCACATGTGGCCTTGAGGCCACAGGTTCCCTACCTCTGGACCAAATTCTAACAGCTCCTCAGCTCCTGTTTTGGCTGCCTTCATAGTCCTTGAAACAAATTGTTCTCATCTGCCTCTTCTGCTAGGGGCAGTCTTCACATGCTTGAGGTAGACATCCCCTGAACTCACTGGCAGGTTTGAGGCCTGTAGATTAGCCTCAGTGTGGTTTACCCCATCTGCTGAGAAGGTTTTACTGGGGTGACTGCTTTACATGCTACAGCTCCTTGGTGAGAGTTGGGTGAAGGTGGACACCAAAGGTGGATGAGCAGCTCTGAAAATGGCTCAGAAGCCCTCACACCAAAGGTGCGAGTCCTTCCTGAACACTGCATCACCTTAGATGGAGAAACATGGAGTCCCTTCCCTTGGGTCATGGGGTTCTTGTCCTTAGCCCTTTCTTTCTATGATCATGAAATGAATCTTGAGGTATAGATGCAGCTACAGGAGGTGCTGTGCTGGTCATGTTTAACAATTGACTCTGGGATGGGGTGGGATGGGGAAGTACTTAACACCAAAAAACAATTACCCAAAACCAATTACTACAAGAAGGAAATCAGATGCCAGCCTTGTAAGACCCTGGACACAGGGCCATTATCAGGCTTACACATGGAGGTGGAGGCAGTGGCCCATGTCCTGGCATGAGTTGGCAGGACCTGTTTTCCCATCCTTGTGCTCCTCTTAAGTTTCCAGTTTGGTTGTTTCTCTGTGCTTAGAAGAGGGTGGCTGCCTGCTTAGAAACCTAAGTATTCAAAAAGTTTCTCTGACTCTTCAATAGGTTGGGTGCAGAGTAATCTGGAAAGTTATAAAGTGGGGAGACCTATTTTGTTTTGTTTTTTTCAGTTAGGCTGTGAATAGATATTCTTGAACTAATCATGGAGCTACTTAGCCTCATATTTCTTAGTCTCCAACCAGGCCAGGTGTTCCTCTAAGTCTTAGCCAGCCCAGCCCATCTCCATTAGGGACCACACCTGTGGCCAGAGACAGCCTGGACAAACTCTCCTGCCTCAAGCTGCTAGTCTGACAATTCTTCTCTGGGCTAAAGAAGTCATTTATTTGGCCTTGTTATCTGTACAGCCAAAGAGAGTTATTCATTAGCTAGACTTTTAAGGGGTGGGGTAGGGTAAAGGGACAAGGTATAAGCTTAACTGACTTTCAAGGGATGTGAGAGAATGTCACTGTTGCTTTCTGGAGACACACAACCAGCCTTGGGGGTCATTGAAAAGCAAATGGGGGAAGGAGCAAAGAAATTACAAAACTCTTAGTTTTGGGGCTGGCTAGGTGGCACAGTGAATAGAGCACTAGCTTTGGAGTCAGGAGGACCCGAGTTCAAATTCAGCCTCAGACACTTAACACAAAAACTAGCTGTGTGACCTTGGACAAGTCACTTTACCCCAATTGCCCTACCTTTCCCTCTCAAAAGAAAACCTCTCTTAGTTTCAACTCTGCTATTCAATTCAATTTAACAAACTTATTAAATGTCTGCTAGACTGTTGGTCATTGAATGTCTCAGGGCCTCATTCTTGTCTGTAAAACAAGGAAACAGAAATAGATTGCCCCTTTGGTTGCTTCCAGTTCTAAATCTATGATTCCTTTAATAAATACCTATTGATTCTTTGATCTCCTATCAGTGCTTTTCAGGCACTTGACATATATTGTCTCAGTGGATTCATATAATAATTTGTTGTCACTAAAGGGAACAGCAACCCTATTTTACAGTGAAACTGAGGTTTAAAGGGTTAAGTGACTTGTGTAGGGTCACACCCTCAATAAGTACTGGTGTGGGGGGAAAATTTGAATCTGGATCTTTCTCTTCTCATTTCAGCAGTCTAGCTACTACATGAGATAAGGCATTGTATTTCCTTGGATTTCATCCTTTAATTGGGGTGAATGAAGAAAATGTTTGTATGTTAGTATGTGTCTGTTGGAGATGGGAAAGTCACCTTATATTAATTTCTGCATTATATTAGACTCAGGGAGTTTATGCTGAGAGATTTGTTTTTTCTGCCTACTTGCAAAATTCAAGACCCTAAAAATTATAGTTGTCTCTTTTCCCAAACACTTCAAAGAGATAGGGTAGATACAAGGACCTAATCATTCAAATTAGTTCACAATTCCTTGTGTATTCTATGTCAATGCTTCCAGTATAATTTCCAACATGTTAAAACTGGCTTATTCTGGGGCAGCTAGGTGGCGCAGTGAGTAGAGTGCCGGCCCTGGAGTCAGAAGGACCTGAGTTCAGATGCGGCCTCAGACACTTAACACACACAAACAAAAACCTAGCCGTGTGACCTTGGGCAAGTTACTTAATCCCAATTGCCTCCAAAAACAAAACAAAACAAAACAAAAACAAAATCTGGCTTATTCAGCATTCTTATGATCCTCCAGCTGGAGCCATCAAGCTTGAAGGGCTCTGGAGTGGGAAACCCTTTATAATGGTCGTTATCCAGTAAGAAAATAAAAAAGGGAGCAGAAATAAGCATTTCCAAACATTTATAAGAGAGATAGGGAACGGAATTGTGATTTCATTGGAATGGGGAGAACTCAGTGAGGAAATGTCTCCCTCTAAAAATGAGCATCTCCTCTGAAGCTTCTATTTGGGCTTAGAGCAATGGTTCTCAGGACCCTCTTATACTCTTACAACTTATTGAGTCCTCCTACCCCCAAAAGAGTTTTTGTTTATAGTATTATATGTATTGATATTTAGCATATTAGAAATTACAACATTTTTATTTTATTAGGGAAGTAGTAACCTAGTATATGATAAACCCAAAGATCCACTTTGGGGACAAAAACTCATTATTTTTTTGACAAAAAAAAATTCAACAAAATCTACCAGGAAAATTGGAAAACAGTATGGCAGAAACTAGGTATAGACCAACATCTCACACCATATTCCAAGATAGGGTCAAAATAGGTACATGATTTAAACATAAAGGGTAATACCATAAGCAAATTAGGAAAGCATGGAGTAGTTTACCCAGGAGATTTATAGCCAAGGGAAGAATTTAGGACCAAACAAGATACAGAGAGCACTTTGAAATGTAAAATTGATCATTTTGATTATATAAAATCAACTTTTTTGTGAAAACAAGACTAAAGTAACCAAAATTAGAAGGAAAGCAGAAAACTGGGGAAAATTTTTGCCCTAAGTGTTGCTGATAAAGGCCTCATTTCTCAACTATGTAGAGAACTGAGTCAAATTTATTAGAATACAAGTCATTCCCCAGTTGATAAATGATCAAAGGATATGAACAGTTTTCATACAAAGAAATCAAAGCTCTCTACAGTCATATGAAAAAATGCTTAAAGTCATTATTGATTAGAGAAATGCAAATTAAAACAGCTCTGAGGTACTACCTCATACCTATTAGATTGTCTAATATGACAGAAAGGAAAATAATAAATATTGGAGGGAATGTACAAAAGCTGGGACACCAATGTACTGTTGGTGGAGTTGTGAACTGATCCAACCATTCTGGAGAGCCATTTGGAACTATGTCCAAAAGGCTGTAAAACTGTGCATACCCTTTGAGCAATACCACTCCTAGGGCTGTATCCCAAAGAGATTTTTTTTTTAAAAAAAGGGTAAAGAAGACTTATTTGTACAAAAATATTTATAACAGTTCTTTTTGTGGGAATAGGAAATTGAGGGAATGGCCAAACAAATTGTGGTATGTGTTTGTGATGGAATATTATTGTGCAATAAGAAATGACAAGCAGAGTGATTTCAGAAAAACCTGGAAAGACTTAGATGAATTGATGCAAAATGAAGAGAGCAGAACCAGGAAAACATTGTACACAGCATCAGCAATATTGTATGATGAACTGTGAATAATTTAGCTATTCTCCACAATATAAAAATCCAAAATAATCCCAAGGGACTCATGATGAAACATTCTATCTACCTCCAGAGAAAGAACTGATATTCAGTCTGAATACAGACTGAAGCATGCTGTTTTTCCCTTCCTTCCTTCCTTCCTTCCTTCCTTCCTTCCTTCCTTCCTTCCTTCCTTCCTTCCTTCCTTCCTTCCTTCCTTTCCTTCTTTCATTTTCTTGTACAAAACAACTAATATGGAAATGTTCTACATGATTTCACATATATAATCTTTATCAGATTGCTTACTGTCTCAGGGAGCGGGGAGGCAGGGAGGGAAGGATAGAATTTGGAACTCAAAACTTTAAAAAAATTGTTAACATGTAATTGTGGAAAAATAAAATGTAATTAAAAATATTTTTGGCCTCATGGACCCCCTGGAGGGATTTTAGACCCCCCCCCCCCCGCTCTCCCTGTATTGGTCTCTAGACAACACTTTGAGAACCACACAAATACCACTTTGATTGGTATACTGAGAGTTTAAGTCATAGTCATTTTGTGTCAGAGGTTGGGCATGAACTCAGGCTTTCCTCTTCCATTATGTTCCCCTTCACAATGACAGGGGATAAACTTAAAAAAGAGGAAAATAAGAGATTATTTCAATCTCCCCTTTGCTTCAACTCCTATGTTTTTATTTTCTGTACTTTTTGTTCATATTGTTACCAAGTATTAGAACATTTTATTTAATAAGTTGCTTGGAGAAAAGTCAATTTTCATCAAAGAAAAAGACAAATGTATTATTATTCTCAGCAAGGTGCCTTTCCCCATCTAATGTGTCACCAAGTTTAATTGTAAGGTAACAGGAAGAAAAGAAAAAAAGAATAGGAGGAAATCAAAGAGATAGTTCACCTGTTTGGACCCAATACTATATTATTACTGGGACAAATAGACCATTTTAGTTTGTTTGGGGTAAAGGAATAGATGAGAGGTAGTAGATTTTTTTTTAATGAAAAACTGGTTTTATAGTTAACAAGATCTAGGTTGAAGACTTGCCTCTTACCAGTACTTGCTATGTGACCTTGGGCAAGTCATAATTTCTCAGTATCCTAGGTACTTTCTCCTTCCATCCCCCTCACAGAGTGCCTCACTTTCTTTAAGATGCAGCTCAGGCACCATCTTCTACATGAAGCTTTTTCTGGTTATCTCCCACCCCAACACACACACACACACACACACACACACACACACACACACACACAGAAGTGCCCTCCTAAACTACTATGTATTTAACTATTTTACTGTGTAATTAACTATTAACAATAAACATTGGTATTTATTGACTTTCTTTTCATTCTATATACCACTACATACACAGACACATCACATACTATATTTGTACTTATGGTCTTCCCCATTAGAATGGAAATTCCTCAAGAGTCAGAAGGGATTGTTTCATTCTGTACTTGCAGTCCCAGCACTATGAGACAGAAGTAAAGAGGGAGACATAGGGATGGGGTGCTCCCTTCAAGGCACAGAGATGGGAAATATAAATTGAAGAGGTAACTTGTGTGACTGATCCACTGAGTACAAGAAGAGGAATAATAAATCATGAGATTTAATCTTCAGAATAATCCTGTGAAGTGGGTACTATTATTATTATTTTACAGAGGATAAAACTGAAGTTCAGTGAGGTTCAGTGATTCATACAATGTCAAACAGTTGATTAAGGTCTCAAACCAGATTTGAATTTAGCTCTAGATCTGACTGCTCTGTCTATCCAACTGCTTCTAGGCAGAGGAGAGATTTAAGGCAGTGATTTGAGGGGATGATGGAAGGGTACATAGCTGAGGTGATGGGCTTGTTTACTTTATTTTATTTTATTTTATTTTAATTTAATTTTATTTTATTTTTGCTTTTTGGAGGGTGGAAGGCAGGGTAGTTGGGGTTAAGTGATTTGCCCAAGGTCACACAGCTAGTAAGTGTCAAGTATCTGAGGCCAGATTTGAACTCAGGTACTCCTGCCTCCAGGGCCAGTGTGCTATTCACTGTGCCACCTAGCCACCCTGGCTTGTTTATTTTTTGACTGGGGATAAAGGGAATGCTTGAAGGCAGTAGGGAAGGTACCAATAGGAGAAAAGGGTGGAAGGTTAGAGAGGAAGGAGATAATTGAGGAAGCATTCTGCTAAAGAAGAGAGGAGGGGTTGGGAGCAATGGCACATGAAGAAGAGTTGGCCTTGGCAAGAGGGGCCACCTTATTATCAAACACTGAATGAAAGTAGGGAGTGGGTGATATAATATTAAGAGTTTTTTGAGATAAATACAAGGGGAAAAGAAAATGTTTGTGATGCATACTTCCATTTTTCTCAGTAGGCAAGGTCCTCACCTAAGAAAATGTACTGTAGTCTACTTCTAAGGATGACCTATGCTCCAGGAGTGACAAGAAGACATGATCTTTGAAAAAGGAGTGGGTGGGTCATGTAGTGAAAATGGGGGATGAGATGAACATCTGAAATTCTGTACTGGTACTCACAAAATACAAAAAGACCTAGAAGAAGACCTCTTCATGATGTGATGCTCTATGGAGAAACAAGAACAAGAATCCCATGGGATGGAAAGACGTGGATGGGTTACCATATAAACAGAGTTCCCAAATCAATGACAGCATGTAGCCAATGAAGGACAGAAATACTAAGAAACATGTTGTTGTGCTTATATATGAGGAAAGCATTTTGGAGTTTGAGTTCATAACTACAGTCATTCTACTGAGGTTTGGACAGAACCCCTATCCTACTGAACAAAACTCTGGGGTAATATAAGCAGTCATGCCACAAAATCACTCAGATACAAACAACTAAAATAGCTCATCATAAATCTGGTTGTCTGAGAGGGATTAAAGAACTGTTTTTGACCTAGGCATTGTCTGAGAGTCTAACAGATACTCCACTAGTAAGACATGCATTAAGGTTCTGATCTTCTTCTCATGGAACTGCCATTGGATTCTGGGGAAAAAGAGATCTTATTTGGGCATGGAAGATCATTCTCTGGATAAAAGCTATAAAACATCCTTTCTTTTCTCTGTTAGAGCAATGATTTTATTTTTAAATGCAATTTTATTTTCAGTTATGAATTCTCTCCATCTCACATCCTCCTCTCCCACCTATTGAGAAAACAAGTATAACTATATATTGTCAAGTGAAACAAATTCCTTCATTAACCATCTTCCCTCTCTCTCCACTCCCACCTCCCACTCTCCCAGCCCAGATGCTTCAACCTGCTGAGTCCCACATCTATTTCTGTCTGGAGGTAGATGATGTGTTTCATCAAGGGTCCTCTGGAATTGTGGTTGGTCATTGTGTTGATGAAAGTTCCTTAGTCTTTCTCAGTTGTTTATTAAAGCAAACTCTCCAGTGTTCTTCCTCATTCATTAAGTCAGATTTCTCTGAGTATAATTATTTTAGAACAATAATTATTACAGTGAGCTGGCCTTGAAGCAATAAGAACCTGGGGTCAAGTCCTGCCTCAGATATATAATAACAATATGCCCTTGGGTAAATCACTTAACTTCTTAGTTCTTTAGGTAATTATCCGATTTATTTATTTAAGGCAATTAGGATTAAGTGACTTGCCCAGGGTCACACAAAGTATCTGAGGCCACATTTGAACTCAGGTCTTCCTGGCTTCAGGGTTGGTGCTCTATCTACTGAGCCCCCTAGCTGCCTCTTATGAACTGATATTTAAGTTGAAGAAAACTACTTTGGTAGACAGAGCTTCCCCACTAGGAAGTTCCCTATAAAAATGACATCATAGGTATTATCTCCATTCCTAATTATTACACTTTCAGGGTGAAATTATAGGATTAATCCATTATTAATCAACAAGTATTAACTGAATGTCCAATGTACTGTTCTAGGCTCCAAGAAGATAGGATACAAAGAAATATAATATAGTCCTTACTGTGTAGGGTTGTGAGAAATTACTATTGTACACGTATGAATGATTAATTTATATTCCAGTTAAACGATAATTCAAGACCACAATCCAAGAGATACTAAATAGACATACTATGCTATACAGTGCTAGATGACCAATACAATGAATAAATGCTGTTGGAGTTAGGAAGGATAGAGTTCTAGCCTGAGAGGTAGTCAGGGAAGACTTGCAATCTGTTAAACTGGAAATTGAAAAATAGATTGGTCTTTTCTATCAGTACTTAGAAAGTGAAACTTTATACTTTTAACATATTTTTAGTACCCCAGTTAACTGAAGGAAGAAAATTGCAAATATATTTTCTCACTGCTCACCTGGAAACTCGAGGGTTACTTAGTTAAAATAGTTTTAGAATATAAATTCACCTAGGATCGGTGAGGTGTGTGTGTGGGGGGTAGGGGTAGCTTGTGGAATGGTCCCCCTCTTTGCTTCCCTCCACACTCATTTATAATAAAAGTCTAGGTTCTTTGTTTATGACTTTCCCCCGGGTTCTCTGTTAGCCCTGGACAGCTGGATTGCAAGAAAAACCCAACCCTCTTTTGAATTTGATGGAAAAATCCAAGGGCTAGGTATGAAGCTTTGGCTTTTCCATCTGAATATGATTCAAAAAGCTCTAAAGAACAGGGATATGAATCCTTCTATGAGACTATGAAAAGCTTACTCCTAAGGGCTTTGAGTAAGGTAAAAGGGAAGTGTGATCTAGTAGGACAACTCCAAGAAGAAAGTTTCAGGTTATGGTAACTTAGTGTAAACCTGTATAGATTTTGTTTACAGGGCTCAGAGCTGAAAGAGCTAATAAATCACTGGTTGGACCAGTGGATAAATCCTTATGGCTCCTGTATAAGTAACAAGCAGTGTCTGTAAGCTATAGACACAGAGATACACCTTAGAATCTTCCCTGAATCAGAAGAAGGATATAAAGGGTAGGTAGAACAAGTGGTAGCCCATGAAGAGATCCAATCCCAGAGGCCTAGTATTCATCTGTGGACAGGGTATATAATGTTAAGTATTGGATGGATCCCTAATATAAGACTTGGAGCTAAGGTGGACCCAGGAAGGCAGAGTGCTAGATGTATTGAACATTCCAATGGATTAATAGTTAAATAGAGAAATGCTCAATCAATCAACAAACATTTATTAAGAACTTACTATGTACTAGACATTATGCTAAATGCTGGGGGTATAAGGAAGGCAAAAATAGTTGCTTTCTGTTCAACACTGAAAAACTTCAGAATGTTTTATTGGCCTGTTGTATGATATCTAAGAATTCTTTCTCATTCAGTGACATAATGTGCATAAAGCTCTTTGCAAACTTTAAAGGCTCATATTAATATGAGCTGGCATCATCATCATCATCCATCATCATCAATCTCCTTTGTAAGAGGAAATGTGGCTAAATAGATAGAAAGCCCTACTTAGAATTAGCAAACTGAGTTCAAGTCCCATTTCTTCCATCTACTAGTTATGTTACTCTAGCCAAGTCATTTAACCTTCCATTGCCCATGGTCAACTCTTCTACAACTGTAAGTTGCAGAGAAGTTTCCAATCTGTAAGGTCATAGAAAATTTCCTCACTTGAACTTCCCAATACCAATGAAATAATAATAATGGAAACAACTATAACAAAAGTGATAATAATAGCAGCTTGCATTTTATACGGTCCTTTAAGGTTTGCAAAGAGCATATATTACATATATTAATTAATATATTACATATATTAACTCATTAATCACAAGTCTCATAAAGGGCACTGTTTTCTTTTCCTTTAATAAAACTTTCTTTTTGTACATATTGGTCTTATATGGGGTGATGGGATATTCAAGAAGGATCAGCACCTCTGGTATAAGGGTTTGCTGAGCTCTTTTCAGGGCTATTTATCCACTTTTTGTATCCTCCTGTCACTCCAAGATATGCAGTCGTAACATTCCAATAAAACTGTCTTGGCACATGGGCTAAACCAGGTTGAGGGTAACCAATAGTTCTCAAACCCATCGTTGAGATAAGGGGATGTCTATCACAAGCATTTAAAGACTCCCGCCGCCTCCCAGAAGGGTGAATGAGAACAATTTGTTCCAACAGCCATGAAAGCTGCTAAAGCAGGCAGTGTGAAGCTCTTAGAGCTTGGTCAGACATCAAAGACATCAAGGTCATCCACTGCATCCTGGCCATTGCCAGTTGTCTTGACTCTTGTTCTGCTACTGTGCTTCAGTGGCTCTGGAAGATAAAGTGAGGTTTATGATTTTGCACAACCCCATCTCATTTAAATCTAATTCATGCATGAGTCAAGATATCACCCATCACCCACTATTTTACCCCAATATCAAGATGTCATTTGGTGTCATGAATGTGTGTGTGATATGTTTAGCATCTACCTAAGTCTCTTTTATCAGGGAGATTTTCCCCAACTTTTTGGATGGCTATTTGACCCAATAGAGAGGTGATTCCTTTGAAAAGTAGCTCAGGTTCTTGGTACTTGGGTTTCTCTTACAGAGGTTCCATGGGTTCCAATAAGAATTTCACTTCCATAAAATTAGAATTTCATACTGAACAGACTGAACCAGGTACTTTAGGATAGGAAATGTTGCCACTAGAGCTGGCTTTATATACCTACCACTCTAGGAGGGAACTAGTTGGCCAGACATTCTTTAATTATACCAATAAACTGCACATTTGTCATAAATCTATTGCTTTCTGTTTTTCAGATGAGCTGGGCAAAGCCCAGTTTGTAAACACCATCTTGGCATAGTTTATTAAATCTCATAAGAAATAAAATATTCTCAGACTTCTTAAGAGCCCAACAAAAGGACACAAAAGCATCCCCTCATCCCTAGTCCAAGCATAGCTTTCTAAATTTCTAAATAGCTTGCCAAGCCCAAAGTAGAGCAAGAATGTGGCTTGTTGCCGCCAAGTTCAGATATCATAAATTTAAATGTGCATTCCTGCTACTCTGAGACTTGAGGATGACTTACCTCAGTCACTTAAGGGAAGAGCTAATTCTCCCAGGACAGACATATATCAGCCTTGCAAATAGGTTTGTAAAAGTCCAAGAACCCACAAAATGTTTACTAGCCTACAAAATGCTCATGAGCCTCAAAGTCTTTCCAGATTCTAACATCATAAGATAAAATGAAGGCCTACAGCTAAATACTTATGCCAAGTTGAAGCTTAAATATAAATTCCTCCTTCCCTCCCTACCCTCCACCCAGCTCCCCCCCCCCCAGTGAAAGGAACTAAAACAGAGGAAAAAGAAAAGAGAGAGAGATACACTGTGTTTAGAAAAGCCCTATTTGAACACAGAATAAAAGAAAGCAGGGAGAAGATCCAAAGTAGGGAAAAACATAATAACGGTCATTTGGTCCTTCAAGTACCCACCCTAATGAGGCTAGTAACTGACCATCAGCAAAGCAGATATTTTTTCCCCCAGTAGTCGGGGGGCAGTTTATCCCTTTAACCCATGACCTTGAGATGAATGGTACCCATTTGAGACTGAGGGTACAATTTGTTGTCATGTAAAGGAGCAAAACTAGCTGACCCACATTGAGATTTTGGAGTCCATTATTGTGAGGTTCATTAGCACACTATAATCTGAACTGAGCCAATCATCCATAGGGAATTTGGAAAGACAAGCAAAGAAAAGAGTGTAAGTCGGAGGAAGGCGAGATAAATGGTACTTATTAAAAAGACAAGTTCTCATTCCTTCGGTCCTGACCAGGTGGTATAAGCAGTTTATGACTGCTGGAGTAAGAAAGAAATAAAATAATATAGGTATAGAAATCAAACACTATCATCTTTCCCCCAAGAGAATCCATCTTGTTTATGAATTGCCAGCAAAACTATTTCAGTAGAGAGGGATTTAACCTCATTTTATTCAAGTTGCCTGAATGGGGGTTCATTTTAGTTGCCTCTCTACTCAAGGGACATTTTTTGAACATGGAAACTTCAGAAAAATCACTTATGTGTTGGTTTGTTCAGGGCCACATTGGCATCAGTGCCTCTGGGTGGAGAAAGAGTCCTGACTAGAGTATTTCCCAGGGAGATGAAATTAAAAGAGATGTTGATAGCACTTTCCCTCCTCTAATGACAAAGAAATAACCGAATTTAGCACCTAATTAGAAAGACTAGTTAGTTGAAATAGCAAGCCAACAGATGGTAATTTCCTCCCTCTACCTTGGGGACTATAACTCAGTTAAGTTCTACCCCTGCTCAGAGAACATTTTGTGCTGATTGTCCCAAGCACAAAATTGTGCGTCATGGCTCTGGTGAGGAAAGATAACTTTTAGTTACACATTGATGAGACTCCTTAATTCAGTTGGACAATTTATTTATTTAATTCATTTATTGCAGGCCTATTATTCTCCTTGATGATGATATAATTATTCATAGGGAGGGTATTTATTGAGTACTTGATATGTATTATACAATAGAAAGATCACTAAATTTGGAATCAAAAGTCCTGGGTTCCAATTTTAGCTCTGTTACTAACTGTATGGCCTTGCACAAGCCACTTAATCTTCTTGGGCTAAAGTCTCTTCTAGCTCAAAATCCATGATCCTGTCATCCCATGACCCCAAATCCCCAAATCCTGTCCTCAGGGAGCTTACAGTTTAGTTAGTATGTGGAGGCAATAAAACATGTTCCCAACGACATATGATACAAATTAAAGAGCTACAGAATGCCATGAGAATTCATAGGAGGGTTCCTTCTAGCTTGGGCGAATCAAGGAAAGCTACACTGTGGAAGTGGTATATTGAGGACTTTCAGCTTGATTATTCAGGGTCCTCTCCTCTCCCTCTTCTCTCAAATTTCTGATCTCTGTAGTTAGAGTTAGGCTGTTTTCCCCACATAGTGCCAATCATGTGTTTTGGTCCTAACTGGCAATATTTTGGAACTTCTAATCTCCCTCCCTCCTTCCTTCCTTCTTTCCTTCCTTCCTTCCTTCCTTCCTTCCTTCCTTCCTTCCTTCCTTCCTTCCTTCCTTCCTTCCTTCCTTCCTTCCTTCCTTCCTTCCTTCCTTTCTCTTTTTCCCTCCCTTTACTACATATCTTACCCAGGCTGAAAGTACGGTGGCCAGTCAAGGACCCAATTGCAATAGTGACTAGCACGGAAGCTTTAACCCATTCTATTTTTCTGACTTGGGTCAGTTTGTCTATCCTTTGGCAACCTAGTGACTTTCTACTCCCAGAAATCATGATGTTGGTTCATGACTTTTATAGACTAGATTATTAGTCCTATTGTCAGATCAAAACTCCCAAACACATTCAATCCACCAGACTCAGCCTACTTATACCTCCACTGCATCCATCAGCTTCTTTCATTTCTAATACAGGGAGATTTGGGTTTTTACCTGATGCTTTTGATGTGACCAAATTATATTAATTTATTGTGAGTTGCACCTGGACGCTTCTGAGGAACGGGTAGACTTAAAAAAATTAATACTCAAACACAAACAAATGAAAATTTTTTTCTCTAGTTTTAGAGGGCAATGATCTATCCAGCAGTAGCTTTCACAAGCAGTGTTTCCTGAACCCAGGTGAGCATCCTGCTTGTAAACAGACACAGACATTTCAATCAATCAATAAGTGCCTTATTAACCATCTGCTAATATACTAGGAATATGCAAATTTTGGAGTATACATGGATGTTTTCTGTCTCTAAATATCTTTCCTTTGTTTGTAGCCCACCAGGGGAGTCACTGAAAGTCTAAGAAATGCTTAACTCTAAACCCTCTAATGTGTGAGATTTTCTTTGCACCATGTTATTACATGTGGTTATATTTTAGCTGATACTCACTATAACCTACCCTTTCTTTAGGGCACAATGCAGAATGTTTCATTTTCTTACTGACACTTCATTCTTTTCTAGGTCTTTGTATGATTTTAAATTGCTTGCTAGGTTCATCTCAGTGACCCAGAAGTGAAACCTCTAATTCTTCAGTCCCCTTCTCTGCAGAGTTGGAAAGCAAATGTTCATCATTTCAGTTTTTTATTTGTTGTTGTTGTTCCTTTGCACACATCACTATTTGCTGAGGTCCCACGGCTGCCCTTTCCACGTCAGCTCATTCCCAGCACTGTTATTATACTGTTGGGATAGTCTAGAAAAAATAAATTCCCAACTGAGCAACTTTCAGAAGGGGGTGGTAGAGATGGTGCTGGGAAGAGACTGACTCTTAATGATCAAGCACATAGCTACCTAAAAATAAGGTCACTCAGACCATAAGTCTGGCTCAGAGATTCCAGCTTAGAATGATGGAGAACTGTCTGTGAAACTGCATCTGAGGGGGACATGCATTTTCATGTGGCATTTTAGGAAGGACATTGAAAAGTTGAAAATGGATCAGGGGATGGGGTTCATAATGGTGAGGGAACTCCATCCGAGCTATATCAGGGGGGATTGAAACTGGGGATGTTTGGGGTAGAGAAGAAAAGATTTATGAGGAATTAACAGCTGTCTTTAAAGACTTGAAAGGCTGTTATGTGGAAAAATATCAGATTTGTTTTGCTTGGTTCTCAGAGGGGAGAACCAAGACCAGTGTGCAGAAATTACATGGAAAGGGATTTTAGATTGATATAAGGGGGAAATAACTAACAGCTTAAATTTAAACAAAAGAGAATTTTCTCTCCTAGATGGTGGTAAGTTATTTATCTCTTACTGATCGTGTTGAATCAGAGATTAGGTGATTCACCACCTGTGGGGGGTATGTCATGGAGGGGATTCATACTTCAGGTATGAGCCAGACTAGTTGAAAAGTCCAAAGATCTGTCTTCAATACAAAGTTTCTGGAATTATATGATATTTCCCTTGTGTAGCCCCTGGAGAATAGAAATATATAGAAAATGCTAAAATAGCAAATGCTATGCAAGTTCAGGGGCAGTTAGAGGTGCAGTCAATGAAATACCTGCCCTGGAGTCAGGAGGACCTGAGTTCAAATTTGACCTCAGATAGTAACTAGATGTGTAACCCTGGTCAAGTCAACCATGATTGCCTAGGACAAAAGGTAGGAGCCAATAGAGAGCCATTGGAACTCTAGGGAAGAGGGTTATTGGATCAATCCAGGTATGAAATGATGAAGATATAGACAAGGATGGAGGCTTTGGGGCTGGAATAGAAGGAGTAAATCTGAGAAAGGAAGGTACCACTTGAATATTTGAGCTTCATTTTACTCAGATGGGACACTTGGCAGTTATGCAGTCATACCCTTTTATAGCCCTGGTCCTGGAGGCAGCCTTAGCACCTGCCTCAGTCTGGTATTTGAGGCTCTCCAGTCTGTCTCCAGCATACCTTACCAGCGTCATCTTGAATTACTCCCCCTTGCATATTTACTACTCTGGCCAACTTGGACCACTCCTCAAGCCACCAAGCCTCTCCTTCTGTTCCTACCTCATATTGTAAAGGAAAATTGTACACTAATAGCACTTGATGATAGAGTATATGTGAGAGTTAAAAGAGAAGGAAAAATCAAAGATGACCCCAAGACTTTGAGTCTAGGGATATGCTGACAATGTTCCCATGGATGAGAAATTTAAGAAAGGGAACAGATGAATGGGAGAAGGTAATAAAAGCAGTTTCCAAACTATTGAGTTTGAAGGGAATAGCAAGATATCACATGGAAACCTACTAGTAAAATGAGATTGGAAATAAGATTCTATCTTAGGTGGAGGGAGACAGTGAAGGAGACAAATAAGTAGGAATTATATGCCCCCCCCCATTAGACTGTATGAGCTTTTATAGAAAATTCATTCATTCATTCATTCATTCAATACTCCTTTGTCAGTTATGTGTAAAGCACCAAGCCAGAAATATCAGAGCAAATAATCACTTGTAGTTGTATAGGACTTTAAGGTTTCTGAATGATGTTCTTTACAGCAACCCTGTGAGATAAGCAGTATGAAAATTATTAATTTCATATTACAACTAAGTCTGGGGAAGTGAAGTGACTGCCTCAGGTCACATTGTTAGTATTGGAGTTGGGCTTTGAGCCCATTCACATGACACCATAGCTATCTCTCAAACAAGACCAATTGTCTGCCTTCAAGAAGTTTATGATTTAATGGGAAAGATAAGACATGCACACATCACTTCAATTTAAATTAGAACTGAATGATTTGATTCAATCAGCCCGCCTTCATTTAAGGCAGGGGTTCTTTACTTTTGTATTATTACATAGACCTCTTTGTCAGTCTGGTGAAGCCTGTGGAATGTTTTTTGCCGGGAAGGCCTATTCCATCATTCTCAGAACCATATTTTTAAATAATTGAAGGAAATATTAAATTTCATTTAGAGATCAGTGAAAATAAAGATACATTTTTTCCCATTCAATTTCATGTACCTTTTGAAATCTATCCACAGACTCTTTGGGGATCCAAGGGCTCCAATCCCTTGATTTAAAAGCTAATTTTCTGCAAGGAATTGCATTGGGGTTGGGTGATGGGGCCTGAGAACATCCCTGCAGAGAAAAAGAACATTTTGTATTGCTAAAACCAGGGAAGGCTTCAGGAAGGAAGTAGAATTTGGGTTGAAGATTGAAGAATGGATGAGATTTCACCAGTTGGAGACAAGGAGTGCAGGAGTGTGTTCCAGGTATAGGGAATGAAGCGAACCAAGGAACAGAGGCAGAAACAGTAGGGAAAGGTTTATGACATGGAGAGTGGTCCAGCTTGGCCAGAGCAGAGAAAGTACAAGGAGTCATTCAAGATAATGTTGTAAGCAAGCTGTATTGAACAGACTCGTAGTTTCATATACAATTCTCTTCTTTTTTACAGGTATTTGGAGGGGTTTGGTGGCAAGCTAAAGCAAGTCCCTATTTTTACTCTGCCATCTTGGCTCTGCTCCTGCAATCCTCTTTTAATGTTTCATGGTAGTGACCACCAATTCATTTTTTTGTAGTGTGGGGTGGGGAGATGTTTGTTAACTTTGGAATAAAACATCTAAAAAAAGAGATGATATTGTAAAGGTATTCTAGAGACAGACTGTAGAGAACCTTAAATACCAGACTGAGGTCAGTGTTAGGGCTGCCTCCAGGACCAGTGCTATAAACGGGTATGGTTGCATGCCTATTAGGTGTCCCATCTCAGCAAAATAAAGCTCACACATTCGGATTGTACCAGCATATTGGCCTTCCCTGATGTCTTTCATGGACTCTACCTGTTTTAGACTATGTAAACTCCATGGTCAGGTACTAAATTTCCCTTAGATATTAACTCCTTTTCAGTAGTTTGCAGAAAAATACGCTTAGTCTTAAGGTTTGAAGAAAGAGTGAGGTATTTCTTTGTCCCTCTTCCCACCCTCAACCTCCCTTCGCCTTTTGAGGGATTTCCCTGTATCCCTTTCACTGCTACCAACACTTTCAGAGTGATTGAGACTGACTCTTCTTGAGACCAGGAGCTGACCTGGGCTGAACCTCTTGTTCCTTTCTTCTTCCCTGTTCCCATCCCCCTTTCCTTCAATCTGTTCTTCAGCTATACCCTCAGAGGCTAGCTAGTTAACCACTTGTAGCCTTTTTTGTTTGCTCTTGCATGCAAGGGGTAAAGGGCAGACTGAAGCCCAGAAGGGCATTTGGCTTAAATTTCAGACTGAGGAGTGGTAGCTGGAAAGAGATTACTGTATTTATAAACTCTCAAGCTTAGAATAGTAGAAAGTTTTTAAAGGTTGGATGTCTAATCATGTCTGAGCCTGAGGAATGTAGAGCTCCTGTGAGGAATTCTTCCCTGTGCAGATAAAAATAATAAATTGTTAGTGTCTCCTACTTTATCCTAAAATGATCTCCAAAAGGTCTTCCTTATCTCTTTTCCTTGCTCTGTTTTAATTTATTTTCTTTGGGTCCAATTTAGCTTTTCTGAATCTTGCATGTGCAATGTGTTGAGTTCCTTAATACTTCAAGCATTCCTTTGCTTAAGGACTGAGAGCTAGAAGAGATGTTAGAGGTCATAGAGTTCAAACCTTTCCTCTTACTGATGGAGAAACTGAGGCCTTGAGAGGTAAAATAATACTTGCACGCATTCAGATATATTCTTAGACTGTATTCAATACATCAATACATGGACTCTAACTCCGGATATCATGCCTTTTCCATTGTACTCTACTATTTCCTTTTGGTCTTTCCCTTAGACCAATCTATTAAGAAAGCATTTATTAAGTACCTACTGTATGCCAGGTATTATACTAGGATCTAGAGATACAAAGACAGAAATAAATAATACTTGACCTTGAGGATTTTACATTCTACTGGGGGGAAATAGCATGTTCACAAAACAATAAATCAACATGCATTTATTATGTGCTGACTGTATGTCCAGTAATGTGCCAGATGCTATAGATATAAATAAAGTGAACAAAACATTGTACTCAAAAAGCTTATATGGGGGGGGGGGTTGGAGGGATGGCAGGGAGATAAGATAAACAGATAAAAGAATAAACAGAATAAAATACAAATCAATAGGATAGGGAGGTAGGATGCTAACAATTTGGGGGATTGAGAAAGGCTTTGTATAGATAGTAGAGCTTAAGCTAGGTCTTGAAGGTGGAGAAGTATTCTATGAAAGGGTAGGCTGGGATGGAAGGGAGCTCATTCCAAGTATGCATCCTGTGTCAGATAAAATAAAAGAGAAGACATTCACATTATCACTTGGATAGCTTTTTTCAGATAATTTGGTCTTCTCTTTTTCCTCCTTATTAAGTTCAGACTTTGAGTCTGAGACAAGATAATGGAAGGCAAGTGAGTTTTCCTGATACTGATCACTCAGTACTCAAATCTACCAACATCCAAGAGATATTAGAAAGGAGTGGGGGAAGATTCCCTTTCCTGGAGGCAGGGTTCATCATTTCTCAAACATTCTTAGCCTCTTCTCACCCGGTGTCTGAGAATTAGAGGCATGAATGGAGTTCTCTCTCAGGGCCAGCCCAATGTATGCACATCATATCATCGGGGGGCAACCTTCTAATGAGAGGACTGCTGTTCTTTAAACAAAGCAAAGAAATCCCAATTGCCTTTAAAAATGTATTTAGCATGGAAAGTTGGGGAATCCAGTTTCCATCTGATAAGTGATTTAGCTTGAACCCTAGACATGCTGGAATGTAGGAGCTATTCTATAAAATGGTAGCATTCCCTTTGTCTGGCACCCAGGTCAGTTTGAAGAAAGAAGCTGGGTCATTTTCTTGTCCCCTGATAAATAAGGTATTGAATTTTCTCTAGTGCCAAGCAGGGCAGAGTACATGATCACATTTAGATATTTTCCTAAGGAGTCTGAAAAGATACTTCTAAAAAAATTGATTATACAGCAAAAAAAAAAAAGTTAACTATTTGGCAATTATCTAGATAATTTAATCAGTCCAGAGAACTCTTTGGTCTGTCATATTTAGCAATAAACATCCTTGAGTCTTCTTCTGCGACTGTTATCATTCTTATGTGTAAAAGTACTGAATTAAATTAAACTAATTTAAAAAAGTTAAATTAAGCTAAAATAAGTTAAATAAAACTTTAGTACATATAAATACTTTTGTACATATATTCATATATATGTATGTATAAAATATATACATATGTGTATATATGTATATATTTCAGCTTTTTTGGATTTAAAAATTCTCAGCCAAACTTTTTTTTAACTTCTCACATGACACTGAGACGTATTAAAAGGAGGAGGATATCCAGGAAGCAATTCTTCAAAAATCTATTTTCTGTGTTCACCAGTTATTATTAGAAGAACCTATCAAGAGGCACCTAGGTGGCGCAGTGAATAGAGTACCAGCCCTGGAGTCAGGAGGACTTGAGTTCAAATCCAGTCTCAGACACTTAACACAAAAACTACCTGTGTGACCTTGGGCAACTCAACCCCAAATTGTCCTCCAAAAAGCAAAAAAATAAATAATAAAAAAGAAGAACCCATCAAGTTTGTGTCATGGCACTTTACTATTTTCAAAGGAATGTATAGAGTCTTGGGAAAATTCAGAAAAGAGCTGCAAAAATGGCCATAGGAAAGGGTAAACAGGGCTAGAATAAGACCATGGGATCATGGTACAAAAGACTTAAGAGCTCGGGAACCACATAAAGTATCTAATTTATTCTCTTCATTTTAAAGAATGAGGATGCTCTGGACCAGAGAGAATGCTACTTGCCCAAAGTCATACCTGTACCAAGTGGTAGAGTCAGGATTTGAACTTAGGGTGCTTTGATTCCAAATATATATATACATCAGAATATTATAGGAATTTGTCATTTTACTGAAAGTAAAGGAGGTTAGGTAACTTGGTGGATAGAGCACCAGGCAGGCCTGGAGTCAAGAAGACTCCTCTTCCCGAGTTCAAATCCAGCCTCAGACACTTAATAGCTGTGTGAGCCTGGGCAAGTCACTTAACCCTTTTTGCCTCAGTTTCCTTGCCTGTAAAAGAGCTGCAGAAGGAAACGGCAAACCACTTCAGTATTTTTGCCAAGAAAGCCCCAAATAGGGTCATGAAGAGCCAGACACAACTGAAACAACTGAATAACAACAAAAGAAAGCCATCTGATGACCTGATTACTTACTTTAAGGGTGTGAATTGACTCATGGGTTCTAGTTTTGTTTCCCCAAACCCCCTGAAAGCTTCTTGAAGGTAAAGACTGTGTCTTACCCTTATTGGGTGTCCAGCATGGCATCTAACACAAATCTGAGTTCATAGCAAGTACTAAATAAGCATTCTTAGTCAGTTAGTCAATAAACATTTATTAAATACCTGTTAGGTGCCAGGCAGTGTGCTAAGCTCTGGGGATACAAAAAGAGGCAAAAGACAGTCCCTGCCCTCAAGGAGTTCATCATCTAAGGGGGAAGACAACAAGCAAACAGATCTGTACATACAAGCTATCTACAGGATAAATAGGAAATAAGAAAGAGTGGGTTTTAAAGGGGAGAAGGGAGGGGTTGGGAAAGGCTCCCTGTAGAAGGTAGAATTTTCATTGAGACTTAAAGGAAACCAAGGAGGTGAATAGGTGGAGTGGAAGAGGAAGAACATTCCAAGTAAGGAGGATGTTCAGAGAAAATACCCAGCGCTGAGAAATGGAGTGTCTTGTTCATGGAACAGCCAGAATGCCAATGTCACTGAATTAAAGAGTAAATGGTAGGGAGTAAGTGGTAAGAAAGCTAGAAAGGAAGGAGGGGGCAAATTATGAAGGGTATTGAATACCAAACAGAGAATTTTGTATTTGATCCTGGAGGCGATAGGGAACTACTGGAGTTGATTGAGTGTTTTTATATGTAGGGTAAATGGTTGAATCTGCACTTAAAGAAAAATCACTTTACTAGCTGAATGGAGGTTGGATTAGAAAGGGGAGAGAGGGGAGAGTCAGTAGCAGGCAACTGCAATAGTCCAGGCATAAGATAATAAGGGCCTGGACCAGAGTGGTGACAGTATCAGAGGGGAGAGGGTATGTATTTGAGAGATGCTGCAGAGGAGAAATCACCAGGTCTTGGCAACAGATATGGGTATGGGAGATGAGAGATACTGATGAGACGAATATCTATGACACCTAGGTTTTGAGCCTGGGGGGTTTGGGAGGATGATGTTGCCCTCTAGATAGAAGGAGGGGGAAAGGGTTTTGGGGAAAGATAATGAGTTCCATTTTGGAAAGTTGAGTTAAAGATCTACTGGACATCCGGTCTGAGATGTTTGAAAGGCAGTTGGGGATGTGAGATTGGAGGTCTGCAGAGAGGTTGGGCAGAATAAGATTTGATTTGAGAATCATCAACATAGTAGTAAATTCAATCCTTGGGAGCTGATGAGATCACCAAATGAAGTAGTATAGAGGTATAAAAGGGTCTAAGACAGAACCCCACAGGACACAGATTGTTCAAAGGTGTGATGAGGATGAGGACCCAACAAAGGAGACTGAGAAGACAAGTAGGAGGAAAACAAGGAAAGAATAATGTTCCACCAACGTAGAGAGAAGAGAGGGTGATCAGTAGTGTCAAGGCTGCAGAGAGGTCAAGGAGAACAAGCATTGAGAAAAGAGATCATTGATAACTTCTGAGATCATTGGTACTTTCTGTTTTGGTGGAATAATAAAGTTGGAAACTGAATTGTAAGGAGTTTAGAAGAATGTGAAAGGAGAGAAAGTGGAGGCATTTATGACCTTTTCAAGGAGTTTAGTCATAATGGGCAGAAAAGATATAGTATGATAGTGGGGATAGATGGGTCAAATGACAGATTTGTGAATGGGGGAGACAATGGCATATTTGTAGGTAGTAGATCTTCCCTTAAGGGAACTCAAAGGAGATGCAAAGGCATGAAGTCAAAGGAAGTTCTGGTTCCTCTTCTCACTAGAGACCGTTTGTGGGTTAATTGAAAGTTTTCTATGGTTAGGATGCTGTTAAGTTCTCCACTTTTGACTGGGAAGACAATGAGACAATGGGCAGATTAAATCAGGAGAAGAGATGGTTGTCCAGAGGGAAAAAGGTTTTGACTAGAGCAGCCTTGGAGTGGGCAGCTAAAGGAAAGTTTATCTTTGTAAATCTTAAAGAAAAGGAAAGGTATCCATCTGATACAGGTAGCTCAGTCATTCTCTTATAGATGACATTATTGAGGAGTATGTTACAATAGGAGTGACTAGAACTGAAGTGAGAGAACCTGGGTTTGAGTTCCAGCTTTTCTACCCACTTATGTGTATGGCCTGGTCTTGGGATCTCAGTTTTGTCATCTGTGGAATTAGCAGATTTTACCCCATTCTAAATCTATGAACTTTCAACTCTAAATCCAAGATCTTTTAAGGGCCTTTCTAGCTCGATAAATCTGATATTCTATTTCCATCTCTACACCCTCTTCGGAATCCTTTTGCTTTGACAAAGTTCCTTTTTGTACCAGTCTCCTCTTGTTCCTCTCCATGTTGTATGGGGCTAGTTCTCTATGGTCACAAAACAGATTTTACTCTTCCCTCATCTACTAAAATATCTACCCTCTAAGACCCATTTTGTGTAGAAATAAATATTTCAAAATAACTGAAAAAAATAATAAATGGCTACTGATTTTCGTTCACTAGTTAAGCACTTACTATGTGTCAGGAACTCTTTTGGGGATACAAGTACAAAATCAAGACAGTCCCTGCCCTCAAAAAACTTACATCCGAATTGGAGGAAATACCCCATATAATCGAGTGGTGACTAGGGAAAGGTGTTTTGATCCAGGAATCACTGGGTCAATGAATGGAACCACAGGTGAGTCAATTGACATACCCTTTCTAAAAGCAATGGTAGTATGTGAGTAGTGGGAGGGTAGTATGTGAGTGGTAAGTAGGAATGACAATAAAATGGTTGGGGTAGGTGGCTGATGGCCTGATGGTATAGGGGCTAGCTAGATATAGTGGGCCATGTAAATTTATGCTTACTGACTCACCAAGTAGGACAGCTTGATTCTAAGGTGGAACACCAAAGCTGACTGAAGTTCTGGTGCAAACTCTTTGGTTTTATGACTCTTTTACAATCTTAAAAATTATCAAGGATTTGAGGAGCCCTTACCCTCAAAACTTTTGTTCTTGTGGGCTATATTACTATCATTATATTATATTAATTATTATGTTAATATTTACCCTATTAGAAATGTAATCTTATTATGAAAATAGCTTTAACTTCATGAGCCATCTGAAAAGGTCTTGGGGACTCCTAGGGGTTCTCAAACCATAATTTGAGAATCGTTGCTCTAGAACATGGTTTCTGGAGGAAGATATGGTGATCTAGAGGATATAGAAATAGGGCAGATGGCAAGATGATGGACAAAAATGGACCTAGACATCTAAATGATTTTAGTACTACAATCAGCCTCAAAGTGGATGATCTTCCAAGTTTAAGAAAACAAGCATAAAATGAAAAGGAGAACGGAAATTAAAAATAAAAAACTACTTCTAAGCACACTTTAAACATTGCTTTTTATATAAGTTTGGTCTTTATACTTCCTGATTTACTCAGTGCTTGTACAGTCCTTTAGTGCTTGGATAGATATGAGATATCAAAGATTTAGAGCAGCCTTTACCAAGCCTTGGGCATCATGCACAAAGCAGGAAAGATTGAGATCTTAAACAGTGGACTTGTGCTGCCCAGACCATGATCTTAGGAGCTAGACTGAATGAACAAAGGTACCACGCTTCTGACACCAGGCTTGACTTGGAGCTGGGTATCTGTTCCATGAATGGGATCTCTTTTGGGTGTGTCTCATTCCCAGGCATCCAGAGATGGCACTACTGGGATAATGCTATATGTGAATGCAATTCAGATTCTGGGGACCCAGACATCTAAATGGTTTCTGTACTACAATCACCTTCGAATCCTCAGTGTTGGTCATAAGAATACTGTGCCATCATTGCAGGACCTGGGTGGTAGAAGACCCAACTGACTAGTTCTTATGGCTACTGAATTTGAAGGAAGGAAACTTCCTTCACTCTTAATTCCAGTCATTCTGTTATTGTCTCCCTTGGTGAAAGCTCCCTTCCCATACTGCTTCCCCCTTTACTGTCATCTCTATTTCAGTCCTACCATGGTCTGGCTCTTTCATAATCTTCTCTCCTTTTCTGTTGAGACCTCTATAACATCTCTGCAAGATGTAAATCACTTCACAACTTGACTCCAACTGACTTTTCCAAGCTTATCACATATTTACCCTTCCCTCTTCTCCCTCCCCCCACCAGCCCCACCTAATACTCTACAATCCAGGCGGACTATTCTTCTTACTAATGCTCACATCTGGCATTCCATCTTTCTGCCTTAACATAGACTGTGCCCCATGGTTGTCATCACCTCTGTCTTTTAGAATCCTTAATTTGCTTCAAAACTGAGCTCAAGTTCATCCTTCCAAATGAGAGGTTGTTTTGCTTCCTCTAAAATTATCTCATATTAACATTTTCTATATACTTATAAATATATTTTTCTCTTGATAGAATACAAGGTCCTTGAGGGCAGGAACTGTTTTTTTCTTGTCTTTATATTCCTGTGGCTTAGCACAATGCTTGGCACCAAGTAGGTACTTAATAGATGCTTATTGATAGATCAATTTAATATTTATCAATCTTCCCTTCATCCTTTATCTCTTTACCCTCTTTCCACCTTCTTGTGTTCACATAAAGATGGCTCTTTCTGGAAATATTGCATCCTTGGTGACCTTCTCCAGTGCTAGTATTTCTTCTCCCCTGTTCCCTGACTCTTGGGCAGAGAGAAAGTAAACATTGGCATATTCCTTACTCCCTGCCAACCCCTCCACCTCCTACCTCCTATTTTTTCCCCCTCATAGACAATGAATTCCAGTTCATTCATACTAGCTGGGTTCTTCTTAATCAGGGAAAAGTCTTAGTTATGAAATAGTTTCAGATAAATAAAGTCATTATTTTCATGAATATGACAATAACTCACATATATAGAGCACTTTAATATTTACAAAGTACTTTCCTTACCTCAACCCTCTGTAGCATGTAATATAAGCAGTATTATTCCCATTTTGCTAACAAGGAAACTGAGATTCCCAGAGTTTTCCCATAGCCACAGGGTCTGAGTCAGGCTTCACATTCAGGCTTCTGTTGCACATATAATTGGCACACTGTTGCTATACAAATCCTCAAAATACATGATTTCTCACAGAAATTAAATACCCTTCTTTTCCCCCTTATGACTTTGTATGTGACAAGTTATTCAAACTTTTAATCATCCAGGTCAGAGAAATATAAACTTATCTAGGCAAGTCCAAATAAATAAAACTATTTTTGTAGGTATATGTTTATTTTTTTGTAGGTATATGTTTATTTGTTTCATGTCACAGGGACACTTCAAAATTCAACATATCTAAACTAGAACTCATTACTTTTCCCATAAACCCTAAAACTCCCTGAAACTTACTATTTTTGCCAAAGTGTTTCTTTTTTACTGATATAAAACCAACATTTGATCTAGTAGCAGAATTCATCATTTAAGGCTCTCTGATAAGATCTCTCTCATGAATAATATTAAGATCCTACAAGATTTCTTGGTGAATGCAATCACAGAACTAAGTCTCTTCAATGATCTTCTAATTATTACTATTAAATGAGACATGAAACAGAGAGGCATAGGTTTGCAATAGATATTTAACATCCTCAGAGAAGACTTCCTGTTCAAGTCCAAATGGAAAATGGATTATTTAGAAAAGGGAAATTCCTCCAGATGTCCATTTTCTAATGATATTGTACTGATTATATCAAATCCTAAAATACTACATGATATCCTCAATGGGACCAATGATTTTTTTTAAAAGGAGCACACCAACTTAATAATTCATATTGGAAAAATTTAATGGATGAAGAATGCTTATTTTTGATATTAAGACATTTAATTGTACTGCCAACCCATTGATTTGGCGCATCAGTACATCTGAATGGAACAGGCACTGCAGATGGACAATGAATAGCATCGGAAGAAGAGAAGACATTGGATTACTGTTTTATACAGAACTTGAAGCAATTAACATTTGCTCTCTGCTATAAAGATTCATCTTCTTAACTTCCCAGTGATGCATCATGGTATAGTGGAAAGAATGTTGATTATGGTTTTAGAGAACATGCATTCCCATCTCAGCTCCGTGACTTGGTAGTTGTATAAATTCAGAAAGTTACTTTACTATTTTGAGTTTCAATCTCCACAAGGGGAAAATGATTAGGTTAGCGAGTAGATGGTTTCTAGGGCTCCTTTTAACTCTAAATCTAGCCCCCTCTGATGATATATGTTTATAAATCTTGGCATGTCATGATCTCCAGATAAACCAAGTCGCACATCGTACAAAGGAGACACACTTTGGGTGGAAGTAGTTTAGAGTTATTTCCAATGATGACTTACATTCAAGAAGTGGTGGTGAAAGGGCTAACAGCAAGGAAATTGAAAAAGGAAGTGGCTTATTCATATAGTAAGATCAAGAGAAAACAGATGTACAACTCTACTGGTATCCGTAAAATGTATGTAAGACCTGCCAAAGAGAAAGGTCTATAGGATGCTAGGGGATCCTTTGCAGAATATGTATGGAGACCATAGACCAGAACAGCACATGATGAGAAAGCATCAGTGGGTTATGACCTTCACTGATAGAGGGAATATGCTTATTGATAAGAAAATTCCAATGAAAAATTGAAGTATTGTCATCACTATCAGAACTCATAATCTAAATCAGAGGTCATTAAACTATAACCTATAGACCAAATCTGCCATCCTTTTTGTTTTTGTAACAAGTAAAACCATTCTTAGCTTGCAGGTCATACAAAAACAGACACTGGTCTGGATTTAGCCCATGGGTGGTAGTTTGCTGATTCCTGATGTAAATTAATGTTGTCCTTCAAAGTAGTTAGATTGGGATACTTATTTACTGTTTGGGACTACATATTTCAATGCTGCTAGCATCACTCAGAACCTTTTCTGGGAATTTGCTTTTGGAATGTATATTCAAAGACTGTTTTGATATCATACAAAAAACCCAATTCTATTACTTTGTAACCACACTCTCCTTTTAAAGAAAAAGTATACTATAGAAATTCATCATGTGCTTCCTCTTCCCCTCACCCCCAACACTTGGTTATCAGTTACATTTACCTTTTCCAAAAATCAAATCCACCGGCAAAGTACAATGATTTGCTGACACTAAGAACGTTTAAAAGAATGTGCAACTAACTTTAAAGTCCATTCAAAAGAAGAATTACAAAAATGTTCAACATTGGAAATAAGCATCTAGCTTCCCAAGGAGACTACTTGGAAGGTTGGGATGTATGGGGTGTTCAAGGAAGACTAGCACCTCTGGTGTGAGGGCCTGCTGAGCCCTTTTCAAAGTTGCTCATCCACCTTTGGTGTCCACCTGTCACTCAACTGTCATTTGTGGCTCCAAGAAGCTGTATGTAGCACACACAGTGGCCACACCTTGGTAAAACTCCCTTGGCAGACAGGCTAAACCAGGTTGAAGATAATTGACAAGCCTCAAACTCATTGGTGAGTTAGGGAGATGTCTACCCTAAACATGTGAAGACTTTACCTAATGGAGTGGACAGATGAGAATAATTTGTTCCAATGGCCATGAAGGTGGCTGAAGGAGATGCTGTGGAGGGTTTAGAGCTTGGTCAGACACTGAAGATGCCAAGGTCATCCATTGTCTTGACTTTTGTCTTGCTACTGGATTTTGATGACTTTGGAAGAGAGAGTGAGGCCAATGGCTTTGTATCATTTAGATCCAAATCACATGCAAGTCAAGACATCACCCCATGAAGTCATTGTTTCTCTTCAAAAATGGAGGATGAACAACAACTTGGAAGGGTACAACCCTTTTCTGAATGTATAGATTCCACTATGAATCTCATTGCCTTTTAGGCATGCCTTGTCCTGTACTTTCTCATCAATCAAGATCTTACTGGTTCAGCATTTCCTGTGTCCAGTAATTGTTCTCAATATTCTTCCTTGTCAAATATCCTTGTCAAAAGGAAATGGAGAATGATTCCCACCCTAAATGCATGAAATGGAAGGTCATAGACAATGAAGGGATGGATGCTCCAGTCTGATTAGGACGGTTGAGCCTACTGGTGATACTAGATTATCCAATCAGTTAAGCAGATCTGTTTGCCGAGACTATTTGGCAGATAAGGCAACAGAATACGTATGGAGACCATAGACCAGCTGAGCTAAAGCAACTGAGCTAAAGTTTAATAACTTGTTTTAAACAAATGTCAGTCTGAAAAAGTTTCAGAAAGACAGAATAGTCCTACATCATCAGTAAGACCCTGTATAACCTTATGGATGGCACCCTTAAAATGGATATTTTAAATATGAGCAACTAATCTATATCCCTTTTGAACTGAAATTCTGTCCTGGTCCATTTCAGTTCTTTTGGAGCATATGGGGCTTTCAAAGAAATGGTGAGTGATAATAAAAATAATAGATTAGACAAATAATAATTCTTAAAAGGAAAGACATGAGACCTAACTTGAAACATTTTGATTCAGAGTCCAAGGCAAGAAGAATCAAGGTCAAAGAATGCATCTGTGTCCCCAACACTGGACACAGCTCATGAGGTACTTGGAGGGCATATGGATCTCTGTGCAAAGGTCATTCAACAGGAGGAGTGTGGGGAATCAATGAGGCTGTGAGAGGCTACCCTCTGGGTTTAGTACACTCAAGTTAGGACATTGTCTCATCAGTCTTTCTAGCTCAGTAAGGAGGTATTTTAGGTTCTGTTTTCTGCATATTTGTGTTGCTCAGAGACATGGGCAAAGGGAAGGAACTTTATAGGACTCTAGTACGTACTTTTTATTACTTTTCCATCTTTGATGTCCTAGAAAAGTAGAGATTAGGGAGTGGTCAGAGGGTGGAGCCCTGCTATCAATCACGGGGCATAGAAGGTTCTAACATGTAAAGTTCCTAACATAGACAATTTCAGATAAAGGAAGAGAATGTTAAATAGGAAAGGGGGGTGTCTAGAGTAGAAGTAGCATATCACAGACAAAACTGATGTAACTCAGAAAAGTCCCAAGGAGAGGTTATTTGAACTGCCCAAGCCACTAGAATTTCAACAGAAAAATAACAGATAAATCTAATGGTGAGGAACCAGGATAAAGATTTTACATCCAATCCTCTCTAAGGGACTCCTATGTTCTGGGCCTATACATGTGGTCTGGACAGGGTTATCCTGAACCTCCTAAGGGAGGTTAAATTCTCTTCTCACATTCTTTGGCTCATTAAACTACCATCCCAGCATCTCAAGGAAGATTTGCTGACTTAGATTATGTCTAATTTCTATGGAGGGACAGGTCTTTCCAAAAAGAGGAATAAAAAAGATTCTCAATGTATAATGTGAATAAGGTGTGAGACAGGCATTTGTTTCCCATTCATAAACATGCTAAACACAGAACACTTATAATCATGCATTTGATACAATACAAACTTCAATAAGTGGAGATAGTAACTCCTCTTATACCCACTTGGTTGCTAATTCTTCTTTTTCAATTAGTTAATCTATTTTTAACATTTGTTGTTGTTGTTTTTAATTTTGATTCTAAGTTCTTTAATTTAAGTTCTTTAATTCTAAGTTCTTTAATTTTGATTCTAAGTTCTTTAATTCTAAGTTCTCTCTGTCTGTCAAATCCCTCCTCCATCTATTGGAAAGGCCTAACACAGGCCCTAAAGCTCCCACATGGTGGACTGGAAGCAGGTAGAAAAGCTCTGGGTAGAGTCCCAGAGATGGTTCCTTTATGTCCACACTCCCATTCAGCCTAAATTACATAGGAATATTTGATATTCTAAAAGGCTCAGCCACTTGGGATTTTGACTTTACAAATGTTATCTCCTTAATCTCATAAATCTGAGCACAAATGAACAGGTAGCCAATCTTTCTTTTACTGATAAATGGTTTTTGACAATTTGTATTTGATAACATAACTTGTATTTGGGAAATTGCTTTATTGATATAGTACCGTGTTTTTTTTAAACATTTCTGACAAATACAAACCAACATAGAAAATGAAAGTGGATTGAGTGGAGTGGACTTGCCCCAAAACAAGCGAGTGAGTGTTTTACCATAGGCTCCTGTAACTCACCATATACCAAAAGAATGGGAGAGGGCTTCTGTGGTTTGACTTTAACAAGGCCAAAAAATGTCATCCATTGTATTTAACCTGAGATTTGGTTTGGTTTGTTTGTTTTTCTGTTTGGCATGACAGCTCCTGTGTGTCAGAGGGAGTAACTGAACCCAGGCCTTCCTGACTCAAAAGCTGCTCGTCTATGCAGTGTGTTATGCACGAAACAAATGCTAACACCTTCAGGATGTCTGCTCTTTCCAGTTGTTCTGTCTTGGGAGTGGGAAAGAGGATTTGGCTTTTAAAAATAGTTTGAGAATGCATTGGTTCATCTTCTGGTACAAAATTATTAATATGGAAATGTTTACTGTGATTGCAGGTATATCTGATTACTTACTGTCTCAGGGATGGGGAAGTGGAGGGAGGAAGGGATGGAATCTGGAACTCAAAACTTTAAAAATGCTAAAAATATTTTAAAATGTAATTGGGGAAAAAGACAATTTATTAAGTTTGAAAAGAATGAAAAAATGCATCAATTCCTACAAAATGTAGGTGGTACAAACTTCTGTTACAACAAAAATCAAAGGATGTGCTACATAAAAGAATTATTCTTATCCCATGCAGGCACAAATGGCTATTGCTATTGTTATTCATTTATATTTACAGTTCTACAGACTGTTGCACAGGTAAATTAAAGTAGCTGTTGCTGTTTCATTCTATATTTTATGATTGTTCTTGGTCTTGCTGATGTTACTGAGAAAGTGAGATGCCATGATTGTACATCCTTCTCTACTTTCCCAAAGTGGACGCTGCCAAGGTACTCTTAAGCACTGACTCATCAAGCAGAGTGTTGTTTTCAGTGGGTGGGTTGTGTCCATTAGGACGGCCTAATTCTACATGGCTGTATCTTTATCGATCTGGCTCCATTATCACCAGTTCATTAGTGTAACTGGGCACAGAAAGCTTTCAGAAAAAATAGAGGCAACAAGAACATTTTGTATTCTCTGCTTAGACCAGTAGTCAGGTATGTTTAGTTACTGTAGACTGGCTTAATTGAAGTCTTGTCCCCAACATTCTTCTAGCCCCTAAAAGGTTTTTCAAATATTCTATTGCCCTTTGGCATACTTTATTACCTGCCATAAGTCAATTTAGTCTACTTATAAAGCATTTACTTAGTGTCTCCTATTTCCTAGATTCTGCTCTGGCTTTACATGGACAGAATTCTGTTGTGGGGTGGGGATGGGGGTGTGAGGCAAGAAATGGAGAAAGCTTGAAAGCAAGAAGATAAACTTTTCCTTCTTTGATTCATTGTGCCCCTGCCTGAAATTTTACTCTACAGAAGTCTTCAAAATAAAACTTTTGTTTTTATCCAGGTGCCTCCAAATATGGGTTACAAAAATCCCCAAATCCCATATAGGTACTTAATGTTCCAATGCTTGTTGGATATTGGGAATGCTTTTTTTAAGCTAACAAAAACCATATGAGATGAAAAGTAATCACAGGAGCCCACGAACAGATCTAGAAACATCAAGCACAAAAGTAACCCCAATGGTAACAGCTTCCCTCCCTCCCCCAGGCAGAATCAGTTGGGGGCAGCTGAATAAGCACTTCTCTTTGCATTAGACTTGCAGTATCTGAGCATGACTGTATTGGGGAGGGTTGACAATTCCAGATCTGATGCTAAAGAGATGGGAAGCTTTTTCAAGAAGTGACTGTTGAGAAAATTATCTCCTTCAAAGCTAGTGCCTGAACTCTTGAATTTGGGATAACCTACAATGTAACCCACTAAGATGGGGAAAATCCTTTCAGGTCAGGCCATGTTCAAGTCACTGCTACCCTAGAGCTTTGTCAATGCCCTGGATTTTGGGTGGGGAATATCCATCCCTAGAAACTCTAGTCTCTGACCTTTGCCCAGACAAGGAAATAAAGGAATCTCTGGCCACCTATGGAAACATATACATCTAGCTTCAAGTCACCATTAATGGCTTCTCGGGAAAGGGAAGGTGAAGAAGAAATCTCTACACCCCTCCCCTGCCTCCATGAAGGTCTTCTCAGCCATTTTCTGAGGAGGGGAAAGAGACTGAGAGAGAAACAGAGATAAAGAGATCAAGACATGACCAGAAAAGCTCCCATTTATTGATCACTAAAGAGGAGTAGCTCTTCTGAAAAGAGTTTGCCTCCCCTCACTCTTACATCACCAGTCATCTTGAAGGCAATCCCAGGAATTCCCTTTGTTCTTTCTGGTAAGAGAATGTTTGTTTGTATGCCTATGTCTATGGGAGATGCCCTTCAGATGACTCCTGACAAAGAGGTCCCTGCCCTGTGGTTTCATCAGGTCCCCTGGAGAACTCATTAAAGGGTTCCCCTTTAAATACACAGTGAGCATACAAATTAGTATATAATTAAGTGCATGAGAAAGGTTGACCCAAGTAGTATGAATGAATGATTCCATAGGTGAAGGCTCCCTTTTAGTTGTGGAAAAACAAATCAGGAAAATCTTCATGAAACTGCTAGGTCGAGTATTGAATAATAGATGACATTTAATAAATCAGAGAAGATGAAGGGTGTGCTGTATAGGAATAATGGTAAGAGCAATGGCATGGAAAAGTAAATATGTGTGTTGAATTTGTAAGAACAATGAGGAGATCAATATCACTAGAACAGAGGGTGTATAAAGGGGAATGATGGGCAGTAAGGCATGTCAAGGCTAGATCGTGCAAGGCCTGGCATGCTGAGTCCAGGAGCTTGACTTTTATCCCTTTGGCATTGGGGGTTCTCTGAAGAGATTCTGCACTGTGCATTTCACTTATGGCTTTAAAACTTTCATCTCTGCTTCTCCTCTCCCCGTCTCCATTTTCTCTCTCCTTCCCCTTGTCCTCTCCCCTCATTTCTCTTCTCCCCTTTCTCTCCCTTGTGCTCCCCTCTTTCCCCTTCCCCTTCTCCCTCCTTTCTTCTTCCTTCCTGGAATGTCTTTAATCACTCTGTATCCGTGGTCTATTTTGATGCCCAGCAAACTCCCCCCCCCCCTTCCTATACCTGCTGCCTTTACCCATCATGCCTTTCCAATTCTTTTCTTTCCTGGATATGGCTTGGGTACATTATGCAGCTGACTGCATGAGTGACCCTTTCAGGCCTGACTGGTCTCTAGTGATGACCATGCTTGGCTGAGACCACAAGTACTTTACATTCTGCGTTCACTTATGGGAGCTAAGTTTCTGGGAAGCTCTCACTAGTTTGGAACATCTCTGTGATTTGCCCAGGTTGGGGGAATGCAGCCTAATATCCATCCTAATTAACTTGCTACTTAAATAAAAAAGGTCACTCTAGCCCTGAAAGCTGCTGCTATTGTCCTCTGGAGAAGGGAAGGGAGGGAAACAAAAGGATTAACCTTAGTAATCACTCAGCCCTGCCAGCTGGGCCTTGCCTTGTTTTGCTTGGGCCTCTGATAGGTATATTAAAAGAGGAAGAGGGGAAAAAAAAAACAATCCAACAACAACCCATACAAAGTCAACTGCTCCAAGTGACTGGACCTCTCCATGAAGGTGAAGAATAGTCAGACTCAGAAGACTGTGCGGTTTTATGTGTCAAAGAGGGAAATTGAACCCAGAGCTTCCTGACTCTAAGACCAGCTCCCTCCTTCCCACCAAACTTCTCTTAGTAGTAACACAGTGTTTATCCATAGATTATCTTGTATTCTCCTTCTTTGAAAAATAAGGGGTGTGAAAATTTCTTAGGTGCTAGAGAACGTGGGTCTCAGTGGGACTGTGAAATATTTGATTATGTTAATGTTTTTCTGAGACTTTTTCAGTCTGATGTATTACTAATTACTCTCTTCTGGTTTTTCCCCCTCTTTCAGCAGGTTAACAATGAGAATGCATCCCATTTTCTCTAAGCTTCGTGTTTCATATATTTTCTCATTCACCTTATCAGATTTTCTGTGGAGGCGACAGTCATTATTTTCATTTTATAAGAGGGAAAAATGAAACATGCACGTCCAGTGGCTGACCTAAAGTCAGAATTGGTCACCAGATCTCTTGACCACAGGCCACACTACCTAACCTAAGAACATTTAAGATTAATGAATGAAGCATCCTTTTACTCTCCTCATAGTTCAAGGGACCTTAGAGACACTATTTATCTTAGTTACAGAAATGCTTATAGTTGACTGCACTATATAAGTCAACTATTTGTGTATCCCATCCTACTCCCAGCGCTCCCCTCTAATTAGGAATTGTGTAAATCCCAGGGGGGCCCTCTGAAAATCTTTGGTCTAAGAAATATAACATCGTTCCCTGTAAGGTTGAGGTCAGGAGTAGAAGAACCTTATTTCCAGTCTGATTCCCAGGACTGTCTCAGAAGGTAATGGTTTTCAAGGTGCACTTTCCTCTTTATAGACCCCAACTAAATCCCCAAATTTGGCCATCTGGGAATAAATTTATCCTTAAATCAGAAGTGTAAGTGGCAAGGGGGTGCAAGCCAAAGCAGTCTGGGAGGAAGGAATGGCGACGGGTTAAATCCTGCTTTGTACCAGCAGTTCCTGTATTTTATTGTGAAAGGGGAGGCCAGGAATGACCTGAAATGTGCCAAGCCTCAATGCTATCCTTAATTCCTAACCTTTGCTTACATTCACACATCTAAGTAACCAAATCTCGTTTCTATTTCCATAACATCTCTCATGTCCATTCCCTTTCTTTCCTCCCTCTGTTCGCAAAGCTAGCACCCTAGGTCAGCGCCTCATCACTTCTCACCAGGACCATTGCAATGAACTCCTAATTTCTCTCCTTGCCTCAAGTCTATCCTTTCTCCAATCTATCCTCTACATAGATGTCAAAGTGATTTGCCTAATGTGTAAGTCTGACTAAGTCACCTCCCTACACCAGGATAAAACATAAATTCCCCTGTTTGACATTTAAAGTCCTTCACAACATGACCTAAACCTACCTTTCTAGCCTTGTTATACATTATTCCCCTTTCTGCACTCTACATGCAAACATGAATAGGAAATTAAGCTATGACATCATCCATTATGTAGAAACTACAAAAAAGAATGAGGAATGGAATTATCCTCAAATCTTTCTGCTGAGCTGACATAAAAGACAATTCCTTTTGGTTGTTGTTTTTCCATTGTTTATGATGATTATCTATGTACAGAAAAACATGACTCCTATTGGAAAGCTGTTATGTTTATTGACTGCTATGACCTATTTAAATTTTCTTTATTGCATATCTTTCAATAAAAATTACCCAAGAAAAGAGAAATGCATTCACTTGACTAGTTACATTTATCAAATTAACTGGATAATTAATTATTAACAAACAGTTATTATTTACAAGTCAGTCCTGTCCCCAGGATATAAAGAGAGGTTTAAAAAATAATAAAGCATATTTAATCACATTGCTTCCTAGAGCAAAAAGAGAGAGTGTGTGTGTGCTACTCATAAAGTAAAAACATTTTTAAATGATTATTTTATCTTTATCCCATTCATTTTAATTTCTATTTTCACATATGTATATATGTCTATTTAAAATAATGCACATAATATATTATGTATGAAGAGTAATATAGCATGGAAACCTGCCTTGATGCCAGGAGGACACAGCTCAAGACCTGCATCTGCCATCTATTGGCAGGGTGACTCTGTGTAAGTCACTGAAACTCTCAGGGCACTAGGCAATTTTCTAAGACACTAATGTGAAGAGAAGGTGACAACTGGGAATTCCATGTTTCAAAGAAGTCACAGATTCAGATCCTATGCACACAGAATGTTAGTATGATAGTGTTGTTTAGTCATTTTCAGTTGTGTCTGATTCTTTGTGATTCCTTTTGGAGATTTTGGGGGTTTTTTTGGGCAAAGATCCTAGAGTAGTTTGCCATTTCCTTCTCCAATTAATTTTACAGATGAGTAAATTAAGATAAATGGAGTTAAGTGACTTGCCCAGGGTCACACAGCTAGTAAGTGACTGAAGTAAAATTTGAACTCTGGAAGAGGAGTCTTTCTGACTCCAAGGCTGGGGCTGTATCCACAGCATCACTTAACTGCCCAGTACAATTATATGTGTGCATGCATGTATATGTATGTGTACATATATGTATATATAAAAATAATTTGTAAGTAAATAAACATATATAACATTGGGGGAGTATGCTCAAATTTTTTTTCACTGAAAAGGGTAAATATAAAAAAATTTGAACACTACTGATTTTGAGGATTCCTATGCTCCAATGGACTTGTGATCCCATCAATGTGGTTGTATCTTCCAACAATGCAGGTTACAAGCTGTTCATAGCCTGCTCCTTATGTCTGATTCTTAATGGTCTACTGTTGTAAGTTGTTTACTGGGGTCCCTCCAACATACTGGGTGTTCTCCTTGAATTTTTTTTCACATTATATGGTTATTAATAGAACACACAAGTTATTCATTGGTTATCCCTCATTTTGATCACAAGACTGCTGTAGCTTTGCATTACACATTTCTTTTTTTGTTGTTTTATTGATGCTTTTTATATCACATAATTTCTGAAGAGACCTCTCTCCTGCTCCCTACCCAGCATGCCTTCTATTATAACAAAAAAAGGTTATAACTGTTTCCCCAGTATTTAACACATAGCAAATACTTAATAAATTCCAATTACCCACCTGTTTGCCTTTACATGTTATCTTACTTGATCCCCACAGCAACTCTGTGAGGCGGGTGCTATTTTTAATACCCATTTTACAGATGAAGAAACTGAAGCTGAATTTAAGTGACTTACCTAGGGTTACATAGCTAGTAAGTATGTAAATCAGGATTTGAACTCAGCTCTTCCTGTCTCTAAGACCAGCACTCTTTTGTTTATCTGATTTCCTCATAGTAGTTATTTCTTATGGTGAAATCATTTTCTATTATAATCATCCATCACATTTTTTAATCATTCCTTAATCAATGGGCACCTTCTTTGTTTCCAGTTTTTTGCTATCATTAAATATTCTGCTATAAGTATTTTGATGTATTCTGGACCTTTCCATTTTTTTTACTTCCTTTGGTTGCATACCTGACAATGGAATATGGGTCAAAGGATATGGATATCATGGTCATTTTTTTTCCATTTGGCTCCAAATTGCTTTTGATCATACACTTCTTAGATGACATACTTAACACCTATTTTCCTGTATTGTTCCTCATTTATAATGTGTTTCAGCCTGCTTACACCCGCAGCACAACTCTCTGTTGCAATTTGGATGAGTTTTAAATTCAGTTTTTCAGAGACTATAGTGTTCTATGATTTGTAGATAAAAGAATATTAAAAGATTCAGATAATAGGAGATTCTACTATTTTTATTTTTTTCTACAAAAATTGACTCAATAGAGCAAAACTTTATTTTAAAGTCTCTCCTCCATCAAGATGTATCTCATGCATATGTCAAAATTAAATAAAATTCCTTGAAAGATGTAATAGCAGAGACAACCATTTTCATTGACCCTCTTATTTTAATATCACACGAACCACAAAATATGGATATGTATACTCATCAAGGGTGTTCAGTACCATTGTAGAGAAGATTTGACTCCAAGTCCAAGTTGAAGAGGGATTTTTGATACATAGTGAGGATTCCTTGATATTTATGAACATGACAGAGCTCTATGAGAGCTATAATGTTGCAAATGAGATCTATAATGTTGCAAAAGAACTTGACCTAGTCTTCTACAAAGGAAAAACCAAGTAGTTGAAAAATTCTGATTGTCTATACTATGATATATTGTAGCTGAACAATCTATAAATTTCATCCATCAGCATATACACACATGCATATATACATAAATATATATTACAAATTTATATATCTGCACACATCTATCTACCGATCTATAAATATAAAAATAGGTTGTTTAGACAACTATATATATGTGTGTGTATACTTACAGGAAGATATATATGCAATTTATATATATATATGTATATATATATATAGTATATGTGTTTATGTATATATGTGCACACACATACACACACACACACACACACACACACACACACACAGTCTGGTTGGAGAGTCCAGAAAATCTTCCTAACAGCTGTCCTAAAGTGGAACAGGATACTTTGGAAGGTAGTGACTTTTCCCATTCCTGGAGGTCTTCTTGTAGAGGCTCTAGGAATGTTTGATGAAAATGGCAAAGAAGATCCTTGCTCAGGCAGTGGTTGAAGTGTTTGATCTCTGACGTCCCAACTAAGTCTATTTTATGAATTAAAATTAGCCTGAGCAACTGAGTGATCAAACAAGTAGATGGCTCTTTGTAGAAAAAATTTCAATCCCAGAGGTACCCAAATGTCTATCTTCAGAGACTGGACCCTTGGTTGCTTAGAAGTTCCTGAGTAACCCTATGAAAGATGGTCTCTCACCTGGATCCTCTATTGTTATGACCCACTTTTCTGGTTGCTGAAGATGTCCCAGCTATTGCTTCTGACTGACTCAGACTCTTCCCTGCTACACTTAGTTCTCCTACTGCATTCTGGATCATTAACCTCATGTTATTGTTCCTGCTATTGGTCAGCTTTGATTACAGCCTGGTCATTCCCTTCCCCAAATGCAGTGGCTTTGCCAGCTTTTGGAGAGGCATCTCATTCCCCATCTCCCCCCATCTCAATGCCCTGGCCTATTCTTCACCTGACCTCAGCTAGGATCCTTTTAGCATCAGCCCTAGTCCACTTGGTCAATCTTATTTTGCTTGAGTCCCTCATTGACTGGTTGGCTACCATTCTTGCACTCTAATCTCAGTCATACTCCCATATACCCATTGGTACCACCTCCTGCCCTGCCCTCACCTAGTGGAAAAGACTGAGAATTGACTCTGGCCTTTTTGCTATCTCCTGAATTTGGAATTTCTGTCTCTGTGCCTTGGTACAAGCCATTTCCACACTTGGAATGCCCTGCCTCTTTATTTCTGCATCCTGGAATCCTTAGCTTCCAACTTGGTCCAAGGTGCCAGTTCTTTTGCAAAACCTTCTCTGACTCTCTCTAGTTAGTACACTTGCCCTTAGCAGATTTTCATACATTTACCTGTCTGTGTATATGTTGTATCACACAGTAGAATATAAGCTCTTTGAGGGCAGAGTCTGTCTTTTATTTTTGTCTTTATACTCCAACACCCATAAATGCCTAGCATAGGGGTGTGCTGAATAAATTCATGCTGAATTGAAATGAATACTGTCACTTTTGGCTTTTCTTTCTTTTCTCTGAATAGTTCACTATTCTTCCTGCCTCCTATGTCAGGCTTTACCCATCCTTCTATTTCTTCGTAGGTCAGTCATTAAATGGATAGCTTCCCTATGATAAATTTACATTTTAAAAATGCCTTCATTTCAAAGAATGTCCTGGGTGCAATATTAAGGAATACATGTAATGAACATTTTTTCTTCTCTTAAAAACATTTGCCTAAGGGCGGCTAGGTGATGCAGTGAATAGAGCACCAGCCCTGGAATCAGGAGGACCTGAGCTCAAATCCAGCCTCAGACACTTAACACTTACTAGCCGTGTGACCTTGGGCAAGTCACTTAACCCCAATTGCCCAGCCTTCCCCTCTCCAAAAACAAAACAAAAAACCCCCCAAACCCCCAAAACCTACTTGCCTATCCTTAAAGAAGAAATAATAATAATAAGCAATTTTGAAAATTCTAAAATACATCATATTTTTTAAAGACAAAGACTATTTTATTCATTGAATGCACATCAATGAAGATCAGATATTTAATGGAATCTTCGCATTCAAAGGGACTTTGGAGATCATCTAGCTCAGTTTCCTAAGTTTACAGATGAGAAAACTGAAGGCAAAGTGATTTGCCCAAAGTCACGGAGTTAATTCTTGACAGCTCTGGGGTCATAACCAGGGCTATGCTGGAGGCAGCTTGAACTGGTTCTTGAAAACTGATTGTTAACTTTTCAGGGTCAGCATTTATGTCTTGGAAATACACAAATGCCACAAATTGTCAAGCCTGATGGAACATTTTGTTGATTTTCTAGACTTAAGTGATCTTTAAAAAATTAATCAATTAAATGTCAATAAATTAATAACTTAAATAAAATATTAAAATAAAGTAATAAATGTTAATAAAATATAAATAAAATAAATGCGAAATTAAACTTAAAAGTGCATCTTACATACAGTTTCTTCAAAGAGTCAATTGTTGACAATTTACTAGCAAATCCCAGTTATAACTCAGGCCTTCTGACTTCCAGCCCAGTGTTCTTGTCATATACAACTCTTCCTCACAGTGACACATTGGAACCCTGCCATCAGCATACCACCTGCTCTATACAATGCTCCCCCTTGGTCACTGTTTTCATCAGGCTATGTACCTCACACAGCTGGATTGCATTGTGGCCTGCTGCGCACCATGTGGAATGTATTTTTACCACTGGCTCCTGTGATAGAGGGCAGATTTTATAATCCCTGAAATTTGCCATTTGGGATTCTTTGTATGGTTTAATGGGACTCTTCCAGTAGCCTGCTCTGAAACGTAAAGCAGACAGTTGAAAATTCTTTTCAGGCCTCTAACATTCTTTGTCTGTAAGATAGAACTGCACCAGAGACACTACGGTGGTATCGAGATATACTTCATTTCATGTGGAAGAGGGATCAGCTTTGCTCTGCTTCACCCCAGAGGACAGAAGGAGGGCAGGTGGATGATGGCTTGTCAGATGTACATTGTAGGAAATAGGGACTAGACCAGAAGACAACTGAGTTCCTTTTCAAAAACTCTGAAATTCTGTGAAATATAGAAAGACTTTGGAACATAAAGTCAGAAAGGATCAACTATATCCTTTTCCAGAGAAAATTAACACTAAGGATCAGAGGGCTCAATTAATTTGCTTAGGCTTGTACAGTTAGATTAGTGTTAGAGCTGGGATCAGTGAGAACCCCGGGGCTGTTGGCTCCTCATTTCTGTGGCCCCTACTCTCTCAGGATGTCCCACTCCCTGGGGAGTTAGGCAGAAGGAACCCTTAACCTAGGAAAAGTTAACTGGTCAGAGGTATTTACACCACAGAATTTTAGTACAATTAGATTGACTAAGGCTGTCTTTATCTCTTCTGTCTTTATTTTACAGATAAGGGAACTCAGACATTGATACATATAATATTTCAATCGAAACATTTGTCAATTAACATTGTTGATCAATTAACATTATTAGGGGCAGCTACGTGGTACAGTGGATAGAGCACTGGGCCTGGAGTCAGGAAGACCTGAGTTCAAATCTGGCCTCAGACACTTACTAGCTGGGTGATCCTGGGCAAGTCACTTAACCCTGTTAGCCTCAGTTTCCTCATCTATAAAATGAGGATAACAGTAGTACCTACTTCCAAGGGTGATTGTGAAGATCCAATGAGATAAAAATTGTAAAGCTCTTTACATAGTGCTTGGCACACAGTAAGATCTGTATAAATATTTGCTGTTGTTATTATTATCATGTGCCTACTATGTTCCAGGCACTGAGTTAGGCCCTAGGGATACAAAGACAACAAGGAAACAGTCCTGCCTTCATAAAGCTCATATGCATAAATGCTAATTGTTAGAGTACAGAGGTTCTTAATCTTTTGCCAGTGAACTTGTTTAAAAGTTTTTTGGATAATATTTCAATAAAATTTATTTCCTTTGCAATCTAAAGTATTTTATTTATGCATTTAAAATATTATTCTGAGATAGAGGTCTTAATAAGTGTCAACAGACTGCAGAGAAAGTCCAGGACAAAACAAAGATTGAGAGCCCTTGTAACAGTGTGTTGATAAGTCATTTATGAAGAGTAAAGAGGAACAGAGCCCTTCATGTTGCAGGATAATGCAGCCATGAGTCTGCATTACTGGTGTACTTACAACCCCATTGTGCTTCTAGAGGCAAGCACAACATCTTGCTTGAGTGTATTGGCTACAATGGGCATTTGTAGACAACGTGTTACAAAATTGTATTAATTGAAAAACAGCAAACCTTCTGCAAACAAACAAAAAACCCCACCAAAAACCCATCCCCAAGCCAGGAAAAAAATCCTAGAAATCCAAAGTCTTGAGATACTAGCTGACTTTCAAGATAAGTGCATTTTAAAATATACTTGAACACTGTAAAATATTCCTGAAGTACAAAGATAGTGGAGACACCCCCGTGAAATGGGGCATTCAACCTGAGGAAACTTTTGAAGTTTACATGGTAATTCTGAGGTGAAAGTTTTCCTTTAGGTTCTTTCTTGAGCTAAAGTGCCAAGCATTCAAACTCTACTGCAGAGAGCACAACTTTGATGGGTGGGCCATGTTGTTTGAATGCCAAATGTATGCTTGCCAAAGAGGCTATTTTACAGAGAACTCACACAAGAAAGTGCCCACATGGAAGTCAGAAGAAGCAATACAAGGACATTCTCAAGGTCTCCCTGAAGAACTTTGGAATTGATTGTGTGACATGGGAGACATTGGCACCGAATCATGCAGCATGAGGTACTGGCATCAAAGAAGGCGCTATGCTCTATAAGCAAACCAAAAAAGAAATGTGAGATGCATAAATTTAGAGAATCCACTACAAATATTCACACGGATTATCTGTGCCCAACCTGTGGTAGAGCATTCTGAGCTTGTATTGGTCTGATCAACCACAGTGGAACACACTGTAACTTGACTCTAATGTAGTGATGCCAATTTGGTACTCTTCAATAACGAAGGACAACAACCAACTGCCTGGCAGGTGGAAAGGGCATATAAATCTCAGTTTGTCCTGGTGTCACTTTCAAAAATGTACAGGAGAGAACATTTTGAATATCTTTCCTTTCAGTACAAAATGTAATAGGGTCACAATTTTATTTACAAAGGGTATCAGTTGTTAAATTGTTCACTATATTAATTTGAAACACCCTGGATAATTATGTACTAAATTTTCTTATCCAACATTTATGTTTTCAGAAATCTCAACCATCTGGGACATAGCTTACGAGTCAAAAAAAAAAAAAGGCCTCTGAGCATTAATGGGAAAAAGTGTCCTTGTTCAGAGGCTATGGAATTCTGGAGATTTTATTTAGAGTAATGTCTTAGTACTCAGAAGATCCAGACTCCAGTCCTTTGGACAAGTCTTTTGAACCTCTTTAGCATTCATATTTTTCATTTGTAAAATGAAGGGACTGAAGGAGATGATCTCTAAGGTTCTCATTCACAGTCTATAAGTCACTGAGCTGTGATAAAACATTTAACCTTTTCTTTTTCATAGAGAAGCAAGTTTAAACTATTTGAAATTATGAACAAATGTCAAATAAAATGAGCATTTCCATATCCAAAGTAGAACAGAAAAAAAGAATTCTATATGAAATTATAATACATGACCCTTTCTGATATTGGGATCAGGAGTGAGCTACCTATATACCAGGCTGCCCAGATGCATCTGACCCTGTTTCTTGCTGTGGTTTAGGAATAGACTATCTAGGTTCTGGGTCAGGTTTGGGCTGGGTAGATGCTTGTCTAGCCCTCTCCCCTACTCTGGATCAGGTATGGGATCCATTAATAATGTACAGGGACAGCTAGGTGGCATGGTGGATAGAATGCCAGGCATGGAGTCAAGAAGACCTAATTTCAAATCTGGCCTCAGGAAATTACTAGCTTTGTGACCCTAGGCAAGTCATTTAACCCCGTTTGCCTCAGTTTCCTTGTCTGTAAAATGAGCTGGAGAAGGAAATGGCAAAGCACTCTAGCATCTTTGCCAAGAAAACCTCAAATGGGGTCACCAAGAGTCAGACATAACTGAAAGAAGTGAACAGCAACAACAAATTAATAGATAGATACTTTCAAATTTTTTTATGCTGAAGAGCTTAGCACTTCTAGGTTATAAGACACATCACATACCAGATCCTGCCCCGACTTGTGCAGCTACTTAATCCCCCTCCCTTCCTAGCTTGTGTTGTTCATGAACAAGAAAGGGGTCAACAGTTGTAACAATCCTCTATGGCCCTCATTCTCACTTTTAGGGGGGAAAAGGGAGCTTTATTTCATGTTTTGAAGAAAAAAGCCTCTCTGACCGAGGTCCTGTCTTGTGGGTGGGGATGTGGACAGCTGGGTCGTGTACTATATCATGTGGCTTCCATTGTCCCTCAGCTCCCTCTGGTTTCCAGAGCTCTTTGGAGCTGGTGTTACCTTTTCCTGAAATCGACAATCCATTCCTGATAATGACGATCAGATTGGTTTGTCAGTTGCTGTTTCTTACAACTTCAATATATTAGGCAAAAGGATTTCAGTACCCTCTTGCAGCTCCTGCTTCCATTTAAATAGCAGACAATAGACTTGTAATATGCATCCATGGACTAAAGTTGGGAGCCTCCAGCTGCTTGTGATTTCCTCCTGTTTTGTATACACCTCTTTGTGTATAGGTATTCTCTGGCTAGGAGGTAAGTTTTGAATTGGTTCTTGAAAGAGAAAAGAGGCATGTCCTGATTTATTAAGAGTATGTGTGTGGGGAGGTTTAGGGGATGTGGGAGAAGTCTCAAGATTGTCTTATCCTTTCTTTTGTCCCTGAAAGATCAGTTCTGAGAAGAGCTAATAAGAGGCTAAGGGAAAACTCCAGCTAACAGGCGCAGACACCTCTAGCATGCGTAAGCTGAAAAAATCGATGGAAGGCCCAAGATAAACACTGTGGGTAACCGCCCTCTGTCCTTGGAGCCAAGCCAAATGCAACCTGGTGCCTCCCCACATCCCCTTGATTGAAAAAGGGTGGCAGTCAGCTGCAGAGTGAGGGCAGAGATGACAAAGGTTTCCTCTCTTCTCCTTCCCACTCCTTTTCTGGCGGGGCAACCTGCAGGATGGCTTGGGCTGCAGGAACGTCTGTTCGGAATGTTCCCTGGGGCAGTTTACTGCAAAGCAGTGATGTATGATGATGGGCACAAAAGAATTAGTGTTTCCTTTACTGAGCAGCCAGGAAGGAACTTCCCAGTGCTTCTTCCAGGGGCAAGGATTACGGGCTCTTGACCAGTCGTAGTATGCCCAAAAGGAAAAATGCCTTGTTCTTCGTGTGTGTGTGTGTGTGTGTGTGTGTGTGTGTGTGTGTGTGTGTGTGTGTGTGTGTGTGTTTGTGTGTGTGTAGGGAGGTGAATGGGAAGCAGGGATTTGAGCATAGTGGGGGTTAGGTGGTAGAAAGACCCTACTTTACAAACTATCAAGGCAAGTACTTCATATGGAACAGTGACCTTCTGGGGCCTTGTACTTCTCCTGCCCTGAAGCACCCATTCATAGAAGAGTAGATTCCTTAGAGCAGCAGGAAGCCAAGTTGCAGATAGTTTATATAGTTTCTGATTTGTCTAACAATCCCAGTGTCTCACTCCTCGATGGTCAGGTGGTGAGTTGGAATAATCCTTTGTCTAGATTGGCCCAGTAATTGAAATGAGTCAAATAAGGGTGGTGATGAGGCCTGAGAGACAATGAAATTACCAACATGGTTCTTTCCCTTGAGACCCTTACAGTCAATTTAGATGGTGAAAAAGAACCCAGACACATGGGGAAAAGTTAAGAATGTTGAGGGAACAAATATGTCAGTGGGACATTCTATGGACTTGGTGCTAAGGGCAAGAGTGAAGAATAGTGGGTAACAGCTGAACTTTGTTGGTTTGATGTCTCTGTAGAGAATGTCAGTCATTCATGTCATTTTCTTAAACTACAGGAAAATATTCAGGAGGCCAAGTTGTCAAATTCCAGAATTCAGGGCTAGCAATCACAGAAAACATACACACATACACGCATATAAACTAAAAGCTGGTAAAACTGCACATTAAGAGTTCTGGGATGGGGTTGCCGTGGAAAAGGAAAGGTTTGCCCGGCAAGGTTAGTGTCACAAATTCAGAACTTAAAGGAAAATTGGAGGGAGTCTAATGACTCCCTCATTTTACAAAGGAAGAAACTGAGGCCCATGGAAATTAAGTTACTTGCCTGAGGTGCTGCAGATAGAAAACCAGCATTTGAACTCAGGTCTTCTGAGCTCCTGAACTAGCATCCTTTCCATTGTACCATGCTTTTCCTTATCAGTTCTTGCCTCTCACTTGCCCTTTCCCTAGATTATCTTTTCTAATATTTAATGTTTTCTCCATGTTTAGATCTACTAATATATTTGGTAGCTCCCTAAGATATCCAGTTTCTTATTCCCAACAGTAGTATGGGAATTTTGCCTATTAATATGGCATTTAGAATTCTGTATTGAAGGATGTGCTCTGAGTATGGTGTGAAGTATCTAGCCTTTCACCATAGGCCTTGATGACCACAACAGCTCCCCCAAACATCAGTTCTTTCTTGGAATTCACCCATGGAACTCTTGCCTTTAGCTCAAGGCTTTATTCTTGATTTCCGGGGGCGGAGCCAAGATGGCGGAGTAGAAACAGCTCTTCCAAGCCTCTCTGCCCCCAGATTCCCCACAAACTATGTAAAAAAGGACTGTGAACAACTTCTGGAGCTCCAGCACCCACAGAACGACACAGAGAAGCTAACCTCCCGCTGAGGACAGCCCAGCAGCCCTGCAGGAAGGACCAGCGCAGAGCGCAGGAGCGGAGCCGAGCCGAGCCTAGCCCAGGTCCCCGTGAGCTGATGTTTTAGCCCCAGGGCAGCAAGGCCAGCAGCTGGCTGGAGGAACCCCAGAACACCAGGAGCTGTGGCGACTCCAGAATTATCAACATAGACATGCCTAGGACAAAGTAAGAGGTTAGTGTCCTATGGACTTTGGGACCTGTATTTGGGGAATGCGTCAGCTCCCTCCCCTGGGGGCTAGAAGCCGATGAGGAGACACGCCATTTTGTAGTTTTCAGAGGCATTTCCGGCTCCCAGCCTACAAATCGTGGGGAGATCCAACGATCAGTCTTGGGGGGTAATCGCTCTTGCTTTAACCTCCCTGGATCTGGATTGTGATCTAGGGTGGAAGTTGTGGGGGGGTTTACAGCTTGCCAGAAAAGGAAGTTGCCCCCCACACTTTCAGGACGAAAATTCCTCTATCTGGCCTTAAAACCATAGTGTGGCAACAAGCCCAAAAGTCAAGCAATTAAGTGGCAACATGCCAAGGCAAAGGAAACAGAAAAATGCAACCCTAGACTCCTATTTTGGGGGCATAGAGCGGGAAAAAGACTGTGAGGTCAGAAGTCCTGCTCCAAAAGCCCCAGGGGAAAATATGAGCGGGTTGCAGGCCATAGAGGACCTTAAGAAGGACTTTAAAAATCAAATAAGAGAAGTGGAGGAAAAATTGGAAAGAGAAATGAGAAGGATGCAGGAAAAGTATGAAATGAGGTTCAACAGCTTGACTGAGGAAAACAACACCTTAAAAAATAGACTGACTCAAATGGCAAAGGAGGCCCAAAAGGGCAATGAGGAGAAGAATGCCTTAAAAAGCCAAATTTGCCAGATGGGAAAAAGAATCTCAAAAGTTCACTGAGGAGATTCATTCCTTCAGAGTTAGACTGGAGCAAATGGAAGCTAATGACTTTATGAGAAATCAAGATGCTGTTAAGCAGATCCAAACAAACAAAAGATTAGAAGGCAATGTGAAATATCTCATGGGAAAAACCACTGACCTGGAAAATAGATCCAGGAGAGACAACTTAAAAATTATTGGACTACCTGAAAGCCATGATCAAAGAAAGAACCTAGAAACCACCCTGCAAGAAATTCTCAAGGAAAATTGCCCTGATGTTTTAGATCCAGAGGGCAAAATAGAGGTTGAAAGAATCCACAGATCACCTCCTGAAAAAGATCCCAAAAAGAAAACTCCCAAGAATATTATAACCAGGTTCCAGAATCCCCAGATCAAGGAGAAAATACTACAAGAAGCCAGGAAGAAACAATTTCAATATTGTGGAAACACAATCAGAATAGCCCAGGACCTGGCAGCTTCTACACTGAGGGATTGAAGGGCATGAAATATGATATTCCAGAGGGCAAAAAAACTGAGAATGAACCCAAGGGTCACCTACCCAGCAAAACTGAGTATTTTGTTTCAGGGGAAAATATGGTCATTCAGTGGAATAGAGACTTTCAAGCATTCTTGAGGAAAAAACCAGAGTTGAATAGAAAATTTGACATCCAGACACAAGAAGCAAGAGATGCCTGAGAAGGTAATCAGGGAAAAGAAATCAAAAGGAACTTATCAAAGTTGAACTATTTACATTCCTATATGGAAAAGTAATATCTGTGACTGATGATATCTTCTCACTATGAAAATAATGGAAGAAGGGGGTGTGGTCATATGACTACATATGTGAATGTGTGTGTATATGGTTACAGTTGTATATGGATAGAGGGCATAGGTTGAATTTGTTGGGAAGGGAGAATACTCAAGGGATGAAATTATGAGGTGAGAGAGGAAAGTGGCAAGAGGAGATGGGGAGAGACAGGGTAGGTAAACTATCCCATGTAGAAGAAGCAAGGGGAAGTGGTTGCAAAGGAGGGGAGAATAAGGAAGGCTAAAAAGGCAAAACCACATTCACATTGAATTTGGTTCAGGGAGAAAATGACATACATACTAAATGGGATATCTCAACCTGCAGCAGGATAGGGGGAAGGGGGATGGGAGGAGGGATGATGGATGGGAGGGCATCCTTGGGGTGAGGGGAGGTTGTAAGTACCCACTATAAAAGAGGGACAGGATCATGTAGGGAATGGACCAGGTGGGGGTGGGATGAGTGGGAGGGAATTATAAGCAGCCTTCTACAATATATCTACTATGATAATGTTTTGCATAGCTAGACATGTACAACATATACTGAATTACTTATCTCCCCAGAGGGAATGGGTGACAAGGGAGGAAGGAAATGGATCTGAAATTCGAGGTCATAACATTAAATGTTTCAAACATATATAAATACTATTATTAATACTCTTTTGCTTGTAATAGGGAGATAAGATGTGCAGGCATTGGGACACAAGATTCATCTTCCTCCAATGGAAAAGTCGAAGGGGGTATGGGAGAAGGTATGGGGGAGAGCAGATTGGAGGAAGCAATATCTTGTGGGACTGCTATTCTGGGAGGGTAGGTAGGGGAATAACGGGGGGGGGAAATGATTGTAACTCAAAATCTGGTGGAAATGAAT
>WOXC01000674.1:0-72206 GCA_011680675.1 Gymnobelideus leadbeateri | reverse complement strand
AGTTGCTATAATGCTCAATATCTACATCTATATTGCAATGGTAGTATAATAGCTCCCTATGATGGCTTCCCAGATTTTCCTTTCAATAGAGAGAAAATCTCATATCTAGCATATGTTAGGGTTGCTCTCTCCTTTTCAGGGTTTCTAGGATAGTGATCAGTGAGGAACAACATTTTATCTGTTACCTTCTAATGTGATATCTATGATTTGGAATCTTTGAAAACAGTTTTGGAATCTTTAAAGACAATTATTGAATGAAGATGTTGAGAATATAAGATTGAAATATTCCTCAATCTACAAAAGGTTAGCTAACAGAGGGATATAGAGGCCTTCTCTTTGATCCTAGATACTACAGAGCTATTTGGACCCATAATATATATATATATTAAGTAATAATGGAGGAAAATAGAAGACTTGCTCGGCTAGCTTCAGGATTGAAAACAAAAGGAAGCAAGAAGCAATTAAAAGACCATAGGTATACAAGTTAATATATCCATGAGTCTTTCCAGGAAATTCTGCTCTACTTTACTTGACAGTTTCCAGGAAGATGGCATTGATTTATTTGATAAAATAAAAATCAAAGTCCCTCTCATGAAAGATTTTTTTTTCCTTTTGGGGTTCTGTGCATTAATACTAATTCAGGTGATACAAGAAGGAAGAAATAAGCTTCCAATACACAAAGGTCCTAAGATGAGGAGAGATATCTTAATTAGTAAGGTAATTATATCCAAACGTGTGTATGTGTGTATAGACAGATAGGTACAGATATAGATATTATTATCAAGTAATATTAATGCATTTGTATTTCTCCAAGTATGGCACCTGTAGTTACAATATTCTAAGTGAACATAACTTCATACATGTCATAAAGAAAGATCATATAAACTGTAGGCTGGAGACTGTCAAATGAATTACAGAGATGTAACAGCAAATAACATGCAGATAAAATGGAAAATATGTCATGATTTCTATCAATAGCTAAGAGACTATGTTATCTATCAATGACACTGGAGACATCACATTTGCGCACTAAACTCATTGTCCCCAAAGGTCACGGAATACCACAATGTCAAAAGGATTAAAATCGAAAGTCACCCAAAGTGCAAGAAAAGATATGTAGTGGGCATAAGTAAACTTAAACATATTAGCAATAAGGCAGTGTGCAGGACTACTGGCATAAAATATATCTTTAGAGGACTACATGATTAGAAAAGGAATCAGCTCATGTATTGCTATTAGCAATAGCACATAGCATTGCTATTCAAGTAGTGTAAAAAAATCTAGAGAAAGAGCCCTGGTGCTTCGGCTGGATTACCATGTGTAGGTTTTATGGAATTATTTAAACATGAGTTATACAGGATGAGAAGGCATAGTTGACTTTTTATCTTCACTAATTTAGGAACCCCCAATTTGAAGAAATCACAGATCCACCAAGTATCTGTTTTACACATAGACGATGCTTAATAAGACTATAAACTGGGAATAATGATAATATTTATATTATCTAACTCACAGCATAATTTTACAGAAAGTACATTGTAAAAGTTAGTATTATATGGATGTAAATTATTAGTATATTTGGAACGATATGATAAAGAAAAAAGTACTCTGTAGTACAGAGGAAAGGGAAGTCAATAAAGGAAGGAGAGGCAAAGGAAAGTGTTAAATAAGGAATTCTTAACCTAGAATATGTAAAATTGATTATTTTTAGTTTGGTAACTATATATATTTTGTTTCCTTTGTAATCTTATATATTATATTTTATGGATTTAATATTATTATTCTAAGAATGACTCCATAAACTTCAGCAGACTGCCAAGGAATCCATGACACCCACAAAAGCTAAAAACTTCTATCCTAAATCCACAATCATGTGATCCTGAGACAGATCAGAGATACGTGAATTTAGGATAATTGTTAAGAAAAAGAAAAATCACAGGAGAGAAAGAGACCCAAAGAGGTAAGATAAGCATGGCATATGAATAGACAAGTGAATAGACCAGTTTTCCTAAAGATTATTACTAAATATAATTGGACACAGAGGTTTTTTTTTTTTTTCTGAGTGGGGAGGGAACAACACTATGAACTCAAAAGCTAGTCAAATGGGTTTATACTAAGAAGGAAAGTTGTATAGAAGAAGGAATCCTGGATTTAGAGTCAGAGATCCAGGTAAAAATCCTGGTTCTTCAAATTATCTATCTTGAGCAGATAGCTTCTGTGTGCCTCAGTCTCTTTTTCTACAAAATGAGGGGATTGGACTAGATGCCTCAAGGTTTCTCCTATGGACAGGAATAAGGGATAGGAACGGACATTGTCAAAACAATGTTTAAAGAAGATTAATTTAGTATTGTTATGCATAAAAGAATGAGTAGAAGTGGGGCGGCTAGATGGTGCAGTGAGTAGGGCGTAGGCCCTGGAGTCAGAAGGACCTGAGTTTGGATCCGGCCTCAGACACTTAATGCACACACAAACAAAAACCTAACCGTGTGACCTTGGGCAAGTTACTTAACCCCAACTGTCCTCCAAAAAAGCAAAAAAAAAAAAAAAGAATGAGTATAAGAAAGGTGGAGTTAGAGAGGCCAGATATATAAATATGTTGCAGTAATAGAAGTGTCAGGTGATTAATATCCAGAATAGAGTAGTTATGATAGACATCTCAAAGGAAATATCAACAGGAATTGTAGACTAACTGAATGTTGCCTTATGACTTTATAAAAATATACATTTGGAAAATCAATTTCACTCAACACATGCATAAGGACAGGTCGATTCTAAAATAGCCTACTGACAAATGACTAAAATTAGAATTCCTTCTTCCTATACTCTCCACCATGAAAACTGACTCAGGCTTTCTGCATCTCAGGAAAGGTCTAAATATATAGGTCATTTTTGTCCTTTACTGATCCAACTGAGAATTCCAGAGTCAAATATTTTTTCTCTCACTTCGATTATGACTTTTACTAAAAATAAAATAACCACAGAGGACCTGAAACCTGAAGATTTTACGTTGTTTTATCCACTGATCCCACCCTTCCACTAAAATCAGAGGATTTAAGTAATATTACTGGAAACCTCACGTTTCAAAAATTTGTAATTTTCTTGGTTTAGGCACTCCCCTCCCTCACTTTAAGTTGTGATCCCTTCCTACCTTAATAGGTAGTCTTAGTCAGTTGCTGTAGGTGAAAATATTAATCACCATCTAAGGATGACTCTCTTTGAACCTAGCTAGTCCTAGATCAATAAAAATACACTCTATCTGGTCCATACCCAAATTCATTGGTGCAATAGAAAGAGTGTTGGTTTTGGAGTCAGAGTACCTACATTTGATTACCAGCAATATGACTCTGTATAAATCACTAAACTGCTCAAGGTCTAAGTTTTCTCAATTGTAAAATGAAGGAGTTGATCTCCAAGACCCCCTCTCCATCTAAATCTGTGATGCTAAGTTGGTAAGGACTATTAGAGTCTGTACTCCTTTGAGAGTCATCAAAGCCCTAGGGAAAGTAAGTCTTTATGGGGTAGAAGTAAAAGAGAAAATTAATTTAGATTCTGGTACTAATCAGCACCATGTCATCAAAGAAGTCAATTTGTTTCCCTAGACTTTAAGTTCTTGATCTAAAATGAGAAGGGTAGATTAAATTGTCATTAACCTCTTCCAGTTCTCAAAATTCTATTGTTCTATTAGGCCATATGGCTATCCTGCCCCCACCCTCACACCATTTTTATTAATGTTTCCAATGCAATTTGTTGTTCAAAAACCATTTTCACAAGACTCTCTTCATTGGTTTAGATTGGTTACTCAGTGGTCCACTCCCCAGTAAGTGGTGGAGTTGGAAAGAGCTTGAAAGCAAAACAATATCATGATCTTTTGGCTTCTATATTTGAGAAAGAGGTCTTGCAGTTTTCCAGGTTCTTATCAGATAACAATTTGTCTGTAAATACTGAACCATCTGTTGTGATGAAGTCTATTAGAGCTCAGGTCTCTACAAACCAGTGGGAAATTATCTGTAACAATAAGAATCATTATTTAACATAGTTCAAGAAATAGCAGTGTTGGCAACAAGAAAAGAGGAAATAAAAAGCATAACCACAGGCAAAGAGGAAACAAAACTATCCCTGTTTGCTGATGACATGATGGTTGACTTAGAAAACCCTAGCAAATTAACAGACACTAAGAGACAATAGCTTTAGTAAAGTAGCAAAATACAAATTAAAACCACAGAAGTCAACAGTATTTCTACACAGCAATAATAAAATCCAAGAGGAAATAACAGAAAGATTAACAATAAGAGTCAAGCATAGGAAATCCTTCCCTTCTTTGCAAGTTCATTGTCTTCATTACATAACTGATGTTTATGTTGGGGGTAGACAATGGAACTATACCAATGAGGGACAGATTTCACCTACTTCTCAAAAAAAGTACAAACTACTCCAGAGTTTATATCCTACTTATCTCTTCCATGCTATCAGCCTTGTTTTGTTTTCTCACTCCTCCCCTTCTTCTCCTACTTATTCTACTTCTAAATCTCAAAGGAACACGGTTTAGGGGGAAGGGATAATGAGAGATATAGGGATCATTCCAATTCATTGTCTTCATCACCACTGTTGACTAAAATAAATTCCCATCAAACTTCCCCACTCTCCACATTCAGTTATATGATTAGAATGAATTCTCTGTAATAAATAATCCAATACACTAAATGAATTCTCAGACCCTGCCTTGCCCTTCTAACTTTATATAACAAACAGTACTGGAGAGTTTGCTGTTTCTTCTGTATTCATCAAATATATGTAGAGCACACTGATTAATTTTAAGGATATCACCTTTAACTTACAGAAAACTAAAACTTAGCAAAGGTAGTTAATAACAAAGTAATTTCAGAAAAAAAGTTAGAAAAATCTATTAAAAATGATCAGGTAGCATAATGCACTGGAAAGACATATAGCCAAGAACTCAAGAGGTTAGAGGTATACTCACATTAATGTCATCAACTAGCTGTGTTGCCTTAAACAATAATAATAGCTTACACTTAAAATATGCAAAACATTTTCCAAATATCTCATTATGTTCTCATAACATTCTTATTAGGTTGATATTGTTATTATCCTCATTTTGGGGAGAAGGAAATTGAGGTAGGCAAAGGTTAATGGCTTGCCCAGGCTCACCTAGCTAGTGAATGTCTGGGGAGAATTTGAACTTATGTCTTTGTGATTCCAAGTCCACCTATCCACTATGCCACTTAACTATCAATAAGTCATTTCCATTCTCTCAAATTCATTTTCATCAGAAAAATTGAGGGGTTAGATTACATGACCTCTAAGGTATCTTCCACATTTAACATTCTGCATTTCAGAGTTCAAAAGAATAAATTTCATTTATTTGGAAAATATTCATGTATAACATTTCATTCCCCAAATATGTTTGATAATTGAGGCACTGCTATACATAAAATAATGAATTGTTTTTATAATTAGGTCATGCTCTATTAGTCTTCATGTAAAATTATATGAGCAGAATTTATCTAAATCTGAATCTTGGTATAATTTTCAGTGAGTTTGAAATATACTAGGTGCATCTATTTTTCTCTACTTCTATGTGTCATGAAAAATCACTCAAATCTTAAATTTAATTGTAACTGTGACAAGGGCTAGAGAATCATAGAAGGCCTCCATGAAGTTCTCTGCATAGTGATTGCTTTGCAGTTATATTTTCCTGCTGGGCCACAAGAAATGACTTGATATATCACTTTGCTGGAATAATTATTAAAATTTGATGTGAAACAATAAAATATTTATCATTCCAAACTGCTGAAATTGCCTTGGCTTTGGGTTTTATAATATCATCATGGCACTTCCCCCACCTCCTTTTCATCTCCTACACAGCTATCTATAATGTTATTTCCCTCATTCCCAGTTCTGCAGGAATTTATAACATCACAGATATATTTCTTGCCTCTAAGCAATAGTTCCAAAAGACATTTCAAGTATGTAAAAATGTCTAATGAAATAATCATTACTTTCAACCTGAAAAATTACTATAAAGTTTCTCTAGAAGGAATATTTCACATTATAGTTCTCATAATGCTTACATTAGTTCAACTTCAAAAAATAAACTTGCCCTTGGAACCAAATGGTGATCTAGTCCAGGTAAATAAGTTATTTTCAGATCCTTTAAGAGGAAGTACTCCTCAAATACTTTTTTTTAAAGTATTTAGCATTACATTAAGCTAGTACTTTTCTTAAGATTCACTAGCCACTTGAACAACTGTATACATTTATAATTTTAAAATATATTAACACTGTATTTTTTTCCATGCTCTTCTCAAGTCAGACATCCAGGAAATGTCTTAGGACTATATGATGACTTCTTGTTTTTCTGGAGGTCCACAATATAGGAAGGAACAGCAAGTTTGAAATGGAGATCTAGAAAGTTCAAGTCTGACTTTCATACTAGTCTTTGTATGTCTTCCCAGGCTATTTTAGCTTCTGTTTGGAACATCAGTTTTACCTACAGAAGAGGCATTGATACTTATATCTATAGGCATTTACCATCACCATGACCTTGAATGAAGTCACTTAAAATCTTTACATCTCAATTTTCACATCTGCAAAATAAGGATGATAAGACACCACTATTCACTCCCGTTTATTAATAAAGTTCTTAGCACAGTACCTAGATCATAATAGGAGTTCAACACATATTTATTCTCTTCCTTCCTCCTTCCCAGAATTCCACTATAAGGAAAGTATCTTGTAAATTATAAAGAAATATATAAATGGGATGTATTTTATATATGTATTTGTAATTATATATACAAAATGGAATATATATTCAATTACATTTAAAATAATTTAATATACATTTATATATAATGGGATATATTTATATATTATATGTAATGGAATATATAAATGGAATTATATAAATGGCAACAGAGGAAGAATAATGTAGCATGTTGTTTTCAGAATCTGGAAGACCTGAGTTCAAATCTAATCTTCTGACTCATACTTGCTGTTTTACTATGGGCAAGTCACTTAAATTCGCAATGTCCTAAGATTATATATGTTGGAATGGAGTTGTTGATAAAATGTAAATTCCTTGAGGGCATAGACTATTTTAATTTTGTGCACAGTGCCTAGTGTGTAGTAAATATTTAATAATTGTTTAGTGACTGGTTGAAATGTATTTGGTGAGTTCCCTCACTGAGGGTTCCCCACATTAAAGAAATCACAAATCTCATACAAAAAAAAAAAAAACACAACAAAAACCAAAAAAGAAATGTCACTATTTACATATTCTGTCCAAATATCTAAGGGCAAATTCCATGAAAATGGACTTCACTGCAAATGTTATTGTTGCAAAACCTAAAGAAAAAATGTAAATGATTTGGGGAAAAAGTAGTTATTGGAAAGAACATTTGCATTTTAAGGTGGTTTCTTGATTAGAAGCCTAATCACAGTATATATAATGAAGAGGCAACTCTGTCTTTGACACCACATAAAGGGCCGAGTTAATCTGACAAAGTGTTTACATAGAACCCTTTAGACATAATGCCAGAATTCCATTGAAAATTTAGAGCATTTCTGGATTCTTGAGTCATTTCTTTTTATAAGATAGTAATTAGACATGTTGAAAAACCACTGAGCTACAGCTGCTGGAGCTGACAGATAAAAGGCAAAGATTTCCTTGACTTACTGAAGTGGTTACACATTAGTAAAAACACCATAGCTTCCTACTGTAAATGAAAGCCATGGGCCTACGACAGGGGTTTTTAGGCTGGAGTCTGTGAACTTTAAAAAAACTTTTTTATTAACTATATTTCAATATAATGAATATATTTAATTTTCTGCATTTAAAATGACCAGATCATGTGGGTAGTTCAAGGAAGAACCATGAACTCCATTTATTGATTCTTAATACAAGGTTTTTATAGACCAAATGAGACAAAGGAATAGGACTTAAGTATTCTTATCATTACCTTAGTCTGTTATATCCTAGAAGTTGCACAGAATAGATAATTTGATAAGGCTTTGTTATCTAGATGCCAAGAAGTCTTAGGAAGTCAGTTAACTCCTTTCACATGCAGTTACAAAATAAAGTTTTAATACTTACATTTATCATATAACCATCCTTTTTCTATCATGTCTATTAAATATATAATATATTGAAATGTAAATGGTAGCATAAATGGTAATATAAATGGTGTAAATGGTAATATATATTGAAATGTAAATGAGAAAAGTTTAATGAATTGAAATTTGTTAATGAACTGGAATTTTTAAAGCACCCTAAACCATAACATAAACCATCATCCCAGCATATTATTAATTTGTCCACCAAAACAATTTAAGATTTTGAGCTATCGGCTATCCATTCCCATTTGTGTCCTGCAGAAGATAAAATTCCTGTACTCCTCCACAGTTTCAAAGAACTGCTCTAAGTTTGGAACCTTTCTTAATACATCACTGTGCTCAGTATAGTCCTGTGGGAGGTATGGAGGAAGTCAGGAATTTGGCCAGGGAAACTGAAGTACATAAAAACAAGTCTTGTGATATGGTTAAAGAACACTAGGGGAAAAAATAGGTTTGTAAACCAGGGCTTAAAAATGTTCCAGTAATATCCTGATAAGTCCACACCTACTGTCTGTATTCAATTTAAAGATACAGATCTTGTTCACTTCAAAATTGTATTGAGGAATTAGTATTTGAAAATACATGCTGTTCTTTTCAGTTAATATGCCAGAAGTGAAAATGAACATCTATAGTTTTTTGTTCCAGAAGTATTCTGGTAATGAATCATTAATAATACAGCAGTACTGGTTTGGGAGCATATAACTTATACCTCATAAATGAATTGTCTTAAAGAAAACATGACTTTTCTGAAAATAAATTCTTTTCCTTTTTTGGGTATAGAGGCCTAATAGTACTACAAGTGGATCTGCACAGCATATTAACTTTCTGGCAATAGCTGTAAATTGCATTTCAGAATGGCTTTACCATTCAAATCTCCACCAACACTGAATTAAGATACCAGTATTTTCAGTCCCTTCAACATTTGTCATATTCTGCTTTTCTCCCCTTTTCCAGTCTGGTATGCATGAAGTAGAACTTTAAAACAGTTTCAATTTGCATTTATCTAATTATTAATGACATAGAGTGGGGCATCTTGAGTCATGCTGCTCTCTCTCTTGCCAATGGACCCAGATGACTCCAGAGAAGAAAGTGAGCCTGGTAGCTTTGCATAGCCCTCCCTCACTTAAATTCAATTCACTTGAAAGTCATGGCATCACCTTCCTGATGGCATGTTCCTCTTTGAGAACAAAGGACAAACAACAAAACATCATTCACAAAGAGCATTTTTTCACATAAGTGTTGATTACTTGGATTTCTTCCTCTGAAAATATTTTGACCATTTATCTGTTGCATAATGGTTGTCTTATAAATTTTGAATTCAATTGCCATTTCTCCTTTTGTTGTTTCATCAGCAATTATTCAGTTTGCTTTTGTTCATATTGCATTTTAAGCATTTTTTAAAAGTCACACTTCATGTAGGCTATAAGAATAAATGTCAATGGCAGGGACTGTTCTTGAATTCAAATTAAGCCTGGATGCTTAACAATAATAATGTTAGCTAACATGTATATAATGCCTATTATGTGCCCACACTGTGTAATTGCTTCATAAATATTATCTGATCCTTACAACCTTGAAAGGTAGGTGCTGCTATTATCCCCATTTTACAATTCAGGAAACTGAGTCAGAGGTTAAATGACTTGCCCAAGGTCAACTAGCTAGTTGGTGTCTGAGGTCAGATTTGAATTCAGATCCTCTTGATTCCCAGATCAGTACTTAATCCCTAGACCATGTAATTGCCTCTACATCTTCCATATTGCTTTCCAGTATTTCATAATGAGCCAGAAGCATTGTTAAACTTTTCATATTTTCTGAATCATCAGAAATGTTCAAGTTATACAGAGTACATAGTGTTTTCACTGCATTCTGAGTACTCCCCTTCATAACTATTTTCTATGTACCTTTTTCTTCCATAATAATCTTAGATATTCAAATAGTAAATAGTACTCACATGATATATAGGGCCAGTCTTGAACAAAGAAAAACCTGGGTTCAATTCCTATCTGTGATACACTAGCTTCGTTTATTAGCAAGTCACTGAACCTCTAGGTAGCAACACTCTATACTCCAAATTACAGATAGTTTTCTGATTTGAGTGGACAGTTTTTGCATTGTCAAAAATCACAATCCTGAAATCACCCAACAACCCCCCCCCCCCAAATCAAATAAACAAAGTTAACAATTTCAAGAACTGGGTAAAATGCTAACTTAAAATATTTGGATTATAAAACCAGAATTCCTTCTACCTGAATATTTTGCTTCCTAGACTTTTTCTTCTCCCTTTCTGTATGCAGTTGAAATCTGATTTTATTAATTATTCATATACTTGAGTCATTTGCATGTGCATATTAAAAAATCTGTAGTCAATGGCTGAATGATCAATAATTTAGACTATATGCCTGCTGACACCTGGTTTATTTAATAATATTTGGAGAAGTAGGGATGGTGAAAAAAAAGTAGGTGATGGGTAAGATCATTTACCGGCTTAAGCTATTACCTTATTATAGATTTAGAGCTATAAGGGATTTTAGAAGCTGACAGATGAGTGAACTGAATGCTACAGAGGACCACACAAGTAGGGTCAGAGGCAGAATCTGAACCCATATGTTTTGCATCCTCTTTACCACACTGCCTCTCTAAAGAAAAACTTTCAGAATAAAGGGGGAAAATTGTACAGTGTCCCTTTCAAAAGTAATTTAGAATGAGCATACAAAAATCATCTATGCCGACCTAGAGGCATCAATGATACACAAAGATGAAACAAGTAGGCTTTCATAAATTTCATCAAATAATATCTTTAGTTACAAAGAAGTATAAAGAGAATAAGATGTTTGTTAGTTTTTAAATGATAAATATTTGGCTCATAACATAATGTAGCTTTAATGGCTCTCTAAGAACAATTCTCTGTATAAGTTAAAATGATATAATACTCTGTGATAGATGCAAGTAGACAGATAATTTTGTGTAATGATCTAAGTATCAAAATCAATCAAGGCATAAAAGAAAAGACGTGCTCACCTCCTCTAGTATTGTGAAGGATATCCTGTAGAATAGAAAGACCTATGAATCTCCAAATATCAGTTTTGTGGTGACAATGTACTAATTTTAGAGTCCCAGAACACGACAAAGCAATTTTAGTGGGTAATCAGAGAGTGGTTTACCCATCACACTGGAAAGAAAAAGTGAATGAAAAATCGAATAATAAATAGTACTCACACGATATATAGGGCCAGTCTTGAACAAAGAAAAACCTGGGTTCAGTGCCTATGTGTGATACATGCTAGCTTTGTTATTAGCAAGTCACTGAATCTCTAGCTAGCAACACTCAATACTCCAAATTACAGATAGTTTGCTGATTTGAATGGGCAGTTTTGGGATAGGAAAAACAAACAAACCAGATCTTGACATGCAGTAGACATACAGTCCATTGAGTTAGCTTATCAATATATAACAATGATGACTCACATTTATACAGTGCTTTCGAATTTATAAAATACTTTTGTCACAAAAAGCCTAAGGCAAGTAGTTCAAGTATTATCATTCGCATTTTACATGTAGAAATCAAAACTCTTAAGAAATTAAATGACTTGCCTATAGAGCTTGTTCTCAGCCAAACAATCAGCAGACATTAAATACTTCCTGTGTGCCCAGCATTGGGGAAGTGACAAAAAAATTAGTTTCTTTTCTCAAGTAGCTTACTTTTGAAAGAAAAAAAAACAAATTTAAAAATTGATACAAAACATATACTAAAGAAATTCCAGGGCAATAAGGGTGCAGCAGGGGAGGGGGAGCAATGACCACTAGCAGCTGGGATGATCACAAGGTCATGGATTTTAGAACTGGAGGTCAAGTTCAACCTTCTCATTTTGTGGATCAGGAATTCCACAGAGATTAAATGACTGGCACAGGTTAGGATAGTTAATCAACATCTGAGACATGATTCAAACCCAGGTTTTGATCCAGGGCTAGGAATCTGACAACACATTCCTTTTTATGAAGGCATTATGGAAATGGTACTTCAACTAAACTTTAAGGGAAACAATTGATTTTGGAAAAAAATCCTTTTTTTACTATCATGAATTTATCAATGAATATAAATTCCTCTTCATAAAAAGAACAGAAAGGATTATATATCCACTGTGAATTTCTCATGTCGCTTTTGCACATATGAGTTAATGAGGTAGTCCTAATACTGCTCTTTCTGAACTTCCTTTTATTCTTTTTAGTATTATCCCATTCATATGCCTAGTAAAGAGTGTATTATGTATGTGTGTATGTGTGAGTGTGTGTGTGCGCGCGAGTGTGTATCCAATGAGGCTGGAAAGATGTGTTTGAAGCCACATTGTGAAGAGCTTTAAAAATTAATCATAAGAATAAATATTTTATTCTAGAGGCCACTGTAGTCTAATGGGGAGATACTTGAGGCAGAGAGAACAATTTGGAAGCCTAAGCAAGAAGTAATAAAGGCATGAACTAAGATTGTAGTTGTTGAGAGAGGGTGATATAGACCTATGTTGACACCTATATAGCTCCACTGGGTTTCATTATTATCTCTAAGCTGATTATTATCTGATATAAGCATGAACTAAGATTGTAGCTGTTGAGAGGATACATATACACACATATACAGACATACACACGTATCAAAAAGGAGCATGTAGAGAGAAAATAGGGGGTCTGGTGGGAAGGAAAGGGAAAGGAAAACCAGTTGTGGACATGATCTGGATAATATAACTAGCAAAGCAGAATTAAGAGTTTTTATATGGGTAGGAAAAACAAACCAGAATAGTGTCATTAAAGGCTTTAAAGAGAAAAAGGTATTTAGGAAGAGGTTGGTCAATAGCATCAAATGTAGATCAATAAACATGAGAAGTGAAAAAAAGCATCATTTCTAGCAAGTAAAGGATCACTGATAACTTTGAAGAGATGAGTTTCAATCAAGTGTTGAGGTTGAAAGGTTTGAGAAGACAAGGTGAAGATAGTGAGTTTGCATGGCTTTTTTTAGGAGGTTGACTGAGAAACATTAGTCACACAGAAAAGGAACTTAAAGGGATAGATGCTGTGAAATTTTGTTTGTTTGGCTTCTTGTTTTCAGGATAGGGGAAATAGGCATGTTTGGAGATAGTGAGGAAAGAACCATTAGGTAGAGAAGAAATTAGAGATTTGAAAGAGGAAAGGGAAGAAATGGTCAAGTTGCAATTTGCTGGAAAAGATGGGAAGGAAAGGGGAAAATGGGATCACATGCACATGTAGACAGACTGGTCTTGGCAAGAAGGGCTTTATTGTCAGAATGAGGGAAAGTAGTAGAGACTGGGAGATGTGATGAAAGAAAGACCTTTGAGATAAAAAGAATGAGAGAAAAAGGCGCTCATGTCTAATGTTCTCAATATTCTTAGTAAAGAATGAGAAAGGTCTTTAGCTAAGCAAAGCAGAAAACCTATTACTCTGTCCTAAGAATGAATTTTTAAGTAAGCCTTTTTACATTTTTTTTTCAAATCTTGTGTACTAGAGGAATTTAAGGATTACACATAATTGTAGGCATTTCATTATGTACTAGGATCTAGCTTTATACATTTCATACCCATTCAGGAAGTACAGGTATTACTATATTGATTTATATGCCTAATCCAATATCTTATTTCAGAAAACTTAGCTCATACTCACAAAGGCTTTTTAGATTATAAGGAACAGAGTAAAGAAAAATAGCTCAAATGACAATATTTAAGGGTGACAAAGAAAGTAAACTCAATTCTCTATACTGCCAACAGCTCTAATAAATAATGAAAACTTGCAAATGCTCATCAATCTTAGAATAATAGTATTATAAACAAATGCTTTTATAGAGAAGTTGAGGTATGCATCTCAAAAAATGTAAATTTATTATGCCTGATAATACTACTGCTAGGTAGAAAACAACTTGGCCATTGAAAGTTTGCATATTTAGTTTATAGCCTGACTTAAAAGTTCCATTCAAAAGAAGCTAATGATTAAAAGGAAAAAAATGCCAATATGATGATGTGTCTTCCTTATTCTTGCTGAAAAAGAAACTGCTTCTCAATTTAACAACTCTGTTTCCTAAGATTCTAACTCACCTGCTAATTTTCACAGCAGGGAAGAGCACTTGGGAAATGCAAAAGTTATTCTTCTGCAATGACACTGACATGAAGGTTTAATAGGAAGGTTGTAGAAGCCATGCTTTATTCCTTAATGAAAAGTTCTTCCACATCAAAGTGCTGGCTGAGCTCAAATATCACTCTGAGAAATTAAGACTTATGTAAGACATATGACACATTTTGGGGGGAAATATAAGATTTAACAAATTTGTGCTGCTCTGTGCAAAGAAACAAACCAAAAAATAATGGAGCAAACTGCAGGTCTAAGCAAAGAGTAAATTCTGAGAGGGCTTGGCAAGTTTTATGACAGATTAAGAGAAAAAAAAATTGTAAAAATAGTAACTGAAACACCTATTGGATGGCAATATATTAAAAATTCACAGTAATACATGAAACCAACAAACTGGATTGTAAAATTTTAAAAATCTTAAATTTATTAGGCTTTATTAGTAACACAGAATTACACAGAGTAAAGTTCAGGTTCTCATCAGTGATGGATCACCAATGTGTCTTGTTTTGTTTTGTTTTTACTTTTAACCATAAGTCTTATGATGAAAATTTCTTCATAGTATAATTTTACTTTATTCTCACCTTCATGCTGTTAACATATATAGCAGTTCTTCCATCAATAAATTCAATGAAAAACATTTTTTTTTCAGAAAAGGCACATAAAGAATTTAGATCAACAAAGTTAGAAAATTTTGGTAACTTCCAATTACTTCCAATTATTTTTTTTTAAAAAGCTCTTATAATTGAGACTGACATAAATGCAAAGTCATATGTAAGTACTTTAAAGAACACAGACACACAAACTGAAGGATGCCAACTGGCAGAGTAAAACCAAATATGAGCTAAACACCACATAACTTGCCTACAAGCAAACAACCGAAAAAGTAATTTTTCTGGGATAAGCAGAAGTCCCTTTGTATTTTTTGCTGGAAATGGCTTAAACAGGTACAAAGGGAGATAAGACCAAGTAATGGGAGAGTAATGTTTTGTTTTTTTTATCAAAGTGCAACATCTCAGTGATATGTAACACTTATAGACTATTATTTACTTCTAATAAGCATTAGTACTTATACTTTGAAAACATAACTGTTCATGTTTAAAAGAAATGAAACATTCAAAAATGAAATAAAACAGATCTAAGACACTTGAAGGCAATATAAATACTCTAAAAGAAGAAAAAAAGGCAATTTCAGCATATCAGGATAATAAAATATGAATCTAGTTATACAGCTAAACTTAAAGCTTGTGCTGAATCAGTAGTAGACTATTCAAACTATCATGTATGCTAGGTACAAGGAGTTTTCCAAAGGAAATACACAAATAAATGTCTCTAAATTTATTACACTCACATTTTAGCCCACAAAAATGCTCTCAACATCTACTTCAACTTATAAATAAAAACTTATTCATTTAAAATGTATAAAAATTAATCTTGGCACCACCATTAATGGCAATGCATATTTATCAATCACATAGTAAATTTAAGAGTGAAAACTTAAGTTAAATGAATAAAAATTAGGTATAACACTAATTGTGAGGCTGTCTACAACATATCAAAAAAGTGGAAATGCATCTTAGTTTTGCAACTGAAACCTAAAAGAGAATAAGGCAGCATGCACCTTTAAAAAGAAAAAAAAAACTAAAATGTACAAGATTTGTTTAAATTATCAATCCAAAGGCAAGTATATTCATCTTCTTTTTTAAGAGCATTTCAATAAAACAACAAATTTAGAGGACAAACCAAGTTATTAAAATATTTTGTTCAATGTTTGTACAAATAACATTCCTACAATTACAAGTATACATACAATCAAGGTAGTTTTTCAATGTTTCTTAATATTACTGTACTTAAAAATTTACAAGACATGAACATAAATAAAGCTGTTTAAAACTGGCAAATACAGTACTGGTCTATCATTCAGCACAAGTCACTTTATATTTGTCACCTTGAAAACCATTCAGGTTAGAATTTTGTGAAGCCATTCTTCAAACCTAAAGATCAATAATTAAACTTATAAATATAGGTATGCACATAATAATTTCCATATTTGCAAATATGCAAACATCATACACCGGAGCCTCGCTATAACTTTGTCCTAGGTCCCATGCTTGAGGACTCTGTTATAGGCTTAACAGTGTTACAATAAAATCCTTCTGATATTTCCAGTGGGGGGGGGGGGGGGAACAATCTTCAATTGAGATCTATGATCGACCTGCCTTGTGAATTTCATGCTACAGCTGGTCATACTATAGTGAGGCTCCTGTGTATACAGCTCCAAATTTAATTACATTTGGCTTAAGAAACTTGATTTACCATTAAAATCTTAGAAGAGGCCACAATCCTTTAGATTATTTTTTATGATGACATCTGTTACGGCATCAAACACAAATTGAACATTCTTAGTATCTGTGGCACATGTGAAGTGGGTGTATATTTCCTTTGTGTCCTTTCTTTTGTTGAGGTCTTCAAATTGACACTGAATATATGCTGCTGCTTCTTCATATGTGTTTGAACCTTAAAAAGGAAAAAGAATAAAACAAAAAAATTAAATAAATTTTAAGTTAAAAAAAAGTATACTGTTCAGCAAAGCTAATCCATGACAAAAATTTCCAAGGTGGAAAATGGGACATAGGTTCAAATTTCTTCTGTATGAAGAATGCCTGTTGGTAAATTTCTTCTCATGAAGCAAACTGGCAATGCATCTGCTAATTTTGTTCTTTGAGATTGCTTGAGACACATGAAGATTGACTTGCCCATAGTCACATATATGTCTAAGGCAGAAATTGAACTTAGGTCACCCTCACTACAAGGCAGGCCCTGTTATTCACTACAACTCATTACCTAAACAATATGACTTTTTTCTTTTCTTTTTTGAGTAAATTTTGTTTATTTTTAACCTTCATTAAAAAATATATAATGTTCCATGTTCACTCCCCTCTTTCTAACCCTTCCCTCATTCATTGAGAAGACAAGCAACATATCATCAATTATATACATGTGAAGTCATGAAAACCATATTTTCATATTTGCCATGTTAAAAAAAGGCAAGAAAAATAAATAAAGTGGGAAAATGTCTGCCTGAATCTGCACTCATAGTTCATGAGTTCTCTCTCTGGAAATTTGTAACATTTTTCATCATTAGTCTTTTGGAATCATCTTGGATCATTGGAATGATTAGAGTAGCTATTCTTTCATAACTGATCATCATTACAATATGGTTATTACTATGGAAATGTTCTATTGGTTCTGATTTCTTTACTGTGCATCAGTCCATATAAATCCTCCCAGGTTTTTCTGAAACCATTGTCCTTGTCATTTCTTATAGCACAATAATATTCCATTACTATAGTTAACCCACCTTAAAAAAAGATCCAACAATGATTGGAATACAATTTTTTTCACAAAGCAACATTTATTCCTCCTTAGCATTATTATTAATTAACTCTTATAAAGCATTTCTTACACATATTCTCTCATTTGGTTCTAAATTGCCCTATGAGATCAGTAGGGCAATTGACATACTATCTTATAGTGTAGGAAACTGAAGGCAAGGAAGAGGTTATTGAGTATGTTCACGTATCTGCTGGAGATAGAAAAGTTTGAAATGATCAACCTATACGTGAGGATTTTTTTTTTGCAACTGCAAGGAAGATGAGTTGTAGTGGTAAATACTGAGTCAGGGAGATCAATTAGAAGATCAATTAATAGTCCAGTTGAGAGGTGATAAGGTTCTCAATTAAAGTGGTAGCTGTGAGCAGAGAAAAGGGACATATTCTAGACACGTTCTGAAGGCAGAAAGGACAAGGTTTGGCAATGGACTGGATATGTGGAGTATGTGAGTAGTTAAGGCCTACACTATGGCTAAATGATTGGGAGGAAAGTAGCAGCTCTGAAGAGCAATGGGGAAATTGGGGAGAGAAAAGCATATGGGGGAAAAATTATGAGTTCTATTCTGAACATATTAAGTTTCAGATGCCTACAAAACATCAAAATTGAGATGTCTAAAAGGTAGCCAGTGATATAGGACTATAGCTCAGACAAGAGATTAGAGTTGGATACAGAGAAATGGGAATCACCTTTATGGGGTTTATCACTGAATTCATGGGAACTGATCAGTCCACCAAATAAACTGGTATTGAGGGAAAACAGAAAAGGAGCCCAAGACAAAACTATATTAACAGTGATGCTGAGTGAAGTACCCAGTGATTCTGTGCAGAACCAGGAGAATGTTGTAAGTAACAGCCATAGTCTGTGATGACTGATTTTGATAGACTTAGCACCTCTCAGCAAACAATTCCAAAAGACTGATGATGGAAAATGCCATCCATATCCAGAAAAAAAAAAAAATTGAGTCTGAATACAGATCGAAACAGACTATTTTCTTTTTTGGTTTTATTTTATGTTTTTCTTTCTCAGAATTACTCATATTCATTTTTTCTATATAACACAATTAACATGTAAATATGTTTAATAGGAATGTATATGCAGAGCCTATATCAGATTGCATGCCATCCTAGGGAGGGGAAAGGAAGGGAGAAAGGAGGAAATTTAAAACTTATGGAAGTGGATGTTGAAAACTAAAAGCAAATAAATTAACCACACATATGAGTATGCATGTATGTGTATGAGTGTGTGTATTAACAGTAAGAACTGAAAACCTTTCTGAAAAAGGACAATTCCATTTTTATCTATGATACTAATATAGTAATATTAAATATACCTTATTTTATGAATTAAAAACACAAAACAGAAAATTTTTCTAGCAATTTAATTTGCCTACCTTTCTAGACCTCTCTATTGCTATGCCCCAATACATGTTCTATGTTTCAACTATTCACTATCTGCTGTATATTTCCAGTACCTCCTCTGTACCTTTGCTTACTGACTATTCAATTGTATCCACCTTTCGAGAGAATTTTTAAAATAGTGCCTTGTTCATGAAGCTTTCCTAGATTCCCAGGTAAATGCCTATTTCAAAATGGCTTTTTGTTCTTGTGATTTTAACACAGTATTTTGTTTTCTAAAGACTCCTTTTATATAAGAAGGAACAAGGAAGAACTGAATTAAAGAACACACTCAGATAGCGTCTAGACACTTCACTTCTCAATCAGTGATGCACATAATGGTACAGGGCTATAAGTGGTGGTAGGTATACACTGGTGGAGGAAACTTCCTTCCATCCCTACACTTGGAATGCAATCATACCTCTGGTCCAAAAATCCAAAAAATGTACCAACTAACAGCTTAAATCATGAGGACGGACAACTTCCTCTAATGGTATAATTCAATTTATAGCTACAACCTGATACTGTCAGAACATGTATTTGATCCCAGCTTTTCCCCACTCAGAGGCTAGCAAACAACTTTTAATCCACTAAGTGACATGGACTTTCCTCTATTACGAAATAGATCCTTAATAAATGTTGGTTTTCTCTAACTGGATTAAAGTAAGAGTTTCTGCAAGAACAATATCATATAAAAATATGAATTTCCACTGAGAAAGTGTTTAGCTATACATAAAGAATAAGTGACTTGACAAGTTTTCCAAAAAAAGTAAAATACCTGAATATTCAGGATAGCAGATAGTGAGAGGACTCCTTTTAATTTTTTCTTCAAAGAGATCCTTCTTGTTTAGAAAAAGAATAATAGATGTGTCTGTAAACCATTTGTTGTTGCAGATGCTGTCAAACAATTTCATACTTTCATGCATCCGATTCTAATGAAAAATAACATAAATGCCATTATATCAACAATAACAATAATTTTATAAATGCACTAGCTTCTAAAAAACCAATTTAAAACTAGCATCTTCTCATTATTAATTTGACATGAAAGTAAGGAAAAACCGGGGGCGGAGCCAAGATGGCGGAGTAGAAACAGCTCATCCAAGCCACTCTGCCCCCAGATTCCCCCCAAACTATGTAAAAGGGGACTCTGAACAACTTCTGGAGCCCCAGCACCCACAGAACGTCACAGAGAAGCTAACCTCCCACTGAGGACAGCCCGGCAGCCCTGCAGGAAGGACCAGCGCAGTGGTCTGGGAGCCGGCAGTGCACAGTGCGCAGAGCGCGGGAAGCCGAGCCGAGCCGGAGCTGAGGTCCCCATGAGCCGAGGTTTTAGCCCCAGGGCACCAGGGCCAACAGCCGGCTGGAGGAACCCCAGAACACCAGTAGCTGTGGCGACTCCAGAATTATCAACATAGACATGCCTAGGACAAAGTAAGAGGTTAGTGTCCTATGGACTTTGGGACCTGTATTGGGGGAATGCGTCAGCTCCCTCCCCTGGGGGCTAGAAGCCGCTGAGGAGACACGCCATTTTGTAGTTTTCAGACGCAGCTCCAGCTCCTGGCCTACGAATCGTAGGGAGATCCAGCGATCAGTCTTGGGGGGTAATCGCTCTTGCTTTAACCTCCCTGGATCTGGATTGTGATCTAGGGTGGAAGTCGTGGGTGGGTTTACAGCTTGCCAGAAACGGAAGTTGCCCCCGACACGTTCGGGACGAAAATTCCTCTATCTGGCCTTAAAGCCATAGTGTGGCAACAAACCCAAAAGTCAAGTAATTAAGTGGCAACATGCCAAGGCAAAGGAAACAGAAAAATGCAACCCTAGACTCCTATTTGGGGGGCATAGAGCGGGAAAAGGACTGTGAGGTCAGAAGTCCTGCTCCAAAAGCCCCAGGGGAAAACATGAGCAGGTTGCAGGCCATAGAGGACCTTAAGAAGGACTTTAAAAATCAAATAAGAGAAGTGGAGGAAAAATTGGAAAGAGAAATGAGAAGGATGCAGGAAAAGTATGAAATGAGGGTCAACAGCCTGACTGAGGAAAACAACACCTTAAAAAATAGACTAACTCAAATGGCAAAGGAGGCCCAAAAGGGCAATGAGGAGAAGAATGCCTTAAAAAGTCGAATTTGCCAGATGGAAAAAGAATCTCAAAAGTTCACTGAGGAGATTCATTCCTTCAGAGTTAGACTGGAGCAAATGGAAGCAAATGACTTTATGAGAAATCAAGATGCTGTTAAGCAGATCCAAACAAATGAAAGATTAGAAGGCAATGTGAAATATCTCATGGGAAAAACCACTGACCTGGAGAATAGATCCAGGAGAGACCATTTAAAAATTATTGGACTACCTGAAAGCCATGATCAAGGAAAGAACCTAGAAATCACCCTTCAAGAAATTCTCAAGGAAAACTGCCCTGATGTTTTAGATCCAGAGGGCAAAATAGAGGTTGAAAGAATCCACCGATCACCTCCTGAAAAAGATCCCAAAAGAAAACTCCCAGGAATATTATAGCCAGGTTCCAGAATCCCCAGATCAAGGAGAAAATACTACAAGCAGCCAGGAAGAAACAATTTCAATATTGTGGAAACACAAATCAGAATAGCACAGGACCTGGCAGCTTCTACACTGAGGGATCGAAGGGCATGGAATATGATATTCCAGAGGGCAAAAGAACTGCGAATGAACCCAAGGGTCACCTACCCAGCAAAACTGAGTATTTTGTTTCAGGGGAAAATATGGTCATTCAGTGGAATAGAGGACTTTCAAGCATTCCTGAGGAAAAAAACAGAATTGAATAGAAAATTTGACATCCAGACACAAGAAGCAAGAGATGCCTGAGAAGGTAATCAGTGAAAAGAAATCAAAAGGAACTTATCAAAGTTGAACTATTTACATTCCTATATGGAAAAGCAATAACGGTGACTGATGATATCTTTCTCACTATGAAAATAATGGAAGAAGGGTGTGTGGTCATATGAATACATGTGTGAATGTGTGTGTATATGGTTACAGTTATATATGGATAGAGGGCATAGGTTGAATTTGTTGGGAAGGGAGAATACTCAAGGGATGAAATTATGAGGTGAGAGAGGAAAGTGGCAAGAGGAGATGGGGAGAGACAGGGTAGGGTAAACTATCTTATGTAGAAGAAGCAAGGGGAAGTGGTTGTAAGGGGGGGAAGAATAGGAAGGCAAAAAGGCAAAACCACATTCTCATTGAATTTGGTTCAGGGAGAGAATGACATACATGCTAAATGGGATATCTCAACCTGCAGCAGAATAGGGGAAGGGGGATGAGAGGAGGGAAGATGGATGGGAGGGCATCCTTGGGGGGAGGGGTGGTTGGAAGTACCCACTATAGAAGAGGGACAGGATCATGTGGGGAATGGACCAGGTGGGGGGGGGATGAGTGGGAGGGAATTGTAAGCAGCCTTGTACAATATATCTACTATGATAATGTTTTGCATAGCTAGACATGTATAACATATACTGAATTACTTATCTCCCCAGAGGGAATGGGTGACAAGGGAAGAAGGAAATGGATCTCAAAGTCGAGGTCTTAACATTAAATGTTTCAAATATATATAAATACTATTATTAAAAAAAAAAAAGACAGTTCAGATATCACCTTCAATTGCTAGTGAAGTAAGAAGGAAGGGAAGGGAAGATGCACTTCTACAGGATCTATTACTTCCAGGCACTGGGCTAAGCCATTTACAAATACTATTATCATTAGATCCTCACAACAATCCTTCAAGGCATGTGCTATTATTATCTCCAGTTGAGAAACTGAGGCAAACAGAGTTTAAGTAACTTGCCCAGGGTCGCACAGCTAGTGAATGTCTGAGGCTGGATTTGAATCGAGGGGGACCCATAACTATGTCATTTATCTTTTATTTATTCTGTACATATTTATTCTGAACACATTTAAATACATGTGCTGTTTCTGATGAAATGTAAACTCCTTGAGAGCATGTTTTGTCTTGTATCCCCAAAGCCTTGCACAGTGCCTGGAACATAGTAGACATTTTGTAAATGCTTGATTAATTTTTGTAATTCAGTCTTCCCAGAAGAGTGTGGTAAAAAGGAACAAGAACAAGACTTAAAATTTTTGATCTGTTACCCACAAAGTGCAGGAAAATATTTTGTAGAGTGAAACTGGCATAACTACAATTTTAAAGGTTCTCTCAAATAAAGAACAATACATTAAAAAAAAAAAAGTAAGGAAAAACCACAAGTTAAAACTGAAAATGTTCAAGTTATAGGTTTTACTTGACCTATAACATATTTTAGAAAATTATGGTTTGGTAAGTTAAATATGATAATAAAACAAACCTTCTTGACATTTACAATCTGCGTAAGGTTAACTCCATAATGCCCCATGTAGTGCTGAAAAAATTCACTGCTCTATTCTTTACCTCTCTCCTAAATTTATCCTTCTTCCTCCCAAAAAAGTCTAGGTAGTAGCTTCAGGGGGCATGTGTATTTTTCCATATTGTTTCATCATGAATAATGAAAAATTTATATGTAATAGATAACAACATATTGCTAAAATGTATTGACTGATGCACTGCTGCATGTAAAAGATTGGGAAATACAATCTTTGGTCTATGAAGAGTCACTTCATAATCCACTGCCATCTTTTGTACCACAGGTCTCACTGTACTTATAGATATGAATGCAGAACTTTTTGTCTTCTTAGGTTCCTTTCTAGTTAGGGAGTAGGAGGAGGAAGTGAAGAAACTAGAGTTTTTCCGCCTGTAGGAGTTGCGGGCCTGTCTGGAATGCAGAACTCATCATGTTGGATCACTAGAGATATTTAACTTACTAAAACTATGCCATCAAACCAATCTTCCCTCCCTAGCAGATCATTTAGAACTATTAAAGATCTTCTAGTAATGCTGATCTTTTGGTCAGTGATCAAAACTATCTTAAAAAACAATATTGGATAAAATGACAATACTATTGCCTTTGACATTCAGCTCTTAACAAGTGATTATACTTGCCATTTCTTCATCTTCAGCCAGAACCAGGTCATAGTCACTTAGTGCTACACAAAATATGATAGCAGTTACTCCTTCAAAGCAATGGATCCACTTCTTCCTTTCAGATCTTTGTCCTCCCACATCAAACATTCTATAAAAGGAAAAATAGTTTGTTGACGTGGTTTCAAAATATTCAGCAATCTTAGGAATACTGAACTGTCAACAAAATAGCTACAAGGCATCCTGATTAAGGATGTAAAAAGAAAAAAAATAGTACAACATTCTGATTTTTTAAAAGGCTGAAATTATATCATGGGGGAGTGGGAGAAATGAGGAAGGCAAAAAACAAATCTCTTAAAAAATACTTAAAAATTAAGAATTTGTGAACTCCTATTAATTGTCACAATACTCTTGTAAAATAAAAAGACAGATAATCCCTGTCCAAGAAGAGTTTATAAACTAATAAATGAAACATATCTCTCTCTCTCTCTCTCTCTCTCTCTCTCTCTCTCTCTCTCTCTCTCTCTCTCTCTCTCTCTCTCTCTCTCCTAGAAAGGAACACACACAATTGTACAAATGAATACAGTACAAACCACACATGGTTCAAAAAGCCTTGGATGGTATAAAATATTTATACAACAGAAAGATAAAGACCTGACCAAGTTCACATCATCAATTAACAGACCCACGTCTAAGACCAGAATGAAGCCAAACTTCTTTCCTTGCTATTTCAGAGGATACAGGATATATAGTCTGTTCATGATGTAGATGATTTTAGGTCAGGGCTCTGAAGAAGGGAGAGTTATAATAAAGAGACAGGAGAGACAACATTATGTTTAAGAACTATAAAGTTAAATTAAGTTGGCCAGAGAGTTAAATAGGCAGGCAGGGACAAAGAATGAATAACATATTGGAAGACACATGCCATCATAGTGGCTCATGGTGTACATAGGAAGACCCTGTGGATCAAGATGAAAAAACAATGATTTTATACAATTAGGAAGATAGAATTAATGAAGCATTTATATAGGCTAGTGTGGGTTTTCCAACAGGCAATGACATCAGCATTATTTTAGGAAAAAAGTTCTTTTCCTTTTCCCTGCCGTATGTACTTAGGCACTTTAACAATAAGCACTAAATTGAAATGAGTATAGGAAATACTGCATAACAACTGTTTATGTAATAACATTATATAACCTGGTACCGTTTAAAAATTCATTCATATAGATGGTGCTCTAATTAAAGTGGGCATATTTAATTGTCACAGATAAGAATTTTCCCTATAGAGCAGTATTAGGTAACAGTCCATGACTCTATCTACTGTGTATGTGTCCCAATTTTTCCAAATCACCTCTGGCATTTGTCATTTTCCTTTTCTGTCAGGTTAGCCAATCTGATAGGTATGAGGTGGTTCCTCAGAATTGTTTTATTTTGCATTTCTCTAATCAATAGTGATTCAGTGCATTTTTATGGGACTTTTGATAGCTTTGATTTCTTTTTATGAAAAATGCCTGTTCATATCTTTTGACAATTTATCAATTGAAGAATGGCTTGTATTCCCATTCATTTTTATAGATGATAAAAATGAATCTTGAAGATATCAAATGACAACCAATAAATAATAAATCAGTATTCTATGTAAAAAAGTAATAAAATTTATTACTCCATTATAATTTAACAAAACAAAAAAGATGAGATTAAACATGAAGCATGTGGTAATAACAATAACAATCAATAGCATTTATATAGTACTTTAAGGATTGCAAAACACTTTACAAATATCATTATCATTTTATCCTCACAACAAACCTGGGAGGTAGATGCTATTTTTATACCCATTTTACAGATGAAGAAACTGAAACAGAGGTTAAGTGACTTGCCCACAGTCATATAGCTTTAAATGTCTAAAGATGAATATAAAATTGGGTCTTCCTGACTCTATATCTAATGCTCTATCCACTTCTCTACCTAGCTGCTTCTATTTAGTTCATATGGGCAAAAACCCAAATGTGTAAATATACATTCATATTTATATATTTACAGGCATAAATATCCATCTGCTCAATTTCCTAAGGAAAAAAATAGCAACAAAAACTTTTACAAAAAATTTACTGGAATCCAAACAACTGCAAATAAGATTTTCTTCAGCAATTGAAGAGAGGTAGTTATGCAAAGAGTTCCAGCAAACACTCTTAAAACATCTAGCAATAAAAGTCCTACATTGTTGCTATGTTTAAATTTGGAACTACAAATTAGCACATTGTATAGTATTTTAAATGTACAATGTAAAATAATTCTATGCTTCATTAACTTGGTAATTAGAGGTAATGAGAATTTTACCATGGAAGTACCTTATGTTTTTCACTAGAGATGCAGGGAAAAAAAACACTAGGATAGAAATGACGTAAGTGATGTTCCTTTAGTCCACAGGTCAAGGGACACAATGATTGAGAATAGGATATTAACCTTGGCCAGAAGGTGGTAAACAATTATATTAGTGAAAACAGTTTAGTGAATTGCATAGGGTAAAAGCCAGCTGGCTGAGGAACAAAGAAAACTCAAGGAAGAAAGACTGGTTGTTATTTTTGTATTGGCTCAGTGTGATTGTAAAATAGGTCTAAGATGCTTCAAAGAAATCTAAAATTGTATGATATGTTTTATATGACATACTATGTTTAAACATTGAGCATTTCATCTGAAAAAGAATGGCATTTAGAGATGTACTTTTCTCTACATCATTCATTTTGAGATTTTTTTTTCCAGTAGTGGTGATGGATTGTGTTCAATCATACCTATTGTTTCACACCCTTTAGGACCAAAGGAATAAATCTGTTACATCTGGGAAAAACTTAACAACATTTTGTGATTTTTCCCCCCACTTACAGGTGAATGGGAGTTAAAAAAAAAAAAAGACAGGTGGTTGGAGTAATCCAAAGATGGGATTTGGCAAGAAATGATTGGCAAAAGACCGAGGCAGCAAAAAATTCAAAAGTAGAAAATGGTATAGAGATGAAATGACTGAGTCAGGGAAAGAAGGATGATGTAGCCACTACAGAGAGTATTGGCCTGCAAAAGAACAAAGGGGTAGAGAGAGATGAAATGATTGAGTTAGGGAAAGAAAGATGATGTAGCCACTACAGAGAGTATTTGGCCTGCAAAAGAACAAAGGGGTAGAGCAAATGGAACTCTAAGTGAGAATGAAGAACAGAACTGGGGTAGCAAATGCAAAGAGAAAGGTGACTTAAGTGTCTTCTTGCTATGTCATTGCTAATCTTCAGTATCAACTCCCCATTCATTATTTTGTTCTGTCATTGCCAATGTAAAGGTCATTCTCCTTGACAAAACAGAAATGAAATAAGAACTGGGTAACTCTATTTTATCCATATTATCAGTTATCACTCTGTCTACTGCAAGGAGAGATCCATTCTTTGATTCTCTTTTTTCTTCCAATAAAATTCCTTTGTTGTTGTTATTGTTAACCTTTCTCAGTCCCAGTCTCAATTCTTTTTGAACGTTAGTATTCCTAATGCTATTTCGGCGGGGGATGAAACCATGCTTGGAATTTGGCCCTGCTTCTGGGCTTTGTACATTCCTTTCAAAATCTAACTTGCCTATTGAGTTACCTCTGCATACCATCAAACTCTTTGAATAAATCCCATTTTTCTTCTTCAGTGGAAAAATTATTCCCTTTGTAGCTTCAGAATTTCATTCTTTGATATCGCCCATAACTCTTAGTCTGACTGATGCTGAAGGATTTTAGTCCATGAGGACGTGTGCAATGAAATATCCTTCTCCAAATCTAAGGAGCATATTATATGCCCAATTTTCCTCTCCCCAGTCATTAACTTTAGGATGGTGTAATGGCTTCCTGCCAAGGTTTCCATTTTTTTCCCATCACACCAATCACTTATTTTTCTGCTAGTTTAAATTAAAGAATAGAATAATTGACAGTTTTTGTTCTGACCTGCAAGCAATTCCTAACAACAAACATTTTGACTTTTTAAGTCAATATGGAATTTACTAAGGGCTGAGGATGGCAAGACAAGAGGTTTAAAGAAGAAAGTCCTTAAACAATATCATACCAAAATCCCATTGTCATGTTCCTTGCCAAATTTTAAAGATGAAGAGACTGTGTCTCAGAGAAGCTAAATTAACTTAAGTGAGAACTGGAATCAAAATTTCATTTCACCCCAGTCTCCCATTTTAAGTGCTAGTTTCTCTTTCCACTGCACTTAGAATATGTGTGAGCACAAGTAAGGTGGGATTTGTTGTTGTTGTTGTTGTTTTTTCTTGTTGTTGGGAGTTGTCTTCCATGCTCAGGTTAAATTGTAAAAATGTGAAGGACTGACATCCTTTGATCCCTGATAATTCACAGCTATATTGAGTCAAGTAGGTTTTGTGCCTTCTGGCTCTGAGTCAATCAGGGGCTGAGTCTTTGTTATGTATTCTGGGAGGTTAGCATATTCCTTTGGGGGTTGAGAAGGGTCTTTTGATTTCCTGGTTGAAACTCTGAGTAGCCATGTTCAGAACGCCCTGACTGCTTAGATGTCTGTACTCCCTCGATCCAGTGATGTATGTAAAGTATACAGCAACATCGCTTTATTCAGACAGCTGGAGTCCTGTCTGTTGGTCTTTGTGCTAATTTCTCTGCTTGTATTTTCTCTGTATATTCTCCATGTTCAGTGGTTGACCTTTCTCCTGAACTAGTGAATGTAATTAAAGTAAGAGACTGTCAAACTCCCTTTTTGAGCAATCTTTCTTTTTAAAAGCAGATCAAAGAACCTGTGCTAGCAGGCTTTCCTGGGTATGCCAGGGTTCTTGCTAGTACATTATGATAAAAATACTACTGTACAAATTACCTCAGTTCCTTCAACCATATATTCTAGAGAATGTAGGTAATAGAATATCTTGTACATTTTTATATTTTCACAAGAATATCATCTTTTAGGAAATGGCTTTCATTCCAAGAAATATTTTAATATATTATTTGGATAATTTTATTATATTACATATTAATATTACCAAATTACTTTGATAAATCAATCATGCTTTCTTATTGATCTAAATGGTTATGCCTTTTAGATCAATAAGAAAACAATTAGGGGGCGGCTAGGTGGCACAGTGAGTAGAGCGTCGGCCCTGGAGTCAGAAGGACCTGAGTTCAGATCCGGCCTCAGACACTTAACGCAAACACAAACAAAAACCTAGCCGTGTGACCTTGGGCAAGTTATTTAACCCCAATTGCCCTCCAAAAAAAAAGCAAAAAAAAAAAAAAGAAAGAAAACAATTTTTGTATGACACACACCTACAGAAATATCTAGACAGAAATGATCTCCCAACTCTATATAGTTCCATCTAACACATAAAGTATTCTGTTAACCTATACACACATATTTATATATAAACTGCTGAAATTTAAATTTAAGTTCTCCTTTTTAAAAGAAAAAATTAATCCTACACTACTTCAATCAATGGATATACTATCTCTGCCATGATTCTGTCTTTGACAAAGTTTAGAAAACTATAGTAAAAATAATTTTACAGAAAATGAAAGAATTAGCTGACTTCAGCAAATGAAGATGAACACAACAAAAGACATCAAATTGCATACCATACATGCATACATTGCATGCATACATATCTTGAGAAATCAAGATATTTTTAATATGCTATATGAAATTAGAGCTCTGCATTCATTAAAAATGGACTAAGATATGGATAGAAAGGTTAAAATCAGGGGGAAAGTGTTGGAAAATTTGAAGAAAAATACTCAGTAGGAAACAATTTCTAAGCTCAAAGGCAAAACAGCAGAAGTGGAAGATGCTGAAAAATAATATAGAAGCATAACAACCTGAAAAAAATGACTGAAAACATTACAAAGCATACAAAAGAGCCTGCTTAGATGACCTAAGAATTATAGTATTAACTTTTTTTTTTTTTAAATGAGGAAAAAGTCTGACCACCATTTTCCATGTTATTGTTCAAGACAATCTTCTAGTCTAGAAAATACAGATGAACTACATACACCTCTATAGAAATTGGATAGCTTTTGAGAGAGATATCAGACATTGCTCAACCAGTTACATGCTTATAGATGAAGAGTTGGAAATACTTCAGAAAAGATCTAATTCAATATCTTCATTTGACAGATAAGAAAACTGAGGTTTAGTGAGATTAAATGATTTTTCACAGGGTCTCACATATATTAAGTATCACAGTCAGGGTTGGAACCTGCATCGTCCAACTATAGAGTCTTCTTTAACACTGCCATGAAATTCTAGCACTTAATCAATAAAGGCTCTTAAAAGCATTAAAAAAAAATTATCACCTATCAAAGTAACTCTCTATGAATCATGCAGAACACAGTAAAAAACCTCAACATGATTTAGATGAAGAGAAAGCAAACTTTATTCCGGAATCTTCAACTAGATATTTAGGAATAACAAATTAACATAATAAATTATTGTTATTATTATTAAATTGTGTTCTACATATTTTATAAGCATTTTTACAAGAAAATGAAAACTTAGCTAAAGTCTACAATATGCAAAGCAACTCAGGAGACCAAACTAGAAATCTGACAAATAAATCAAGGGTGAATATAGAGTAAATTTCTGAATCATTGAATTACCAGATTAATAATTTAAGTAATATCTTCAATATTAATATACTTTAAAAAGGAAAGAATATCAAGAAAGGAAGTTTTAAATTGTGATGATGGTAATGGGTGAAGGTGTAGTTCGGCAGAGTGGGAAATTTTAGTTGCCTACCTAGCAAAAAGAAAAAGGAAATGATAAAATATATTTTAAAAATACAAGAACTCAGTACTATTCTCATTGTCTGTGTTTACATGTAAAGTTAATGGAAAGAGGGGAATCTCTAAATGCATAAGGCAAATTGTGTTTTTAATAACTATTCATTTTGGGGTATGAATGGTGGGGTGAAGTCTATATGTTGGCAAAGATTGGGTATAGAGCTGTGGGTCAAGGCATAAGCAAGTTTCTGAGTGTGTTTACATGACTAATATTGGTATTTCCTTGGTTTTAGCCAAAAGGCTGACTTAAATGGAAATAAAATAAATTTAATGTTTGTCAAATCAACAAATATTTATTAGATGTCTACCATGTGCACTAGGTACTGTGAGTATAAAGACACAAATAAAAAAAGTAAATAAATAATAAAATAAAAAGTCCCTCCTTTAAAGTCCTCTACTAAGGATAGGATGAGAGTGGATGGAAGAATGAAACATATGCACAAAGAAGCAAATGTAAAGTAGCAAAAAGTAAATTGTACAAGGGGAATCAAGAAAAATATTATAGTCCACAAATTACAGAGGAAGGAAAAAACAAAGTCAATAATTTGACTAGTCAAATAAATGAGTCCTCTAAGCATCTTTGTGACAGATATTTAAAGGTTTAAACTAATAGCCTGGCAGGCCTTGGAGTCAAGAGGATCTTAGGTCAAAGCCTGCTACTACAGTATGCAGTGTATCTTTACATATGTCTTTAGGCATCAGCATACACGAAATCGGTATAGCTGACATTTCTCCTAGAATGGACTATAAAGGAGTATTAACTCTTTGTCAAGCAAACAATAGGTTAAAAAAAATCAACGTACCCAAATATTACAAAAGAAGTTGATAAAACACATAATTAAAGATGATTTGAAATATGGATTTTCATTCATTCCTAATTTTTTTACATCCATCTAACAAAAGTTTTGTGCCTGGAGATATTAGCAATGGTACAAGGCCATAGCAAGACATATAAAAACTAAGCCAAAAAATAGATGTCACTTTTAAAAACTCTAATAATTGTACATTGGAAAACCTTGGAAACCAAATTTTCTAATCTGCTTAAAATCTATGAAATCAATAAATTACTGATTTTTGATGCCATATTGAAAATATAAAAAGGATACCTTTTTTTCCAATTACTTTAAGAGCTGACATATCATGGATGATAAGATACCTGGGTTAAAAAAGAGAAAAAAAGCACCCTTCACATAATTGGTGAATGGGAGTGAAATTGAAACAGGACTGAAATCATTATTTAGAAGTTTTGTTTGATGATGAACTTCTTTCATTTTGACATACTCGTCACTGTAAGGTATCTTTTTCATCTGCTAAGTATCAAAACAAACTGAACAAACAATCAGACCTCCTAACTGCTATATCACAAAATAAAAATATATACTATTTATATTCAATCACAGTTGAGTTTAGTGACAGTTTAGTGTCAACAAAAAGTTTTTTCCTATAAAAATAAAAACATTTAAGAATCATTTAATATTTATGTTTTTAAACATTTCTATTCTTGACTATTTTATAACATACATAATTAAAACATTTGCATAACTCAGAAATAACCTCACATACAGATGTGTGTATGTGTGCATATGTATACATGTGCCATACATATAAAATACAATCATGACAATAAAAAGAGTATCTATTACACACACACACACACACACACACGACACACAAACACACACACACGTATAACCCTGCTGTTTAGTCTGTGTCACCGTGGGCAAGTCACTTACTACTGTCTGCCTCAGTTTCATCATCTGTAAAAACAGCTGGAGATACTTCAGTATCTTTGCCAAGAAAACCCTAACTGGTTTTATGCCCACGAAGAGTTGGGCATAACTGAAATGACTGAACAACAAAATTAAAAAGAGAACTGTCATCAAAATCAATTAACACCAGATACTGATAAGTACTTTGTTCAACTTAACTATACTCAGGTTTTCCAGAAGGAACACCCAAAATATACTTTCGTTTTTATTCTTCTAAGATCCAACTTAACTATACTCAGGTTTTCCAGAAGGAACACCCAAAATATACTTTCGTTTTTATTCTTCTAAGATCCACGTAATACTTATGGACAACTGACACCAATACTTTGGCAAAAATAGTAATCTAAAATTACCAGTTCAAAAATAAGACTTAAAATAATTTAAGAATTCCTAAATAACCCAAGATTATCCTTAAGCCATTAAATTACCCTAAATATATGTTATAAAATTCTATCTCATCTGTAATATATATTTTGGGTACAAATCATCATGAGAAACAGCTTTATATAGCAGGTTAGGACTTGTCTGGTAAAAGACATGACAAAACTTTAGAAACCCAGCCTGGGAATAAAAATGATGACTCAAACATGAATTTCCAAAACTTTGGCAAGCCAAAATTTAAAGCAATTGTTACACAGCCGATCTGCTTTATGTTCTAATAGCTGAATTATTAGTTATTAGTTTCTTAAAATTAATCAGTGATGAATTTTTCAATATAGGTAGTCAATATCTTGCACTATCCTTGTAGTTGTGAGAAAAGTAGCTGGGGATATCTATACTTTTTTGGTATTAAGGAAGCAAACGTAAATGGCCACAAAGGCACTTAGAGGCACATAATGAGTAAAGATACTAGGTCTCCTGACCATAAACTATGAACTGATAGTATTAAGTGAAAATGGTATTCTACATGAAGTTACACAAATGGTCTCTTCCTGTAATTACATAGATTTTGTTATTCTTTCTATCTTCAAAGAACACAATCCACCCATGCCTTTATATTCAGTGCTATTCTTACCTGATTTCTCATTCCCAACATTTTTATTTATTCTTGAAATTAGGAAATAATTAATTTTAGGATGTTAGGAAATACTCTGGAGTTTTATAACATTTCTAACACTTTGGGGTCAATGCCACGAGACTCAATAATGGAAATTACTTTGTAGTGATCGCTGAAAAAAAAATCTAGCAACAGTTCATTATTTATCTGGATGCCAGAAAGTTGCAACCCAACCCTTCAGAACAAGTTCTTGAACAGAAAAGAAGTGAAAAAGGCCTCTGAACCTTCAATCAGCTTATGATTTTGTCCAAGTGTGCATCTTTCAATGGTGTCAATTTTAACCCATGTATGAATTTTCCATTCTGTTTAAGACTTGTCCCTTGTAAATCCTCCTGAGAGAGTATGCCCAAAGTGCTTAGTACTTTCTTCCTCTAGAACTCTACCCCTAAAACTCATGGCAATGCATAAAACCCAGACCTTGTAGTCACAAATCTAGCTGTAAAAGACAGCCCTGAGACTCCAGCGGAAAACTTAACTAATACTTTACAATTCTTAACAAGTTTTGTTAAAGTGGAAAATTCAGGGTGGCTAGGTGGCTCAGTGAATAGAATATCGGCCTTGGAGTCAGGAGGACCTGAGTTCAAATCTGGCCTCAGACACTTAACACTTACTAGCTGTGTGACCTTGGACAAGTCACTTAACCCCAACTGCCTTACCTTCCACCCTCCAAAAAGCAAAAAAAAAAAAAAAAAAAAAAAGTGGAAAGTTGGAAGTGGGTGGGTCTAGCTGCTATTAAAATCAGACAAAATGAGACAAAATGACATTAAACAGACTAACAAGAAGGAAGAGGGGAAAAAAAGCAGAGGTACAATTGTATTGCAAAATATAAAGAACACATGATCTTACAGATAACTGAGTCATCCAGAAAAGATTAAACTTAGTGTAAAAGGCCAATTTCATAAAGGTGATATAAAATGTACTTGGAAAAAAAAGGCCCCAAAATAATTTAATACAAAACAGAAAAAACTGACCCTGTCAGAGAAAACTTTAGTTATTAGAAAGCTTAGTTATGTGCAACATCCCATTCTCCAAAGATGTGAGAGAAAAAATGAACAGTGAATGAATACACACTTTATCTATTTTTTGATACTCAAGCAAACCAAACTACTGGGAAAGGTTCCCAGGTGGATGTACCTGCCACCCTAAAATGTTCTGTACTACAGCAACTAGTGTCAGAGAATAGGGCTTCTCCCAAATTATTTGATGATTGTCAGTTTTCTCTTGGGCTGACACCACAAGCAAAATTCTGTTATTATTAATGGAATTCTAGTCTCGGACTTTCTAGAATAGAGTTCCAAAATCTCTACATACATATATTAATGTCCCCTAGAGGGATGCCTTTGTATCATAAAACTTCCAATCAGCCTAAAAGAAGATGGGGATAAGTGTAGAGGGAGAAAATGTGTTCTAAAAGCTATACATAAAGTATTAGATAACTTTCATGTAACCTCAAAATTGTTTCAATGTCTTTTGTTGTAAATTAGGTTAAACTTCTGCAAGATATGATAAAATTCAGTAAATAATATGGAAAACTTAACTGGACATTTCTTTCTTTCTTAGTTTTTTCTTTTTTTGGAGGGGGGAAGACAGGGTAATTTCAGTTAAGTGAGTTGCCCAAGGCCACATGGCTAGTAAGTATTAAGTGTCTGAGTCTGGATTTGAACTCACGTCCTTCTGACTCCAGGGCCAGGGCTCTACTCACTGCATCACCTACCTGCCCTATTAACTGGACATTTCTTATAATAAACAATAAAGTATCTAGATATTTTACAGTGCCCTAATAGTTGAAAAGTTTTAGGACTTTCAATTGGACTTTAAACATGGAGTTCTATTACTGTTTTATGCGCGTGTGTATATGTATACATACATATGTACATTTATAAATACATATATCCTATATATGTACATATATACACATATGTCCTATATATGTACATATATATAAACATTTGATTTTATGTACTCTCCCCTCCCCCCAATGTCTTTTGCATGTCATCTTTTCTCTATTCATACAGCTACCATCCTATTCCAGGCCTCCATAACCACTTGCAGAGTATTCCAATAAACCCTCCTAATTAACATCTTGTTTCATGTTTTAATAACTCCAAATAGCTCCCAAAGAGACCTTCCTAAACAATATTATCCCTTCTTCAATTCAATATATTGTGTCCTATACCTCTAAGACAAAATGGTTCCCTATTACCTCTAGGATCAAATATAAACACTTCTTTTTTGGTATTTAAAGATCTTGCTAACATGGCCCCCTCTTAACATTCCAGGTCTTAAATATAATATGTTGTACATTCACACTGACTTTCTTGTTGTTCTTTCCATATAAGTCATTTCCTACCTCCATGCTCCATGCACTGGCTGCTCTCATATACTTTCTAACATCATTTGATTCTTAGAATTCCTTGCTTCCTTCAAGACTAATCTAAAGCACCAACTCCTATAACAAGCTCTTTCTGGTCCCCATGGCTACTAGGGCTTTCCACGCTAAGGCTATTATCATTCTACTCTGTATTTGTTTTGTATATATCTATCTACCCATATGTTATTTTTCTTAATAAAATGTAAGCTCCTTGATGGCAGGAGCTGTTTTTGACTTTTCACTGAAACCCTAGAATTTAGCAAACCATCTGATACAGGGTAAACCAGCTAAACAACTGACATTCCAGTAATGTTTCTGGGTCCATGCCATGAGACTGTTTTATAATGGAATATCCCACTCATTAGATATAATAATACCCCATTCAATGAATGGGAGGCTTCTGGCAACTTCCTTAGTGCTAGACATACTATAGACATTTAAGAAATAATGCTTATTGGGGCGGCTGGGTGGCGCAGTGAGTTGGGATGCTGGCCTCGGTGTTGGGATGACCTGGGATCAGATCCAGCCTCAGAAAATGAGCACCCACACATAAATAATGACTGGCTGTGTAACCTTGAGCAAGTTACTTAACCCCAATTGCTTTAAAAAAAAAAGAAAGAAAAAGAAATAATGCTTATTAAATATATTCTGGAAAAGAGGATGTATAACAAAAAAACATGCCATTTGTTTTATTGTGATCTGAAATTGGTCATTTTCGAAAACAAAACTGTAACTCTACCAAAATTTTGACAAAGATAGAAGAACTAATAACAACAACCTATAACTGGTTTGGTAACAATATAAAATAGAGTAGTCCTGCTGCTGTAAACCCATCCCTAGAACTTTATGATCATATGACTATAATTTCCCATTTCATTTGAAATATACACCTTAATTTTCCAAGAACTTAGACTTTTCAAATTATAAGAGAAATGGAATAATGCGAATAGTAGTAATGCAGAAGAGAATCAAACATGACATAAAGATTTAAATTGAAAAACATGAGGGAGTCAAAAGGGAAAAATTAAAGCATGAAGGTGAGAATTAAAGCATGGGAGAACCAGCGAACAGTCAGAAACCAAAAAAATGAAAAAAAAAAACCACACAAGTTTTATAAATAAAGCAGACACCCTTGTATATAAAACAAGGTATTTTGGGATTTCACAAATCTAGTAGTTTTTATATATCTTCTGTGAAGCTCTATTTCTATTGATAAAAATTGAAAATACAGTAAACTTCGCCATGGGACTCCATTTAACCTCTGGGACTCAGTTCCCTTATCCATAAAAAGAACATTTTACATCAAAGCACAATGTAAACAGTTGATAATAGTGTAATATTGTGCAGGACTGAGAAATCACAAGGTCAGAACTAATAGATGGATCTATAGATTAAAAAAAAAGAGAGAGAAAAGACTCCAAAGAAATTTTCATATTTTCAATTATTTTACATTATTTCAAATTATAATTTAATTATTTCAAATAATTTCATAATGTGCATATTTTGTCAAAATATAAATTCTCACCAAAATTTAGCCTTTCAGTATATAAAAATTATTAGCATTAGTTTTCCAACTAAAAAGGCCCAATTGTGGTCCATGACCTTTATACAATAAAAAACCATATTTAAACCTCTCCAAAAAAATTTTAATATAGGTAGGTAGAAATTGCATGCAATTTTTTTTCTGGCTAAAATGTAAATACCTCTTCCAGAATGTTTACTTCTTATATTTTTTTCATTGGAAACTCACCTTTTTCATTTCTGAGAAAACAACTTATCACTTCTCAGCATTTGGGTCTTCAAATATTTGTACTTTTAAGCCTTATGTTTCTTAAGCAATGAATTTTAGATTTAAAACTTATACATTATGCATTTGTTAGACACTCACTTAAAATGAAGATCCTTGAAAGTAAAATGTGTTTCAACTATTCCTGTCGTTTTCACTCTAGTTCTGAGAACATCCTGCTGTGTTGGGATATAATTTGGATGTGCTATTCTGTCCAAGTCATTCAGGTAGCTGGGGAAAAAAATATGGTAGATTAAACACACTGATAAAGATGCGCTAGAAAAAAGAAAAGAGTAAGATATTTTCTAAATACTTGTTCTGAGGCGTTAGGCAAACAGAGATCAAATTTAGACCTAAATAGTTATGAAAACTCCTACTTAAAAGGAATTCTATCTTTTCTTTTTTAAAAGATAAGTAAAAAAATACTTTGTCAGATGGAAACAGAAGTAAAATCCAGAACAATGTGTAAGTCAAATAAAAGAGACCTCTAGTTTTTTTCTGTATTCAGTGGCAGAGCATCCAATAATGCAGAGTCCCCTTACCAGGATGGAAAACCTTTGACTATGGACAGACTGGGCAATGGACTACATAGCTGATGCCCAAGGACCAGTCCAAGTGTAGAGTGGCTCACCACAACATGCTTCTTTCAATTCATTCATGAATCATACTCTCAAAGAGGTAAAAAAAAAGGACCGTATTCTGTAATAGGGGAGTATGTGCCTGCATAGATGAAATGGTAAATACTTGAATTTTTGAGCAACAGACCCAACTTTACTGGCTTTTTTTTTTTTTAATGAATCTGCCCAACTTTTTGTGGCTATATATTTATACAATCTATATCATATCCTTATGTTGTAAGCTGAGTTGGGTGAACTTTTGGCCAAAGGTTGTAGATATTCTTCCACAAAACTTCTCCCAGATTTTGACCCCGACAGTTAGGTCCTGTTTTATTTTTTCCTAGTTTTTATCTTTCCAGTCAATCAGCTTTTTACTACTTATACCAAAGTGGTTCATTCAAATCAACCAGCTTTTGCTCTATGTGCCTTGGGATTCATTTGACCAGGTCTCCAGAAGCATGTTATATCGTAGAAGCAGCAAGGTGTTTGTTATGTGTGTTGTTAGAATGTAGATTAGGATAACATAATAAATATTTTTTGAGAAGTGTGACTGTTAGCTAGGAAATACCTGGCAGAAGTTGAAAGATACCTAGGTAAGTAACTGTCCTATCATTTTTTACCTTACTTTTTGTTCATGCCATTCCATCCATAAAATGATCTTCCTCCTCTTCTATTCTTTAAAACCTGCTTGAATCCCACATCTTCCATAACTTTTTTCTAATCAACCCAATTTAAATTGATCTCTTCTATTCTCAAGTCATCTGGCAATTGTTATCTCTTACCTTGGTATAGTGAAAAGAATAATGGATATAGAGACAGAGTTATGTGACTTTCAGCAAGTCACCACTTTTCTGTGGTCTGTTTCCTTATTCAAAAAAAAAGAGGAGCCAATCATATGATCTCTACAATTCCTTTGGTTTCTAGAGCACTCTATGACTGCTAAACATGGTCACACATCTTAATGTTGATAATGAATGTTACCTTATCATATCCCTATATTCAACAGCAAGTCTTTTAAATCTTTTGTTTTAATTTTTCACACAGTTATATCATCTTGCCATAACATCCTTAAAAAGAGTATCCTACAATCTGTTTCCACCACAGCATCTAGCAGAGTGCCTTACACATAACACATAGTAGGCATTTAATATGTATTCAACTGAATTGTATTATAAAAGATAAGAGTAATTTTCAGAATATTCTCTGCATTTTATATTTTAATTCCATAAATATTTATTAAATGCCTATTCGGTGCAAGGCACCATGCCAATAAATGATAGGGAGAAAAACCAACAAAAAAAAGCAGAATCCACTTCAGCACATTCTACTGGAAAGATATAACAGGTAAAGAGACAAGCAAAAACATGAATTTAGGGAGGGGAAAGAACACCAACAAAAGGACACTTTAAATGACAAGCAAAAGAGCTTATATGTGATCTTACAGGTAGTAAAGGAATCACTGGAATTTAGTGGTAAATAGAGGTAAGTGACAAGGTTAGATCTGTGCTAAAGGAAAAATAATTATGATGGATATACGGAATATGGAATGGACTGGAAAGAGACTTGGGAAAGAAGAGGAAACTATGAGACACTGAAACAGACCAGGAAGAGGTGCTGAGGGTTCTGAACTAGGGTGGTAATTAAGTGACTAGAAAGGAGATGGATAAAAGAGATGTGATAGTAGAATCAACAAGACTAAGCAACTAACTCTAGAGAAAGGAATCTAGGAAAACCCAGAGACTACAAACCTTAGTGACAAGGATGAAGGTTTCTTCAATTAGAATACAGAAGGAAGGACAAAGCTTCGAGTGAGGAGGAAATAATAAACTCTGTTTGGAACATGCAGAATTTGAGATGACTATAGGACATCCTAGCAAGAGATTCCTCAGAGTCTAGGAGTAGGTATACACTTGTAAGAGTTATCTTCTTAAAGAGCAATCAAATGATGAACTTGCTGAGTGTGGGGACACAAAGGAAAAGCTCAGAAAAATTCTCTGGGGAGGGAGAAAAACCTAGTTAGGGAATAGGACATAGAATGATGAACTAACAAAGGGAAATGAATAAGAGTTAGACAAGTAGGAAGGAAATGAGGAAAGAAAATTATCACAAAGAGCAGAGTATAGTCAACAGCATCAAATGCTACAAGGAAGTTCAAGTAAGATGACTGAGAAAAAGTTAACTGATTTAACTGGTAATAACTATTAGGAGGCAGCTAGGGGGTGCAGTACAGTGTGTAGAGTACTAAGTCAGGAGTCAGGAAGACTAGAGTTCAAATCTGACCCCAGAAACTTACTAGCTGTATGACCTTGGGCAAGTCACTTAACCTTGTTTACTTCAGTTTACACATATGTAAAAAGAGCTGGAAAAGGAAATGGCAAACCACTCCAGTATCTTTGCCAAGGAAAAAATCTACAGACACTATGCTCTGTGGGGTCATGAAGAGTCAGACATGACTGAATGACTGTACAGCAATAACTAGGAATTTAATGAAGCAGAACATGTTGAGTAATGGAGTCAGAAAACAAACCATAAGAGGCTGGAGGAGGGAAGGGAGATGTGAAGAAATTAAGGCAACGAATACAGACTGCTTTTTTCAAAAGTTTGTCTATGAGGGGCGGCTAGGTGGCACAGTGAATAGAGCGCCGGCCCTGGAATCAGAAGGACCTGAGTTCGGAGCCGGCCTCCGACACTTAATCCGCACAAACAAAAACCTAGCCGTGTTACTTGGGCAAGTTACTTAACCCCAATTGCCCTAAAGGGGCGGCTAGGTGGCGCAGTGAGTAAGAGCGCCGGCCTTGGAGTTGGGATGACCCGAGATCGAATCCGGCCTCAGAAAATGAGCACCCACACATAAATAATGACTAGCCTTGTAACTTTGAGCAAGTTACTTAACCCCAATTGCTTAAAAAAAAAAAAGTTTGTCTATGAAAGACAGAAAAGAGATAATAAGGCTCTATTTATATATCCCAAGATATATATCTTTAGGAAAGTGGTCAAAAAAAAGGGAAAACAAAAGAAAACCCTAGATGAGAGTGGCCTTACCCCAAAGAGTAAAACTGATTAAGACTGATGGCACAGTGGAACAATAAGGATTTGTTCCAAGACAGCTATAGAGAAACTTACAGGCAAGGGCTAAGAACAAGTGGTGGTGAGCACTGAGAGTAGTTTATTCAATTACTTTTTTATTTGCATGTATAGATTTATTCTACATATCTAATGGTTAGATCCTTCCACATTCCTACTCTGATCTCAAGTTCCTTTTCCACTTCCTTGCATAGAGCACATTATATACTGAGTCCAAATGTGGAGGTGTTGGTGATGAAAATAGATCACTACAGAAATATTGGGCGGGGTGGCTAGGTGGCGCAGTGAGTAGAGTGTTGGCCCTGGAGTCAGAAGGACCTGAGTTCGGATCTGGCCTCAGACACTTAACGCACACACAAACAAAAACCTAGCTGTGTGACCTTGGGCAAGTTACTTAACCCCAATTGCCCTCAAAAAAAAAAAAAAAGAAAGAAATATTGGGGAATTTGTTACTAGTCACATTATTTGATTTACTTCAAGTTTAATCTAAAAATGCTCTCAGATTGTCTTAGTTGGGTCTCATACCGAATATCTGCAGAATTATTTTTCATTCTGTTTTTCACTCTTACAAAGTAAAGCTACTCATAATTTTCCTTTGTCCTCCTCAAAGCTGTGCAAGTCAGCTTGTACTTGAAAAGTGGTGCTAACCTTGTCTGCCTTGATCTCCTTTGCCTAAGAGATAAGAGCCTCCTGGCTGAAGAGTTAAATATAGTTTCTTTTGAATTTCTCCATATGGTGACTTTCACTAAACTTTTGGAATGATGATAATTAGGATCAATATTTTAGTTTTTATCAATTTCACATTTTTCAAAGTCAAGTGCTTGTTTAACAAGGTCAAGGCATACTAGTTTTTTAATTGCATGAAGTCTTATTTCTTGTCTTGATGAATTTTTTCTTAATTTTTTTAGCAAGGAATAAAAAATGGACAATCTAAATATTGAATCAATATCCATTTAAAAAAGAAACGAAAACCATGTAAAGACTCCACAATGTTGCACCAATCTTCTATGAGACATATAAGAACATGAATAAGAATTGAATGAGATATTAAGTTCTACCTGATAAAGTATGCCAGTACCACAGTAAGGTATAATTTATACAAGTAAAGGGAAGGTTAACATGGAGACTCTATAGCAATGAAGTGTGTGTGTCTGTGTGTGTGTGTGTGTGTGTGTGTGTGTGTGTGTGTGTGTGTAATAGTCTTATATTCCCTGTCCTTATTTTTCATGAACTCTTTAGCTATCAAGGATGCAGTATGCTTGACAGCCTCCTTATAGAAATGACAACTCCACTCAAATATTGGTTGTTTACTTGTATAAAGACCTCAATTGATTTTTTCCCACAGTCCAGTAGAATTCAACAAAAATTCCCTCCTTTCCATCTTAAATCTAATGGTATGACATCATAAACAAGAGTTTTTATTTATAAAATTAAAAAAAATCTATTTTATTAAAAAAACTAAAAATTTGAGATTATTCCTGACCTGCTGACTAAAATTAATGGATTTACCACATAATATTAATAAAGTAAACAACATAGTTAGGTTCTAGTGGCATAAAGGAAAGTGATAGTAATAATTCAATATTGAATTACAATCATCACCTTTAAAAACTTTAAAGTGAAGTAGCCTGTTATTTTTTTCAGGAATTTCAAGGTGAGACTACTTGGTCCAAGAAATTACCAAGGTATCTTCATCCTATGACAGTTTTCCACAAATAGAGAACTCTTTTTCCTTGGGGCCTAAGCCTTGTGGGACTTCTGGGGAGCCTCAATAATATACACTTTATCCTGAAATTTGCCAGGTGTCTGGCTGACTTGGCAGTGTCACCAGTGGGTATACTGGTATACACTCTTAATGACAGAGTGATAATCCATTGGCAATGTGCCCAGGAATCAGTCTCTTCCCTGTCAGTTAGCTTCAGTCCCACCCCACGCTGCTGTTGGAAAAGCATTTGAAATGCTAAGTGATGACATTTTTTTCAGGTCAAAATGATCTTAAATTGGTAGTTATTTCCAACACTAAGGAAACTTGCATAGTTTATAACCTGTAAATACTACAACTCATGATTCTAGCATATTTGGAGCTACACCACCTTCTTGATTTCATCTATTCCAATGTTTGGAGGTTTCCATAACAATTATTTTAAAAGTTCGGAATCCGTGTTGCTTTTGGATTAAGGAAAAAGAATTCTGTGAAACCAACTGACCTTCGTTAATTTTTCAATTTCCTTCTCTTAGAGCCCTAATCACAAGTGCTAATATAGTGCTGGAAAATAGAAATTGATTTAATCCTCACAATTGTCATTGTGAGATTTTATAATTCAGTTTCAAGTTAGGTCAGTGGAATTTGTATGCTTATATATGATAATGGAGAGATAAAAAACAATTCATAAACCTTCAACATATCCACATTAAATACCTAACAAAAATAAAGTGGTCTTTGGAGTCTGCTCTGCTCAACCTTTAGAATTTCTACTTACATGGACCAACTTAATTTAATTAGTTTTAATTAGGACACTACTATGTGCCTTGACTGTGCCAAATGGTGGCTGGAGATCCAAAATGGTTGATCTCTAGGAACTAAAGTTCGAAAAAAAAAGGGGGAAAAACAACCAGTACAAGTGAATATATGATGCTAGCAAAATATATGGCTCACACAGTAAGTACTAAAGAAAGCCCAAATGCAACAGAAGAATGTGAGGCTAATTAGTTGAGGAAGGATAGCTAGAGAAGGTAAGAATAGAATTTAACCTTTGATACACAGGTAAATATGTTTGGTTATACAAAAAGAATGTAGAGGGCGACTAGGTGGCACAGTGAGTAAAGTGCCAGCCCCAGAGTCAGGAGGACCTGGGCTGGGATCTGGCCTCAGACACTTAACACACACACAAAAACTAGCCATGTAACCTTGGGCAAGTTACTTAACCCCAACTGCCCTCTAAAAGGCCAAAAAAAAAAAAAAGATGGAGAGAGCATTCTAGACAAAGGGAACTGTATTCTATCTTAGAAGGGCTGCTAGTAGCCCTTGTAATCCCAGAAATAAAGGCATAGAATCATTAAGTTAGATGGCTAGTTAGCGATAGAACCAGTATCTGAACTCTAGTCTTCTAAGCTGAATGATATGCTGACTATCACATAATGAAATATGTGAATAATAAAAGAAGCATTTTGGGAAGACAGAGAGAGATCAATGAAGAGATAATAGAAATTATAAACTTTGTAAATCAGAGTTGTCCCAGATAGTTCTTACCCATCAATATTGATACACAGTGCAATGCCTTATATACAATAGGTGCTCAATAAATCTTTAACTTAATGGGGGTATGAATAGTGGAGAACCGTTCAAATATTTTTGGCAAGAATAAGTAACTAATAATTAATTCTTTATAGTTATTAGGTGAAGTAGTATAGTGGATAGAGGGCTGTCCTTGGAGGTATAGGTTCAAGGCTTGCTTTTGATATGTTGACTATTTGAGCTTGAGTAAATTATTTAAACCTCTCAGTGGTTCAGAGAAATATCTAAAACTATAAGCTAGAGAAATATCTAAAACTATAAGCTGGAAAATTATTTTTCCATTTGCATTGAGGGAGATATCTTCATTAGGAGTTCCTTATACCAATGAAATCACAGGAAAAGAAAAACATCCCCTTTTAATAGAAGGGAACATGAGTGCACACATACCTATATAAATGTATAGATATATACACACATAATATGTAAGTTTGATTGCATATATATGAGAGAAAGGGATGCAATGTTATATCCCTTTAAAAAAAGATATTAGTGTTAAAATATTTAAAGGAATTCTGTTGTAAACATTTTTGAAACAATGACAAATTGGGGCAGCTAAGTGGCTCAGTGTGAAGAGCACTGGCTCTGGAGTCAGGAGGACCTAAGTTCATATCAAGACACAGATGCTTGACACTTACTAGCTGTGTGACCTTGGGCAAGTCACTTAACCCTAATTGCCCTGCTTTCCACCCTCCAAAAAACAAAGAGTTTATAAAATGTAAAGAGGATTCCCTATAAATTATTCAACTAGTGAGCTCCTCTAATATTTCTGGATTTATAAAAGTTCAAATTATGCATCAAATTTTCATTAATGGTTCTACTATAACAAAGCGGTATGTTTACCTTTCATGTTACTTAAGGGGAGAATGGAGTGAACCTAAAGACTCTCACCAAAAAGTGTTTGAGAACCATGGAAAGGATTCAAAAAGGAATGTGAAAGTGACTATTACAAAGTTACTAAAGTCATTTATCTGGTTAAAATAAGTACCAGTGAATATTAATGGCTATACGATAGTCCTTTCCAGATTTCAATTGTCCTAATAAATAAAAAATCCAAGGTATGTGGAACATTTTATTTAAAATCAAAGTCTTTCTCTGAAATATACTGTAAATACATCTATTGAAAATTATTAAGAGATTTTGTGAATTATTGGCTACATTCCATTAATAACACGATAATGACAGGAAAAGCATGAAAAAATACCAACCATTATGATTAACATTTACAAAGCACTCATTATAACAAAGATACTATAATAGGTTATGAATATACAAAATAATTTAAGAATAAATTCCTGCTTACAAGAATGCTAATAATGAAGATCCACAGAATATAAACATTTTTTTAAAACTGTAATTTAACTAATGAGTATGTGATAAACATCTAAAGAACATTAGAGACAATAACTACTAAATATATTTTAAACAGATATCCCGTGGAATGGGGCAATCAAGAAAGACTTCACCATTCACATAACCCAAGAGCCACATAATCTATCACGGACTACTTCTCATTTAGGGGTGTGTGTGTGTGTGTGTGTGTGTGTGTGTGTGTGTGTGTGTGTGTGTGTGTGGGTGGGTGTTTGTGTGTGTGTGTGTGTGTGTGAGAGAGAGAGAGAGAGAGAGAGAGAGAGAGAAAATGTGTGTGTGTTTATTTAAGCCCTTTCTTATCATTCACTAATTACTACATTATTTTATATTCAACATTTTATGTTACATTTGACTATTCTATTATTTTATAATTTACCTAATCGTCATTTGAACTGAAAAGTCAACAATGTCAACAAGAAAATGAAACCATCTTGGAAAGTTCAGGAAGCACAGAGTATATGTTTTTTTAGAAATGTTAAAGAATGAAAAAAAATTAACAGTAGATAATTTCTTTAGAATATTTCTTTTGGGGTGGCTAGGTGGTGCAGTGAGTAAGAGAGCTGGCCCTGGAGTCGGGATGACCTGGGATTAGTCCTGGCCTCAGAAAATGAGCACCCACACATAAATAATGATTGGCCATGTAACCCTGAGCAAGTTACTTAACCCCAAATGCTTAAAAAAAAAAAAAAAGAATATTTCTTTTGCAGTGATCTGTAACCTCTGGGGTAAAATCTAAAATGTAGGCAAGTTTTTAAAAACTGCTTGCATTGGGGCAGCTAGGTGGCGCAGTGAGTAAGAGCACCGGCCTTGGAGTCTGGATGACCCGAGATCAGATCCGGCCTCAGAAAATGAGCACCCACGCATAAATAATAATGACTAGCCGTGTAACCTTGAGCAAGTTACTTAACCCCAATTGCTTTAAAAAAAAAAAAAACTGCTTGCATTATTAGGGGTAAACTGGGGAGGCTATTCATTGAAAGACCATTTAAAGACATCACTTCTATTGTCTCACATGATCTAGAGCAACATATGCTAATGACTAAACTTATTTACAGCTGTGGCTTGGCACCATTTAAAGGAATCTCTACTTCAGGTCCACATCATTAGATCATGGCTTCTCAATACTAGGCTAGAAAGGGCTCCTTAATTTGTTTTGTATCATGGACCCCTTTGACAGTTTGGTCAAGGCTACAATGCCCTCTTTAGAATGATTTTTATTTGCTTTTTAATTAATAAATGAAGGAAATGCTAAAGTTCAGTTAGGGATTACTTAAAGACCTATTTTACCCCCATCCTAACTGTAGGAACCTCTGAAATTTATTCCCAGACTCCCTGGTTAAGAACCCTTGAACTAGAACAATAATGCAGCTATATTCCAATTATACTCTAATTTCTCTGGCCCCAGCCAGACTTTTAAGATTCTCACATATACATGTGAATATTGGCATTGGAAATAGTTTTTTTTCCTGGAAATGTATTTTAAAAACATTCCTGTGATACATATTTTCATTAAAAACATATGCATTCATTTCTTTAGGCACTTCTGGACACAAAGGACATAACCAGCAATGATACACTGAAACATACAAAATAAACATCAAAGACACTGAAATATTCTGAGTTGTATAACAATGCATCTAACAATTTAGCAACAAAAATTTGAATTATAAGGAAACCTGCTTATAATTATTAATGATATTTAGTTCAAAAGTTAAAATTACTTACTATGCTGCAGAATCATTAAGTTGGTACTCCCGGGACCTGTTGAAACAGGCTTGCACACCACTATCTTTCCACAATCTTTTAATAACACCTGCAAGTTCCGCAGTCATAAAACCTTCTTCTGCAGCTCCAGCAAGTACAAAAAGTTGCCGGGCATCATCCTGAACAATTATAAAACATTAGAAAAGGGTGGGGGAGAAGAACTCTTACAAAACAAAAGAAAAATTTCATTCTGTTCTAAAAACAAACAAAAACCACCACCACCACCAACAAAAAAAGACAAACATGCTCTTTCCCCAAATCACTATGTATTTATATTAAGAAAACCATTAGAAATAAAAATTTACAGAATCAGAGAATGTTATTGCTGAAATATGTCACACCTGAAAAGTAGATTAGAAATGATCTGTTTCAACACACTCATTTTACAGATAAAAGTGAAGTCTGGAGAGAAATGATTTGTCCAACCAGGTAGTAGCAGAGGCAGAACCAAAATCCTAGTCTAGAGGATGTCCTTCTGTGCCATCATGCTACTTTGCCTGCAGCACACAAAGGGTAGCAAGATACACTCCCTGTCCTTAAGGAGCTTACAATCTACTGTTAAAGACAATATAAAGAGTTGCAAATGAGTTAATATGCTTATAATTTAAATAACTCCAGGTTAGAAAGAGCTTTCCCCCATAAAACTTTGTGAGGTAGAGAATATATTATAATCCTCATTAACATTGATGAGGAGAATAGAACTCAGAGATAGAGAAATAGAAATAGAGAAATAGAACTGGTTCATACTAACAGATAACCCCTCTATTATGACTTCAAGTATAGCACTCTTTCCTTCCTGACATTCAGTCTCAAATTGTTTCTTTTACTTGGGATGCACTGTAATAGTCACTTTGGGCACCTAACAATATTTTGAGGCCTAGTCGTCAAGGAACCGCTGACATTCTGGGGTAAGACTAATGAAGATTTAAGCTGGAACTTGAAGAACAAATAGCACTAAGATACTTAGGACCTAGGTAATGAGGACATAAGTATTCTAAGAAGACGAAAGAGCATTAAAAAAAATGGAATGAACATTGTATATGTTTGAAGGGCAATACAGAGATCAAAATGGGCAGGGTAGAGAAGTTCATTCTTTCATTTCAACTAGAATTTATTTAACTAAATGAACCAGAAGGTTCATTTTGGGGATCAGTGGGATGTAATATTGAACAAGTAGGTGGGGCTGGATTACTGAACATCCTTAAAGATAAACAAATTTAGATTTGAAGATTAATTTATTTACCTTATTTGGAATTAAAAAAAAAAATCCCCAGATACTTTGTACTCTGAACTAATGAATACAAAATAAAGGGTGAATTGAAAATAAAAATGAAGCTATTTTAAAACATTAAGTAAAAAATCCATTTTACCCAAGTATCTGGATATTTTCATTAAGCTACACAGGTATGGAATGAATCTCAATTTTTTTGTTTGAATTTTTAAACTAATTTTTTCAGTGTTCCTTTTTCACTTCACTATACATAAAGGGTATGTGGTGTGTGTGTATGTGTAAAGGAGAGACAATGTCTATCTTAATTCAAATAAAGTATCAATATTAAATGTTTATGGGATTAATTTCCATTTGGAATTTAACAAAATGAATATTTTATTTATATTCTTGATCAAAATCATAGTGTTTTATTAAATATATCCAAAGTACAGAAGAAGGTAACCAGGAATGGTTAAAAACCTTGAGACTATATGATGTGAGTATTGGATGCCTGGAGCAGACAAAATTTTAAGTGGATGGGATGGTTGTCTTCAAGTATCTGAATAATTATCATGTGAAAGATGAACTAGAAGTGTTCTCATTATTTGGCTCCAGCAACCATAACAGGAACTAAGTGCAGAAGTTTCAAAGAAATAAACAAATTTAGTTTTATTGTCAGGGAAAACAAACAAATTTCCTAATACTGAGAGGTACAAAAATAGAATAGTCTGTCTCACAAAATGATTGGATATTTTCCCCCACTCCCTAGACATCTTCAAGCAGAGGTTAGGTGACCACTTTTTGGTTGTTATGGTGATAATTCTTTTCAGATAAAGGTTTTACTAGATAAAGATAAAGGCCTTTTGGGGCCTTTCTAATGCAGAAGTTGTGATTCTATATCTAAATGTTTCATTTTTACTGTAAAAAATATCATTGTGCTCTAGGAAAAAGTATATCTATATACACAATGCATTTTTTTCTATAGGTATACAACAAATTTTATGAAAGAATTAATTTTGGATTCTTTTTCCTCTCTAACATCAAACTGAATTTTAGTTGTTATATTAGAAGACAGGAAAAAAATAATATACGTATCTTATCACATAACAGATATAATGAATATATTTTGATGCCATTAAAAAGGGTAGTAATTTTTTCATCTTATTTCTTATTAGTAAATATTTTTGGCAATTATATGAATATTTTTAGAATATTGGACAGATTAGTATATTTTAATATGTTTTACTGGATTTCTTAAAAATCTATTTCATGGGGCAGCTTGGTGGCGCAGTGAATAGAGCGCCGGCCCTGGAATCAGAAGGACCTGAGTTCGGAGCCGGCCTCAGACACTTAATCCACACAAACAAAAACCTAGCCGTGTAACCTTGGGCAAGTTACTTAACCCCAATTGCCCTAAAGGGGCGGCTAGGTGGCGCAGTGAGTAAGAGCGCCGGCCTCGGAGTTGGGATGACCCTAGATCAGATCCGGCCTCAGAAAATGAGCACCCACGCATAAATAATGACTAGCCTTGTAACCTTGAGCAAGTTACTTAACCCCAATTGCTTTAAAAAAAAAAATCTATTTCATAAATACAAAATTTAAAAATGCAAACAATGTTAAAAAGTATTTTCCAAACATATTAGGTCATTTTACCTACCTTTATACTTCAAAAAAATTTGATTTTAAGCTAGTGTAGTATTAACTACATTAGTATTAACTACACTCTCTGCAATAGTAGGTAGTCTTCAAAAGCTGCTATGGCAAAACAATTCATTACCACATGGCCAACTTAGCAATGAACCTTCCAGAGCTTAACTAGACTATTTCTGGGACAAGACCTATCTGATGCTCTTCCAGCTGGCTAGCATATGATAGCTTTTATTGCCTACTACTCTGACCACCTTTCAGAAGAGTCTCTAACATGAAACATTAGCAGATTACAGGCTAAATTATATTGTAACTTTTTAAAGTCAGTACTAGATTCTTGGTGATTTATTACCTCCAGTTAAAAACAATATTATTTAAAGATGAAAGAGATATGATTAAAGCATCCTATTCCTATCTTGAAATATTATGAATTTGACTAAAATTATGTGGTCTATATAACTTTTTAATTGAATATTTCTTTTTTTAACTCAATGTTTTACATGTATGATTAATAATAAAGGAATAACTGCTTTGGTCATCTTCAAAGAGCTTATTTCTAGGACATTAAAAGTCACAATTCTCATAGGTATTCACTGTAGCCTATATTTTGTATTTTTTAAGCAAAATAGAAAAATATCATTGTTTACCAAAGACATATGATAAGTTATAGAGAAGAAGGAGTTTTGATGGAGTTGGGTAGTGGAGAATATTAACTGAAAGAAAACAGGGCCTTTTTCTTGCCAATTCATAAAGCTTACCATTTTTCCAGACATGAACAAAATGTGAAAAATAATCAAGTCTTCCAGATGGGATCACAATACACAAGCATATGTTTCCTTTTTTTTAGGAAATCTCAAGAAGAATGCATGCAATCAGCTACCACATGTGATATATCCTTAATAAACCCAAAGAAAACATATCCTTGAAGGCCCATATTCCTGTGATCATTTATAAGATTAAAGTAAAAAGAAATTATTTGCTACTATCGAAAATAATGCTTCAATATAATCTAAACTGCAACCAATTTATATAAACCACTCCACTTTATTTAAAAGGCTCAGATCTAAGGTATGATCTGAGATTTTTAGGAAAAAGAACTTTTATTTAATTACTTCAGCTAATGATTATTTGCTTAATAGCTGGGGGACTAAAACTGTGGACTACAAACACATCTAACGCTAAAGTAAGATCTCAGAAACAGAAGGGGAACTTTAAAAACAGAACTTTCACTATACTTATTGATGACATTTGTCCTTTCTTTGATTTTTCAAAAGCAACCAACCCCTCCCAAAGATGTAAAATCATCCAAAAGTCAATAAATTATTAACACATATTATCATTTGAAAGACAGTAGCAGTAAATCAAAATGAATGTGTACTTTCAGGCATAACACTGAAGTCAGTTATTATAAATACATACATATATGTGTGTGTCCATATACATTTAATAATCACTGGCATTGAAAATAAGCAGTGGGGAACAGGAGGAGAGTTTACAAACAAGCCAACAGGACTTTATGTTCAGTCAGTTTGGAACATAACAGGGATTCACAAAAAAACATACAAAAATGTAAAGAACATTTATAAAAATGGAAATAAATAAAAAAGCATAAAGAGGCTATGCTCAATTAAATCAATTTTGTCATAAAACAGTGAGTAATTAAATTGATAAGATCTTAGTGTGGTTTAGTATATAGGAGAGCTACCCTCAAAGACAGAAAGACCAGGATTTAAATTCTGCCTCTGAAATATAATGGCCATGTGACCCTGGGTAATCTATCCTCTCATTGGCAAAGGCAATGCTCTAAGCCAGAGGTGTGAGACACAGAGCTATCTAGACTACCAGCAACATTGAGGCATACAGCCAGAACCAGACAAAAACATAAGCAGGAAATATTTAACCAAATAAATCAAAATAATATACAACATAGATAATGTTAATGCAGTTTTTAAAGTCAATATGCACAGACAGGGATCCTTATGTACCATTTAATGGCTGACCCTGTTTCTATTTGAGTTTGACACTACCGCTCTTAAGAACATTTTAGAGCGGTTGACCATCTACACTGGAAGAACCTCACCTGTGTTTGTCTACACCAAGGAAATCACAGGTCCAATCCAAAAGATTGAGGTGACTAAGTGGTACAGTGGATAGAGTGCTGGGCTTGGAATCAGGAAGACCCAAGTTCAAATCCAGCTTCAGTAACTTACAAGCTATGTGATTCTAGGCAAGTAGTCACTTAAGTTATGCTTGCTTCAGTTTCCTCATTTGTAAAATGGGGATAAAAATAACATCAAACTCCCAGGTGAATAACAAATTGTGAGGAGCAAACGAGATAATAACTGTAAAACAGTTGTGAATAACAAATTGTGAGGAGCAAATGAGATAATAACTGTAAAACACTAAGCACAGTGTCTGGTACATAATTAGGCACTATATAAATATTAGTTATTATTATTATTATTAAATACATTGAATTAAAGATAAGTTTTTATAGGTTACAAAGGCAAAAGAGTTTCAATTTAATATGACATTCTTGTTCTAGGGATTAATGTAAAAAAAAGTGCTTGAGGAAGAAAGTTTCAAAATCTAGTAGGAAGGACAGAAAAGGAGAATCTGACAGTAGAAAAAACTAGGAAAAAAAGCAGAGGAGCAGAAGGGCTAGAGTCCACAGGTGAGGTCATAAAAATGTAAACGAGGGTGGCGTCCGTGTAAATAAAAATCAGGAACCATTGTGGTGAAAAAGGCAGTAGACCCTGATGACGGCAAATATAAAGACACTTTTACTTTTTACTTCTAGAGGAACATATAGAGCAAAATGTTGCCTCCAAAAAGGCATGCACATGAACATGCTAATATCATAAAAAGATTCCTTGACAGGTAAAAAACAGGAATCTGTTTAATGATTCCAATTGCTAACATCCCATGGCACACACAAAACAGGCAAACAAACAGCATGGTACATTAGAAAGGGCCCTAGATCTAAAATCACAGGTCCTAGTTCTAATCCAGCTTCTCAGGACCCAAGTTTGAATATGCATTTGGGTAAAGTCACTTCACATCTCTGTGTCTCAATCTTCTCGTCTCTAACAAGAGGGTAGAAGGATTTTTAAGGTTACTTCTGATTTTAAACCAAGGAATCTATGATCTTCTAGGACCTACTTTATTTGCCTTCATTTAATTACTGTGGTCATCATGTCCTGTCACACCACACACACACACACACACACACACACACACACACACACACACACACACAAACACACACACACACATCCTTTCCTACCTCTATTTAATGCTTAAGGTGATCTGAAAGGGGTGAAGGTAGAAATATAAATATAACTGTAGATCTAAAGCTGGAAGGAATCTTAGAGGCCTATGCAAATAGTGTCAGGAGTGAGATAATTATCACTGAAAAATATGTCATGTGGGACATAGATTCTATATAATTTATAGCAGATAATGATTATTCTATCATTTTTAGGTTTCTAATGTCATAGTTTATATGAAATATTCCATTATAAATATCCCCTTGTCTGTCCTTTACACTTTTTAGTACTATTAAAGGTCCTCCTCTGAAGATGATTGGTATTTAAAGTGAACCTAGTCAAAATGGTGAATGATTTTTCATAGTATATAACTAAAAGGATTAATTAGGAATTCAGCTTCAGCAAATACAAACACACACACACAGTTTTAGCAAAATTTAGAATATAACTGCATGTATGCACTAAATTCTAAACACCAGTCTTGATTTTGGAGGAGAATGATTTTTCTGACAAAATATAATACATGTTTGAATTTCACTGAGAACTCATGAAGGCTTTGCTATTGCAAAACAATTTGTAGGTTACATCAATTTTTTCAAGAGTCATTCTTAATTCAAAAAAATTAATTTTTTGTTGTTCCTATCTATACTCAGGGTGAAAATGGGTGGGCACAGGCTTTAGTTCTAATCAGGGAGAAGTATTTGAGTTCACTAGTGAAAATTTTGTGGTTGTTATCACTTTTTCTTCCTTAGACACCTAAGGAATGCTCCTAAGACACCACCATGCCATAGAGCCTTAGAGCCACAGAGTCATAGACAGGAAGTCAGCCTCTGGGTCAGGAGGATTAGGGCTCAAGGTGCACTAGTCAGTCAATAAGTATTTATCAAGCATCTGTTATACATATTGGCTATGTCAATTGGCTGAAGATCTGTAGCCCATGTGACTTAAGACTATAAAACGAAGGACAGATGTTGATCTACACTGGTAAAATGAGTTTGCTCATTGGGAATTCTCTACCCCATAGAAATCACAGGTCTAAACCAAAACAAAACTATAGCCTGTGGGGACTGAGATAATGAATTTTCCACTAATATGAACATCCCCACTAAACCTTTTCCTGCTTAAAATCAACATCAGATAGTTTCATTAAAATTTACTATAGAATATTATAGTTATGTAATTTACTGTTTCAATTTAAAATGATCAATACATCCTACTAGGTGCTGAGGGCACAAATACAATAAATGATGCAACCCTTAGAAGTAGCTTAAATTTAATGGGGAAAATAATGGCAAGCATGTGAATAAGTATATGCAGAATAAATGCAAAGAAAATAAATACAAAGGTGACTTAAGAGAAAGGGCATTGGCAGTTGGGGAGAATCAGGAAATATTTCCTGTAGATAAGCCAACAAGGTTATATTCTTGAAGGAAAAAAAATGTGAGGCAAATTATTCCAAAATAGGGGCGACTAGGTGTCGCAGTGCGTAGAGCGCTGGCCCTGGAGTCAGAAGGACCTGAGTTCGGATCCAGCCTCAGACACTTAACGCACACAAACAAAAACCTAGCTGGGTGACCTTGGGCAAGTTACTTAATCCCAATTGCCCTCCAAAAAGCAAAAAAAAAAAAAATTATTATTACAAAATCTAGTAGAACTCAGGTAAATGTGACTGTCCCAATGATACTTACCGCCCTAGCAGAGTCTCCAAAGTCTATCTTTAATCTCCCCATTGCTCTAATAATAGCAATAATTGACTGAATGGTGTTGCTGTAAACAACTGCTTTATATTGTTTACATTCTTCTTCTGAATAACCAGCTTCATGGATAATTCTAAGAGAGAAGGAAAAATAAAGAATGTATTTGTCTTAACAGAAAGACATGTTCTAACTGGAAATATCACAATGATTCCTAATTTCACTTACTTCATTTGTTTTACAATTGTGCTTTTCCCTGATTCACCAGCTCCTAAAAAATGAAGAGAGACAGTTAAGGCCCTTTGAACAACATCTTTTATTACAAAACTTAAGTGTGTTTTTTTTTATCTTTGATTTCAGAAAGCACTTTTATCTTTGAGAAACCTCTCATGAAATAGGTCATTCTAAATTAGTTCAAGAAAGGAAAGAAGGGAGGATGTCTTTTTAAATGTATAATTCTAAATTATCCCTATCTATACTTCCCCCAAAATGCTGTTTCTATGTGAATTTTTTTTTTAGTCTATTATCTGTAACTGAGGAGAAGCATAGTAAATAGAAGGCTGACCTTGAACCTGGCTATGTGATCCAAGGCAAATGACTTGAACCCTGGGTGCTCTAGGCAACCCTCCTAAGACTATAAATCATAAAAAGTATGCTGACCTGTATTGGTAGAATGAGTTTCCACATCTGGGAGTGAGTTACACCACTGTAGTCATATCACTATTTTATTTGCATTTATTATTTCCCAAGTTATCTTAATCTTATGTAATCTATAGAGGTACTCATGGAGGGGAAAGGAACAGAATACTGGAAAAAAGGAAGTGGAAAAACAGGAAGATTTTACTGCAACTTAAAACTTCCCAACCAGTTCCGACTACCAAAAATGTTTGGTTAAGTAAGTAGGAGGCAATATTTCTCTGCTATTCTAGGATTTTAAAGTTGCTCCCTGAAAAAATATTATTTTATTATTATATATCCCAATACTGACAATAGTTTAAAAAATACAAACACTTTAAAATGACTCTCATTTCATAATTTCAAATCTACATTTCTCTCTGCTAGCTAGGGTGTTCTTAGATGCTGTTTACTAACTGTCCACTCCCCTTCAATATTATCCTTAACATATATTGACATTACTTAAAAAATAAATTATATGGCTTGTGCATACAATCGATTACAGAGACTGCTGCACACTTAGTCCTGCAAACAGATTTGGGTAGAGGGAGAGAGAAAGAGAGGGTCATTTATTAAATATTTCTGTCATGCTAGGCATCCTTTTTGCGGTTTTCTTGGAATTTATAACTTGGAATGAGGGGAGGGTGCCTTCTTGAAGAGGGAATAAAACTTTGATGAAAATACAGAAGGGGAAGAAAATGTGCTGATGCTGGCCTGATTTCTACAGCAGTATTTGGCATGTTCATAAGAAGAAAAAAAGAAAAAAAAGAGCTGAGGCTAGAAAACTGGACCCAAACATCAAACCACTCCTCAGGGTATATATAAGCAAGTGCTGTACTAAACAGCTCTCTGATCATCTTTACTAAACCCTCTTGATTGTACAAGGCCTAATTATCTAGTTTGTGGCTCACACAGGCTTCTTTTTTTGCCATTCTGTTAAAATGGTGAAGAGAAAGCTAAACTCATGAAAAGGCAATGGTGTCAACAGTTGACAAAATAAGCAGGGGGGGGATAAATTGCAGCTACGTGCTAAAATTGGGTTTGGGATTAACTGGGGATTTAATTATCCATGGTATCCCAGACTTATACTGTTGCAAATAATTTACAGCTGATGTGAATGCCTGGAAAAAATTGTCATTCAACAATTTAAGAAATTAAACTCAACGTTCAATCCCCATGAAAAAGGGAAAAAATAAACAGCCAAGAACTGGATATACAACAATGGCATTTACAGTCTGAGCTTTCTAGGATATGTGCCAATGTACACAGTTCCAAGATAAACACCCCATTACTTATTAATCAATAATAGTGTACTTGGCACTGTGAAAATCACAACCTCAGTCTTTACAACTTAGTGAAGATAACTGCTTTTCAGCATTTTAGGAGTAAACAACTTTAGAAACCCATCATGATCAGCTTTTATCAAGGGGCATATATAACAATGCTTCTTCCTGTGTTTTCCCAACATTTCTGGTACTTTCTGGCTAGTATTCTGTCACACTGTTAAAACATTCAGACAGCAATATCAAATATTGGTGAACCACTCCAGAAATAACCCCTGAAATCTGTGATCAACTCAAAGGCTCCCATATCCATTACTGTGGGGGTAGATACCCCTTGTGGAAGCCATGTATACCACTGCACAGGTAAGGGATTACTTTAGGTATCCGTGTCCAAAAAAGATGCTGATAAGACCTTCCACAGAAAGAACCATTCCTTAGTGGCAGAAATTTTCTTTAAAACTTAATTTCCTCCTTATCTATGAAGGTGATATGTGACACTAACTACTTTACTTGACTTGTCAAACATGTAGAGTGTGTCTATATACTTTACGGCCCCAAGGCACTACAATTAGTTTTTCAGTAAAAAAGTGGGACATCACTTTAATTTTACTTTCCTCTAATTAGGTAAAGTATTAAGTTACTTGATGAAGTATGTTTATTTTTCTATGGAATGGATAAACAGAGGCATTAATACTTTGAGCCCCTTTCTTAAATATCTTTCTTTTAATTGATCTTACTGACACTCTTGTTTTGATCTCATGATAGCAATCTTCTAAATGCTATCAACAAAAGCTCTAAATCTGTACTTTCTGGTACATTGGGTAACAAAACAGAAAATAACAGGTTAAACACAAATTATTAATGTCCCAACGTTTGGCAATGTAGGGAAAAGATAGGAAAAAGACTCTAGGTCATAAAGTGAATGATTTTCTAAGAGATTTTTTTTGCTTAACTTTCCTTCAAGGACACATTCACATGACTGACCTTGTTTCCTGAGACTATGGGCAACTTAACATTGTAAAATGAAAAATTACAAGTATCAATCAAGTCTACTTGTGGAAACATTCCTTTCTCTCTCATTTACCTATTTCAGGTAAGAAATTCAAATCTGGGCTCAGAATTATCATGCAAAGCAAATTAAAATATAATGAAATTAATCTACTATTCCATTTAAAGCTATATTATGTAGCCAAAGTATCAATTTTACTAACCCATATGTAGATACAAGTAAATATGAATATATGCATATATGCAGATAACATTTTAAGAAGCTTTTCAATAATGAATCCATACTATGAACATTTGATTTTTGGAACCCTTAAAAATGCCCAGCTTCCCTGTATCCATGACTTTCATAAAGGATAGAAAAGAGTGACTCACTAAGGGATGGCTATCATAACATTACAATGATAAAATGCATACACTTGTGTGAAGATTACTCTCTTACTAACTTTACTATTGGACTAACTCATGCCTTTCTTAGCCTGGAAGAAGGAAGAAAGGAATGGAATAATTCAGGGCATACCCAGGTAAACCTTTTGATTTAAAAGGCTTTTTTTTACAGCTTTGCCAGAGGAAAAGGAAGACAACTCAATTCAAACTCAATAAAATGAAACCAAGTTGTAGACCTCAAATTTCATTCTTTTCCAGTTTCTATTCAGTCTTAAGGAGACTGCAAAGAAATAATAGAGGCGGACACCATTTCTGTTCTGCTTTATTTTAAGATCATTTTCTGAAGTTTAGCTACCTATGAGTAAGTAAGATCACTTCCACTGACACTGTTCCCCAAAAGGTCCATATCAACTTCAATTTTTTATTTTCAGTGTGAAATATTGAATAGAATTGGTCTAAGAAACAGAAGAGGTAGGTTTAAAGTCTACCTCTCACACATACTGGCTTTGTGACCCTGGCAAATCACCTAACTTCTCAGTGTTTTTGGCAACTCTAAGAATCAAAGTTGCTGGGGAATAACTTTTTTATTTTTAAATAAGGTCCTTCTATGAGAAGATCTCAATAAAGTTTCCTATATTTTCCTAAATACACAGAGGAAGATAACACTGGCATGCTGCAAAGGCTTCAGTTAGTATATCTAACTAATGGTTGCTGTTTATCACTGAATGGACATTGCCTCAGTGAAACTGAGACCTATTAAAGACCTGTTAAAAAGGCCAAGGTCTCCCATTGCATCCTGGGCCATCTCTAGTCATCTTGATCTATATCTCACCACTGGACCCAGATGGTTCCAGAGAAAAAAGGGAGGCTGGTGATTCTGCACAGCCTCTCACTTAAATTCAATTCACTTGAATGTCATGGCATCACCTCCCAGATGTCATGGTCCATCCTGAGAATGAAGAACAAACAACAACAACCACCCTGACTAATGGTACAATAATGTAAAACTAAGGCATTATTAAAGCTTGTGTACTTTTTTTTAAAAAAGCTTACTAACAGTAAGAGTGGTCCTTAATTATTTCATATCTTTTAATCAAGACAAGATAGATAAGTTAAAAACTTTTTTCCCAAAAAACAAATGTATTGGATTATGATAGTAGTACACATTACAGCTACAACTAAAAGATGAATCCAAATAAAAGCTCAAACACTCATGGAATAGGTTTTGGGGGAAGAATGGGAGGAATTTATATCACCCTTTCAAGTTCATATCAACTCCTTCAAGCAGATATGGTACGGGTCTATAAAAACAACCTTACAGAGTTGCAGGGGACACAAAGCTGTTAAAGGATTTGTCCATTATCACATAGTCCTGATCTGTCAGAGATAGGACTTGAATTCAAGTTTTCTATGATTTCAAAGCCAGTCCTTTCCTCCATTATGATGATTTAAATTGAATATTATTTAAACACTAATATACTGTTGATAGAACAGTGAATTAGTCTCATTAGTCAGAAAAGTAATTTTGAACTATGAAACCAAAGTCACTAAATTGTGTGGTTTTTTTCCTAGCAATACTACTACGACAACTATATTTTTACTTCAAAAAGTAAAAAGAATAACCAAGAAAACCCCCAAACAAACTAGGAATCCAAGGGGGTGCCAATTAAATCGGGAATGGCTGAACAAACTCTGATATATAAATATAATGTAGTATTACTGCAACATAATAAATGATGAAATTAATAGTTTTAGAGAAACCCAGAAAAACTTGCATGGACTAATGCAGTGATATGAGCAGGCTCAGAACAACGTAAATAATAAAACTGACAAGAAAACAACACATGCCTGTAATCACTATTACTGGGGAAGCAGAGGCTGGCAGACTGCTTGCACTCAGGAATTCTGAGATAATAGCATGCTCAACCACCTGGGTCTCTACAGTAAGCCTAAATAATATGGTGGCTCTCATGCTCTTTGGAGTCATTAACTTTTGAGGGGGAAAAGGTTGGAAATGCAGCACTTCAAAGCTACTGTTCCAGTAAGTAGTGGCACTGGCCTTGTGAGTGGCTTTTGTAACAATCTAGGAGGCACAGAGATGTTCAAAAAACAAGAACAACACATTAAGAATTATGAGCAATATGTCAACCAACAATGATTTCAGAGGACTAAAGATGAAGCATGCTCCCCTTCCTCATAACAGAGGGTGAAGGATTCAAGAGGCAGAAGGAGAGTTGGCTAATATGTCAATTTGTTTTGCTTGAATGCTTATTTGTTACAAGGGCTTGGTTTTGTTGCATTTTTCAACTGGGGTGAAAGGTAACAGAGAAAGGATGTATGGTGATGGCTACCTGATCTCCCTCCCCACATCCCAAAGGGGCTCACTGAAATATTTTTCATTCATAACAATGAAGAAAACAGGAGAAAAGCCAGAAGGAATCCAGATAAGAAAAACACCTTTAAAATTATATGTATTCATCATGTATCTTAAAGGAAAAGCACAGATGTGTAGCTTTGACTTTGATGTTTTTCTGTTCTTTCATATATAGAAATGCTCATTTTATTATGTATTTAAATTGGGAATTTTAAAAAACAAAAAAAAATGTTTAAGTCCCCAAACTAATTTGGTCAAGAAATATTTCTAAATTTGAAGCATACTGACTGAATTGACAATGAAGAGCTCCACATTCAAGGGCACCTGTCACTATAAGGAAGATGGTACCATGATGGCGCATCAGTGGGGGGCAGTACAGAATTATGATAAAAGCAAAAAACAGTGGCTTGAAAAATTAAACCAAAAGACAAGTCAGGATTACAGTAATCCCTGTCTTATGCAGCTTACTTTTTTAGGGAAACTTAGGGAAAGATATAAAAGGCCAATGTTAAGGAATTGTTCTTTAGTGTAGTTCCTAGGTAGGGCAGACTTTTAGACTAGACCTGTGTTGGGGTCTCTTTTTCCTAGGACTGCTACTTCGCTTCTCAGAAGACAATGTTAGATGGTAAGTTGCTGAGTAACATCTACAGCTTAACAAGTCAGACCACTTAGGTAAGAGGGGTTTCTTTACAAATGGGAGGAGGCATATTTTAATAAAGAAATTACTATCATGAAAAAGATCTCTGTGGATTGCCAGGATCAACTAGAGCTCTACAGGAAACAAAAAGTGTGGAAAACAAAGATAAGGCAAATAATATTAAAATGAGCGAAAATGACTTTTCCACACTGTGCAATTATAACTAAGTAGCCATTTCCACAAGTCAAAGATACATGCAATTGCAGAGAGCCTTATTGTTGATGTTCAGTGGTTTTTCAGCTGGATCTGACTCTTCGTGACCCCAATTGGTGTTTTCTTGGGCAAAGATACTGAATAGTTTGCCATTTCTTTCTTCCACTCATTTTACAAATGAAGAAGCAGAAGGAAATAGTGTTAAATGATTTGCCCAGGGTCACCCAGCTAGTAAATGTCTGAGGCCAGATTTGACTCAGGAAGATGAGTCTTCCTGACTCCAAGTTTGACATTCTATTCACTGCATCACTTAGCTGCCCACTGAACAGAGCCTAAAGAACTACAAAGGGTTTAAGAGTCAGAATCCTGCAGTGATGACACATACCAGACACTTCCCACCCCCACCACAAGTACATATACACACTCCCTAGTCATTCAAACAGTTAGCTGTAGTCTAGCTCCTCCCTCTTCATGCTCCATCTGAACAGAAATCTGAAATTGTTTCAAGTGAGGGAACCACTGGCAGGTCAAGCAGCTCCCCACACCAGACACCATTTCGTCTCTGCTATCACCTCTTTCTTCCCCCTTAGGGACATCTACTACATTAAGCTCTTCCCTTCTATGTTTCACTATGAATAATCAATAATCTCAGGGACTCTATCTCTCTCACACACACATATATACATTAAAAAAATATATGTCTTCTCCTATGTATCTTCTAAAATTACTACAGCAAAATTTCTTCCCTATTTCTCTCCCTCTAAATTTCCTTCATTTCATTTGAGTAAAAAATTCTAATCATGAATGATTAATTTTAAATAGTTCTAGTAGTGAAATACTTTTATCTAAGATAAGGAAAGTTATAAGGGGGAGGAGAGGAAATCTGAGCTTACTAATTCCAAGAATCCATTCAAAATATTCTCAAAAATCTCCCATCTAAAATTTTTGTCTTCATAAGTATCTTCCCCTAAAACTGTCAACATTCAGATTCTTGAAAAGGTTCTTTCTTCTTCTGTTTTAACTACTTGGACATGAAAAATATGTAGTTCTTTACTATATTTAATTGAAAATTTATAGCATTTCAAATACATTACTGATTAAAAAAACTATTTGGGGGGTACCAATTGGATTTTAATTGCCTTTAATTACCTTTGTGAATGTAATTCCTTTAATTACCTGTGAATATATTTCCCCATAGCAACAATATTAACATAAGATATAATTGAAGACTGCATGAATATATATCTCAAGAAAATAACAGAAACCAGGATGCCAATGTATCATCAGAATCATGAAGCACATAAACTTACAGAAGCATAGAACTTAAAACACAAACTGTTTTTTGTTTGTTTGTTTTAATGGGGGAGAGCTAAGACTAGGACTCCCTATGTCACTTAGGCTGGAGGTATAGCAGACATTCTGGTTAGTTCTAATACTGATCAGTCACAAAGCTTTAACCTACTCTGTTATTAGGAAATGGGATGATTTATTTGTCCCTCCTTAGAAAACCTGGTGACCCTCTGTTTCAGAGGCTCACCATACTGGTGCTTGACTTAATATACTACTAATGGCTTTTAGCCCTACTTAAGCTTAGAACTCCTGAACTCTAGCAATTTGTCAGCCTTAGTCTCGCAGTAGCAAGGACCACAGATGGGTACCAACACAATAATTTCATTGGTGAAACAGAGATAAATGTCTGAAGAAGCTATGCCACAAAAGCTAAATGCTGTCATTTTTTTTTAATTTTAAAAGACTAAAACAATCATGATAGATGAAGATAAAACTTGGGAAACCAGTAATAAGCAAACCAAACTAAGGAAGCAAAACAAAATTAATCATCATTGACAGTTTGGTATATTATACCTATTATCAAAATTAAATTATTGGGTACTTCCTAATTTTTATTTTTCATTAAACTGTTAATATGTAATTGAAAAAGATTAAATAGACAAATTATTTAAAATTATACAGAGCAGTGTGAATAGGAAGGTTCATTCAAGATATAAATCTATGATCTAAAGAATAACTTTGTGGGAAGAACAGTACCCCAACTTCTTTTTACATTTAAAAGGAATGATAGTAATGTATTCCTGTGTTAGTTTCTACCAGTGCCCTAACAGGTGTGGCCAATGTGAAAGTAAAAAGCACACACAGTTGGTATATATAATCTTTATGACTATCTTGGAAACTGTGTGACAGAGGATTTGAAATTCCCATTTAAAAAGTTTGGGCAAAGACCCTTTAATTGTTAACTATGGCTGTCCAAAGAAGTGTAAGGTGTTCTAAGAGTAAACTGAAGTATCAAATGTCAGGTAGTCCTGATACAGTGAAAGCAACTCTACTTATAATTTAGAATAAACTAAGAAGGCAGGAGAATGTGAAGGAAGTGAAACACTTTGAATAATCCTTCACTTTGAAGGCTTATCTGTAGGAGAAACACAACTATCAAAACCTAATGGTTTTCTGATCATCTATTATAGAAGCACTAAAGTCACTATATTAATTTTAAAGCCCTGTTTGTTAACAGGGAAATTTATCAAATGGAAAATGAATGTATTAATATAAACTTCCTTGGTCAGAATTTTTTCCACCCTAAATACACAAACATTCAAATCACTGCCATCCTAATTCTGAATTGAGCAAATATACTGCTAATTAAACCATAACTAAAGTTTATTATAGCCACATCATTAGATTTGAGCTGTGCTCCTCTGGAGAATGCTAGTGATCCTAATAATGTAAATAGCATATCTGTGCTTATTTACATAAGGTATATAATTTTTACCTTCAATATATCATAGTTTATCATCATATCTTAATTTTTTCTAATGTTGATCATACATTATGATTTGACACAAAGCCAGTGTCAGGAGTACAAACCTCCATGATAATATATCTCCCTATGATAATATGCCTCCCTCTCCTACAAGAAGTTATAATCAAATTTGTGACACATTATAGCTGAAATTAGAAACTTCCTATAATTCTGGCAAGGTTTACATCAAAGATAATATTTATGTTGTTAGTGCTGTAATGTTTAAAAAGAAAAAGGACAGGATTCTCAATTGAGAACTAGTAAAAAAAAAAATGTCAAAGTGCTATCTATCCCCAGGAAAAATAGCTACCTAGAAGAAAACAGGAAAATAAACTGATGGATAGTGATAGAACATATAAAGACCTAACAAGTATTTGGAGCTGTTAACAAATAAAATATTCTTATCCCTCTAAACATACACCCTCTAAAATGACAAGAATATCATCGAAAAATTATAATAGATATAAAATGCAGAAACACTGAGGTATTTAGACTGTTTATTAACACTTTTACTTATTATTAGTCTTTTACTTATTAGGTTAAAATATGAGCCCTACAAAATGTTCCCATTTCTACTGGTTATACCGAAAGGAATCTATTTTTTTGTTTAATACATTTTATTTCACTAGATAGTTCCAAATACATGTAAAAATATATTCATTTCCAAAAAAATTTTAGTTCCAACTTCTTTCCATCCTTCCTGTCCCTACCTCCTCAAAAGGCTAGTGATTTGATATTGATTATATATGTATGAAGTCATGCCAAACATATGTCCAGATTAGCCATGTTGCAGAATAAAACAGACAAAAAAAAAAAAGAAAGGAAGCTAAAAAAAAACCAAACAAACATGTTTTAATCTGCATTAAGAGTTTATCAGTTCTCGGGGTGGCTAGGTGGAACAGTGAGTAAGAGCGCCGGCCTTGGAGTTGGGATGACCTGGGATCGAAACCGGTCTCAGAAAATGAGCACCCACACATAAATAATGACTAGCCGTGTAACCTTGAGCAAGTTACTTAACCCCAATTGCTTTAAAAAAAAAAAAAAGAGTTTATCAGTTCTCTCTCTGGAGGTAGACAGCATTTTTCATCATGGGTCCTTTGGAAATGTCAAGACAATGATCTGGTCTTGAGCAGTTAAGCCTTTCACAGTTGATCATCCTTACAACATTGTTTTCTTATTTTGTATTTATTTTTATTATCTATCTATCTATCTATCTATCTATCTATCTGTATTGTATTGTACTGTACAATATTCCCCTGCTTACCTCACTTCGCATGAGTTCACATAAATCTTCCCAGGTTTTTCTGAACCATTCTGCTCACCATTTCTTACAGCTCACAGCATTCCATCATATTCAGCCATTCCCTAATTGATAGGTATTACCTTAATTTCCAATTCGCTGCCACCACAAAAATCTAAATATATTTTATGAATGAATATAAACATTTTTGCTATGAATGCTTTTGTACAAATAGGTCCTTTTCTTTTTTCTTTGATTTCTTTGGCATATAAATGTAGTGATGGTATTGCTGGATCAAAGGCTATGCATAATTAAATAACTGTTTGGGCAGTTACAAATTGTTCTCCAGAATGGTTGGACTAGATAACCAATCCACCAACACTGCATTAGTATCCCAATTTTTCCATACACCCTTCAGCTTTTGTCATTTTTCTTTTCTTTTCAGATTAGCCAATCTGATAAATGTGAGATAATATCTCAGATTTGTTTTAATTTGCATTTCTCTAATCAGTAGTTAGATTTTTTTTGTCCTCTTGTGACTACTGATAGCTTTAATTTCTTCTGCTAAAAAATGCCAGTTATCATATGCTTTTGATCATTTATCAACTGAGGAATGGTTATTTTTTTTTTATAAATTTGACTCTGTTCCCCACATATTTGAGAAATGAGGACTTTATCAGAACTTGCAGTAAAAATTTCCCCCAGTTTCCTGTTTTCCTTCTAATTCTGGATACATCAGTTTTATTTGTGCAAATGCTTTTTAATTTCATGTAATCAAAATTATCTATTTTACTTCCTTTGATCTTTCTACTGTCTTGTTTGGTCATAAACTCTTCCCTTATCCATAGATCTGAGAGGTACATTTTCCCATACTTCCTTAATTTACTTATGATATCACCCTTTATGTCTAAATCATTTGTTCATTTTCAGCATACAGTGTGAGATATCAGACCTTACCCTATTACTTTCAAACTGCTTTCTAGTTCTCCTAGCAATTTTTTGTCAAATATTGAGTCCTTTCCCCAAAAGCTTGTATCTTTGGGCTTATTCAAAAAGAGATTACTATGGTCATTTACTACCACATATACTCTATTCCACTGATCCATCCCTCTATTTCTTAACCAGTAGCAGGTTGTTTTCATGACTACTGGTTTGTAAGATAATTTTAAAATCTGGAGCTATTATGCCACCTTCCTTTACATTTTTTGGTGATCTTTGTTCTTTCAGAAGGATTTTGTTATTATTTTTTCTAGTGCTATAAAATAATTCTTTGACAGTCTGGTTGCTATGGCACTGAATAAGTAAATTAACTTAGGTAGAATTGTCCCTTTAATTGGTTCTGCCTACCTGTGAGCAGTTAATATTTCTCCAGTTCTTTACATCTGTCTTTGTGTGAAATGTGTGTTGTAATTGTGTTCATATAGTCCCTGGTTTGTCTTGGGAGGCAGATTCCCAAGTATTTTATATTATCTTCAGTTATTTTAAATATCTATCTATCTCTTGCTATTGGGTTTTACTGGTAGTATAAGGAATGTTGATGATCCATGTGGGTTTATTATATATCCTGCAACTTTGCTAAAGCTGTTAACAATTGTGACTAGTTTTTTAGTTGAATTTCTCTGGTATCATCATGTCATCTTCAAAGAGTTATTTTTTTGTTTCTTCATTACCTATTTTTATTGATTTAATTTCTTTTTCTAGTTTTATGGCTATGAAGTCCAGGGTGCTGACTTTCTCCCCTGAACTAGGTAAATATGTTTGTTTGATTAAAGTAAGATTGTTAACCCATTTTGAGTTGCTTTCCTTTAGAAAAGCAGATCTAGGAACCTGTGCTAGCAGCCATCCTGGGTATGCTAGGGTGCTTGCTGCTACATATAATCGTATGATTTTTGTTGTTTTTGTTATTGATATGGTCAATTATGCCGGTAATTTTTCCTTAATCATCCTAATATTATTTCCTAATAATAAAATCGCTAATAGTTTCCTAATATTTCATAATGTTCCTAAAATATTTCAGGATAAAAAATAAAATAGTAATTTTCCTAATAATAGATTTCCTAATGAATCTCACCTGGTCATAGAGTTTGATCTTTGTGACATGTTGCTGTAATGTCCTTGCTAGTATTTTATTTAAAAGTTCTACAGCAATATTCTTTAGGAAAATTGTCACATACTTTTCTTTCTCTGTTTTTATTCTTCCTAGTTTGGGTATCTAAACCATGTTTGTATCATAAAAGGAACTTGATAGCACTCCTTTATTTTTTTCAAATCTGGAACCATCACTAGCTATCCTGACCTATATCTTGCCACTGGACTTCGAATGACTCTGGAGAAGAGAGTGATGCTGATGGCTCTGCACAGCCCTGCCTCACTTAAATCCAATTCAGCTGCAAGTCAAGACCATCACCCTCCTGATGTCATTGGTCCTTTTTGAGAATGAAGAATGAAGGATGAATAACAACAAAAACAAATTTTTTTCAAATAGTTCATAAGCATTAGGATTGACTGTTCCTTAACTGTTTGGTGGATTCACTTACAAATCTATCCAGTCTTGCAAATTTTCCTTAGGGAGGTCATTTATGAATTATTTAATTTTTGTAAATGTTCATCTATTTCACTTTAGATTGTCAGTTTTGGTGACATATAATTGGGCAAAATAGCTCCAAAAATTGCTTTAATTGCATCTTCACTGGTAGTGCTTTCACATTTTTCATTTTTGATACCTGTAATTTGGTTTTCATTTTTATTTTTTAAATTAAATTAACCAATTTGTTTCTATTTTTAATTTTTTTAACAAAACCAGTTCTTGGATTCATTTCTTAGTTCATATTTTTACCTTTAATTTTATAATCTCTCCTTTGATTTTTAAGATTTCCATTTTGGTGCTTAATTAGGGATTTAAAACGTGTTTTATTCTATTTTTAATAATAGTTTCAATTCACTAATCTGCTCCTTTTCTCTTTTGCTGATATATGAATTTAGACATATAAATGTCCTAAATATTGCTTTGGCTACTGTATACTGCAAATTATGGAATGTTGTCTCACTAATGTCACTGACAATTTCTATGATTTGTTCTTTAGACCATTTATTTCAATTAATTTTTAATCTATGCTTCCATGGTTATTTACTAAATTAATTTTTAAGATTTCATCATTGTTTGAAAATAGTAAATTTACTATTTCTGTTATTTTGCATTTGGTTGTGAGGTTTTTATGCTCTAAAACATGGTCAATTTTTGTGAAGGTACAACTGAAAAAGATATGCTCCTTTGTATTGCCATTCAGTTTTCTCCAGAGGTCTACCAAAGCTAACTTTTCTAAGACTCTATTCATCTCCTTGACTTCTTTCCTATTTATGGTTAGATTTATCTAGCTCTGAGAGGGAAAGTTGAGGTTCCTCTATAATGTTAGTTTTATGATCTATTTCCTCCAAAAGTTCATTGAACTTTTAATACTTTAAATGCAAAGCCATTTGGTGCATACATATTTAGTGCTAATATTACTTCATTGTCCATGATTCATTTTAGCAAGATGGAGGTACCCCATTTATTAGTTTTAATTAGGTCTAGTTTTGTTTTAGCTTTGTCTGATATCGTGATTTCTGTGTGTGTGTGTTTTTAACTTCAGCATAATAGATTCTACTTCAGCCCCTTATTTTGTGTGTTTATCTCTTTCAAGTGTGTTTCTTGGAAATAACATAAGGTAGGATTCTGGTTTCCAATCCATTCTGCAATCCATTTTTGTTTCATGAGTTGAGTTCATCCTATTCATATTCAGTTACGATTACTAAAGTTTGCATTTTCCTCCATCCTATTCTCTTCTGTTTATCCTCCTTGTTTATCCTTTCTCTTCTCTAAAATCTGTTTTCCTTTTAACTACTGACTTATTTTATCCACCCTTCCTTTTATTATCCTTTTTTTTCTCTTATCTCTTTCTCTTATTTCCCTTTTGGGCAAAAGATTTATATGACGAATGAATTAAGTATGTGTGTGTATGTGTTCATGCATGTACATCTGTGAACATGCATGCATGCACATATGTGTGGGGTTTTTTTGAACCAATTTAGATGTGAGTCAGGTTCAAATGTTGCCACCATTAACTACCTGTTTTCCCACCACTCTAAAAGCTCTTTCTAGCATGTCTCTTTTTATGTGAGGAAATTTCCCCCATTCTTCCTCTCTCTTACCCTTCTGCCAGGGCATTGACTCACTTCTTAAAGAGGTCTATTCACTGAATGGGCACTGCCTCACTCAAAGTAAGAACCTGAAAAATCTTTAGCTTAAAAGGCCAAGATGGGGCGGCTAGGTGGTGCAGTGAATAGAGCACCAGCCCTGGAGTCAGGAGGACCTAAGTTTAAATCCAGCCTCAGATACTTGAAACCCTTACTAGCTGTGTGACTTTGGGCAAGTCACTTAACCCCAACTGCCCTCCAAAAAAAGAAAAAAAGCAGAAAAAAAAAAAGGGCCAAGATCTCCCACTGCATACTGCACCATCTCCAGTCGTCCTAATCAATATGTGGTCACTGGAACCAGAGGCTCTGAAGGAGAAAATGAGGCTGGTGACATTGCATAGCCCTCCCTTATTCAAATCAAAGTCAGCTGCAAGTCATGTCATCATCTCCGTGATGTCATGGTCCTCTTTGAGAATGAAGGACAAACTATAACCTGTGAGTAGTCTGAGTTGCCTGAATGAGGACCAGCTGGCCAGTTCCAACTGGGCAACTCCTCCCTTCCCCTCCCCTTCCCTGTTCTTTTCTCTCTCCTTATCTGAGGGTCTCCTGCATAAAAGGAAGGTAAATTTTGAGGGCTGAAAGCTACCTAAGCTAACTTGGGGTTTACTGGCTAGATTTCTTTCAAAGACCAAACCCTATTCACTCTGGACCTCTGGACTGGACAACAATAGGTCCCTGCCCCAACACCACTTACTGTTAATTTTTGGGCCCTCCTGGCTCAATGAATGTAAATAGTACCTGGTTCTCTTTTGGCCAGCAATCCTGAGGGTCTTCTCTCCCAGTTTGACTTTTTTTAATTAAAGAGGCTATACCTTGATTCATTTCTTAAAGAGGACTATTCACTGAATGGGCATTGCCTCACTCAAAGTGAGAACCTGAAAAGACCTTAGCTAAAAAGAGCCAAGGTCTCCCACTGGATCCTGGGCCATTCCAGTCCTCCTGATAGTTATCTGTTCATTGCACCCAAATGACTCTGGAGGAGAAGAAAGTGAGGTTGGTGACATTGTACAGCCATCCCTCACTCAAATCAAAGTCAACTGCAAGTCCTCTTTGAGAACAAAGGGCAAACCACACAGACACTCACAATCACAACTTTGTCACCTATTCATTTTTTGTACATCCATCCAATATAATCAACTCACTCCCACAGCCTCTATGTAGAATCCCTCTAACAGATTTTAAAAATGATAAAGTTCTTAGAATTTACATGTATCATTTTCCTATATAGAAAAATAAGGAGTTTAACATCATTAGGTCCCTTATGATCTCTTTTGTGTTTATCTTTTTATGTTTTTTGGGTCTTGAATTTTAAAGTCAAATTTTCTATTCAGCTATAGTCTTTTCATTAGGCATGCTTCAAAGTCCTCCATTTCATTAAATGTCCATTTTTCCCTTGAAAAATTATATTCAGTTTTCCTGGGTAGGTGGTTCTTGGTTCTAACTTCAGCATTTTTGCCGTCCAGAATATCATAATCTAAGGCCTCCTCTCCTTTAACATAGCAATTGCTAAATCTTGTGTGACCCTGTGACTCCATGGTATTTGAAGAGTTTGTTTCTGGATGCTTGAAGTATTTTC
>WOXC01000673.1:0-167898 GCA_011680675.1 Gymnobelideus leadbeateri | reverse complement strand
TGGCTGAACAAGTTGTGCTGTGAGAAATGCTGAGCAGGTTGATTTTAGAAAACGTAGAAAGACTGGCATGAGAAAGTGAGGATTGAAAGAGGCAGAACCCAAAGAATGTTGTATATTGTTCCAAGAATAATTGTGAAGAAAGAACTCCACTGTTTTGAGTATTATAAATATTCAAATCAACTAAAAAAGGACCTAGGAGGGAAGATGCTCTCCACCTCTCAAGGAAGGTCTGATAAAGAGATGTGTACATAGTGTGGTTTTACACACACACATCCACACTCATGTATATCTGTGTGAAATGGTGGTCTTTTCTAGTGCAGGATGGAGAGAAGGAAAGAAGATAGTTCAGAACTTACAATGTAGCAGCATAAATTAAAATTTTAAAATAACTTTTAAAGGGAAAATAGACTTTTCTTTTGTATCCAAGAAAAAAAGGTGCTAGGCATTTTGAAAAGATTTGCTATATGCATTTATTTCATATGCGTATGTGTTTATATATGTACATGTTCACAGTGCTACATGCATACACACAGAGACACATACACCTCCAGTTCCACCCATGCATAATGCATCCTCTGGGTGCAAGGCACTCTGTCAGACTTTGGGGATGCAAAGATGAGGAGTGACAGTGGTGGCCCTCAAGAAGTATGTGGTCGGGGGGGGGGGGCGGAGCCAAGATGGAGGAGTAGAAACAGCTCATCCAAGCCACTCTGCCCCCAGATTCCCCCCAAACTATGTAAAAGGGGACTCTGAACAACTTCTGGAGCCCCAGCACCCACAGAACGACAAAGAGAAGCTAACCTCCTGCTGAGGACAGCCCAGCAGCCCTGCAGGAAGGACCAACGCAGCGGTCTGAGACCTGGCAGCGTGCAGTGGAGGAGCCGAGCCGAGCCCAGGTCTGAGTGAGCCGAGGTTTTAGCCCCAGGGCAGCAGGGCCAGCAGCCGGCTGGAGGAACCCCAGAACACCAGCAGCTGTGGCGACTCCAGAATTATCAACATAGACATGCCTAGGACAAAGTAAGAGGTTAGTGTCCTATGGACTTTGGGACCTGTTTTTGGGGGAATGCATCGGCTCCCTCCCCTGGGGGCTAGAAGCCGCTGAGGAGACACGCCATTTTGTAGTTTTCAGAGGCAGCTCCAGCTCTTGGCCTGCAATTAATTGTAGGGAGATCCAGCGATCAGTCTTGGGGGGGTAATCGCTCTTGCTTTAATCTCTCTGGATCTGGATTGTGATCTAGGGTGGAAGTTGTGGGTGGGTTTTACAGCTTGCCAGAAGCGGAAGTTGCCCCCCACACGTTCGGGACGAAAATTCCTCTATCTGGCCTTAAAGCCATAGTGTGGCAACAAGCCCAAAAGTCAGGTAATCAAGTGGCAACATGCCAAGGCAAAGGAAACAGAAAAATGCAACCCTAGACTCCTATTTTGGGGGCATAGAGCGGGAAAAGGACTGTGAGGTCAGAAGTCCTCCTCCAAAAGCCCCAGAGGAAAACATGAGCGGGTTGCAGGCCATAGAGGACCTTAAGAAGGACTTTAAAAATCAAATAAGAGAAGTGGAGGAAAAATTGGAAAGAGGAATGAGAAGGATGCAGGAAAAGTATGAAATGAGGGTCAACAGCCTGACTGAGGAAAACAACACCTTAAAAAAGAGACTGACTCAAGAAGCTAGTGACTTTATGAGAAATCAAGATGCTGTTAAACAGATCCAAACAATGAAAGAATAGAAGGCAATGTGAAATATCTCATGGGAAAAACCACTGACCTGGAAAACAGATCCAGGAGAGACAATTTAAAAATTATTGGACTACCTGAAAGCCATGATCAAAGAAAGAACCTAGAAATCACCCTTCAAGAAATTCTCAAGGAAAATTGCCCTGATGTTTTAGATCCAGAGGGCAAAATAGAGGTTGAAAGAATCCACCGATCACCTCCTGAAAAAGATCCCAAAAAGAAAACTCCCAGGAACATTATAGCCAGGTTCCAGAATCCCCAGATCAAGGAGAAAATACTACAACCAGCCAGGAAGAAACAATTTCAATATTGTGGAAACACAATCAGAATAACCCAGGACCTGGCAGCTTCTACACTGAGGGATCAAAGGGCATGGAATATGATATTCCAGAGGGCAAAAGAACTGAGAATGAACCCAAGGTCACCTACCCAGCAAAACTGAGTATTTTGTTTCAGGGGAAAATATGGTCATTCAGTGGAATAGAGAACTTTCAAGCATTCTTGAGGAAAAAACCAGAATTGAATAGAAAATTTGACATCCAAACACAAGAAGCAAGAGATGCCTGAGAAGGTAATCAGGGAAAAGAAATCAAAAGGAACTTATCAAAGTTGAACTATTTACATTCCTATATGGAAAAACAATAACTGTGACTGATGATATCTTTCTCACTATGAAAATAATGGAAAAAGGGTGTGTGGTCATATGAATACATATGTGAATGTGTGTGTATATGGATAGAGGGCATAGGTTGAATTTGTTGGGAAGGGAGAATACTCAAGGGATGAAATTATGAGGTGAGAGAGGAAAGTGGCAAGAGGAGATGGGGAGAGACAGGGTAGGTAAACTATCTCATGTAGAAGAAGCAAGGGGAAGTGGTTGCAAGGGAGGGGGAGAATAGGAAGGGAAAAAAAAGGCAAATCCACATTCTCATTGAATTTGGTTCAGGGAGAGAATGACATACATACTAAATGGGATATCTCAACCTGCAGCAGAATAGGGGGAAGGGGGATGAGAGGAGGGATGATTGATGGGAGGGCATCCTTGGGGGGAGGGGAGGTTGGAAGTACCCACTATAGAAGAGGGACAGGATCATGTAGGGAATGGACCAGGTTGGGGTGGGATGAGTGGGAGGGAATTATAAGCAGCCTTGTACAATATATCTACTATGATAATGTTTTGCATAGCTAGACATATACAACATATACTGAATTACTTATCTCCCAAGAGGGAATGGGTGACAAGGGAGGAAGGAAATGGATCTGAAATTCGAGGTCTTAAGATTAAATGTTTCAAATATATATAAATACTATTATTAAAAAAAAAAAGTATGCGGTCGGCATTGGCTAGGGGGTCCCAGTGCACACAGGCAACGTAAAGTGGCACCAGATAGTCCCTTGAATGCAATGGAGAATTGCAGAGTCAGAGGGAACACTTCTGGAAGCCATCATCTTGGCAGCCTGAAGAGATGAATGTCTGTAGGCGCTGCTGAGGAAGGAGTTCACGTTTTTGTCCTGGGAGACTGTGTGTGTGTGTGTGTGTGTGTGTGTGTGTGTGTGTGTGAGAGAGAGAGAGAGAGAGAGAGAGAGAGGGAGGGAGGGAGCGGAGGCCCCAGAGTACGGGACCACATCTGAGAAGAGATGAGATATAGCTAGAATGTGGAATAAAGGAGTGTATGCTAGATATGGCTGGAGCCAGGTTGGACAGGGACTTAAGTGACTGTCCTGGGGCTGGTGTTTTATCCTGTTGTAGGAAGCCAGGGAAGGTTTTGGAATGGGCAGTAGAATGGCCACAGCTGTGCCTTAGAAGGGTGTTTTGGACAGATGTGAAAACAAAAGTGAGAGCATTAGGGGCTGGATAGGTGGCATAATGGATAGAATGCCAGCCCTGGAGTCAGGAGGACCTGAGTTCAAATGCACCCTCAGATACTTGACGCTAGCTATGTGACCCTGGCCAAATCACCTAATCCTGATTGCCTTGCCGCCCCCCCCCCCCAAGCCCCTGCCCCCCCCCAAAAATCCTAAAAAAGCCAAACTAACCCCAAAACTAACAAAACAAGAAAGAAAAGAAAAGTGAGAGCTTTGGGAAAAAATGTTGAAAATCCTTTTCTTGTTGTACAGGGTATTTATGGAACTATTTTCATCTTGCTGGGTTAATATTTTGGTTTTTCTTTATCCTTCCTTGCTCCATAAAGAATTACATAAAACAAATACACTTAACTTGTTTCCTCAGAAAAATCCTAATAAGTAAACCCTTGAAAATACCTTGTGCCTTTCCTTCATGTAGCTTTGTATAGAACCTTAAGGATTCTGTGTCTGCCGCTACTTGTTCTTGACGGTTTCAGGGTCAAAGTAAAGCAGAGTCAAGCTCACGTTTCACAGTGAACCATCCAAACTCAGAGGTTGCCAACTAGTCTCACACCTAACTAGGTAGGAGTCCCCTCTGTAGGGGACTATAGCAGACCACAAGTGGTCATTATGTTCAGGTGTGAATTGGTGTGAATTGTACTTGTTAACTAATGAAAGACTGAACCTCACCCCTCTTTTCTTCTTCTAATCTCCGTAATACTATATTTCATTATATTATGTGTTTCTAAGCTTTTGTTGAGTTAACTCTATTCGGGGGATGTCCTTCTGATGGGCAGCTCGGCGGTACAGTGGATAGACAACTGGGCTTGGAATCAGGAACACTTTATCTTCATAAGTTCAAATCCAGACTTGGATGTTTACTAGTTATATGACCCCGGGCCAGTCACTTAAATCTCTTTGCTTCAATTTCCTCATTTGTAATATGAATTGAAGAAGGAAATGGCCAACAGCTGCAGTATATCTGCTGAGAAAAGCCCAGATGGGGTCATGGAGAATTGGGTAGGACTGAACAACAAAACAACAAACACTTCTGAGTAAGCCTCAGTGTTCTACCATCAAAAACATTGAACAAATAAAAGAACTGAACAAAGGAAGGGATCTTGCATGTAGTGTAGTCACAATTGTAGAGGAATCTTAATAAGTTTCTAATGTGTGTGTGTGTGTGTGTGTGTGTGTGTATGTGTGTGTGTGAAAATGAAACCCCATATTAATCAAAGGACCAAGAGGCTGCTTTGTAGAATTAAGATACAAGGCCTTTGTAACAATATCCTTTCCCCACTGAGTTTTGTTGTACTAAATGGACTTTTTTCCCCTTGTGTTTTTCTTAGCTCATGTTGTACTGTGTCTACCTGCTCACATTAAAAGTCAGCTGGGAGAGGTCAAGGGACGTTGGTGTTTCTAGGTTTTGAGAGCCTCAGTTCACTGTACGATGTAAAAAAGCAGTAAGCTTTTAACTCCGTGCATTTTCATTCTCAAAGGCTGTGGATCTTTCAATTGATGAATCCAGTCTGACAGGAGAGACGACCCCCTGTTCTAAATTGACAACGCCTCAGCCTGCCGCAACTAATGGAGATCTCACCTCGAGAAGTAACATTGCTTTCATGGGGACGTTGGTCAGGTGTGGGAAGGCAAAGGTAATTTTTTAAAAAATAAAGATTTCTTACTTTAAGCAAATTCCACATCCATTAAATTTCAAAGATTGAAAAGGTTATAAAACAAAAAGCAGCCTTTTTCTTCATTCCTGTTTTGAAAGACAAATGTGACTTATTCCAGGGTGATGTAGCAATTGAGGGGACAGGATAAGGCTCCCTCAGACGTTTTGCAGTTTGCTATACCTTACTGCACCTCCTCTCCCTGGAGGAGATGACCTGTTTAGTGCTGTCCTATTCCTTGTTAAAGACACACTGTTAGAGGAACAGTTATAAGTCCCCCAGCATACCAGGGCTGCAGGACCTCTGGGGCCTCACTGGTCATCACTCTGCTTGGTGTTAACAGTGTTTGTAGTTACTATTTTAATTTTTTCAGCACAATTTGAAATTCCTTGTCTTTTACAGTGTTTAAAATGGAAAAGTTGAATCTGTACATTTTAAACATATTTTTCTCTCTTAGGGAATTGTCATTGGAACAGGAGAAAACTCTGAATTTGGCGAGGTTTTTAAAATGATGCAGGCAGAAGAAGTGAGTACTTTCCTATTGCTCAGCAAGCATGTAAGGGCCAACTCCGTTCTAGGAGCTACACTCTTACATTCAGGGAAAACTACAAGCGCATGGGGATACAAAGTAAAGAAATTGAAAACTGAGGCAGGGGAAATCTGCTCTTGAGCAGGGTGGGGGGGAGCAGTCGAACCTCAGCTGAGAGAGAGGTAGCACTTGGGCTTTGGGAGGAGCAGTGCAGCCTTCTAAGAGGCAGAGGTAAGTAAGGCAGGAGGTACATGAGTGCCTGCATTGAATGGAAAACTGAGCTAAGGCAGTCAGAGCCCTTGGCCCTGTGTAGAGTGATGGTATTCTATGGATTGTCCCTATCACCCCTGAACTGGTCCCTGAGAAGGTCACCTGGGGAGTGATGGGTGTGGACGCTACTACTAACATTAAGGTGGCCTTGGCCTGGAGAGGGTCAGGGTCTGAGCTGTCAAGGCCTCACGGCAAGTAGACATGCTCAGAACTTAGCAGCCTCAGCCTCAGTATCTTCTGCCTAAAGACCCCAGTTTGGCTGGGACCACGCGTTTGCCCCACTGTTGTTCTAAGCTGTGTCCTTCTGCAGAGGTCAAGTTCCAGAAGAATGAACTGTCAGAGAGAACATCCCAATCTCTCTGGCTAGCCTCCAAAGCTTGGCTGTGTTTGGCTTTTCTTAGGTTTTCTTCCCCCTCACCAATTATTCTTTTTACTTAAATATATTTAGATGGTAAGCAAAGCTGAGTTTTCCAAAGTATCTTTCTAATTTTGAGTGCTTATTCACTTGACATCTCATTTTCAAGTCTTTGAAATTATAATTCCAAATTATAAATAATCCACACAATATGTATCCCCATAAAAGTATGTTTTTCACATAAATTTCCCAGTTTAAAAATAGAAAAGTTAGCTGACTCTTACCTAGTTCTAGCTAGTGTTAGAAAGTGTTAGTTTATTTTCATTAAGCTTACTCTGCCCCGAATATGTCTTTGTTCTCACTTAACTGAAGTTCTTTGTTTTGTCATGACTCCCTTGTTCTTAGGGATATCTTGTATTTTCAGTCCTATCCTCTTCTATAGAAGTCACTACTTAATATGTTGCACTTCATTTATCCTAAGCTTTGCATAGGCCTGATGAAAATTTGTGTGGTTCTTCTGTGCCCCCTCTCCTAGAAAGTGTATTCATTTAACTGCAACTTTAAACCCAACTAAGCCAAAATCTTTTATCAAATGCTTTATTCTCTCCTGTGGCTGACAATTTCTGTCACACCTTCTTCGTTTCTAGACATAGCTGATACTACAGAACCCTACAACATGCTGTTTCTCTAGTTGGTGGCCTTATTATGTATTCTGTTCAGCAGACAATTGTGGTTGGTGCTTTTAACTGTCTCTTGAGTACCTGCAGTGTTCTAGGTGTTCCCCACATGTGAAACATATATGTGTTAAGTTTTTAGTCTTTATAGTAACTTTGATTTGTCCTATTGCTTTCACATCATTTCATTCTATCTTAAGTTTATAATCTTTAGTGAATCTTAAAAATGAAAATAATTTACTTACACTAAGATACTGTTTGAAAAACCTAATCATGGTGCTTTCCTTTGCTCTTCTGATTCACAAAGGCTCCAAAGACACCACTGCAGAAGAGCATGGATCTTTTAGGAAAACAGCTTTCTTTTTATTCCTTTGGCATAATAGGTAAGAGAGAGTGAATATGTATCTGAAGTTGTGCTTTAGTCTTTGCTATTGGGAAGACATAATTGATGGATCACAGAATTTAGAGCTGGAAGGGGCCTTTAGAGATGATCTAGTCCAATTCCCTCGTTTAATAGATTTGGAATAATTTCTTGATTCACCTTTATGATAATTTTCTGCTTTTTAAGACAGAAGAACCAACGTAGGGATCCACTTCTCACCAGTGAGGAAGACTTGGTGGGTGGGGTGGAAAGAGTAGGAACCTTGAGGGCAAATGTGACATTTTAGAATTTATGATAGAGAAGGAAAGGAAAGCCAAGTGTACTCTGACCTGGACCCTAGCCTTTGAGGAGAACTAGTTTTAAAGAGTTCAAAGGACTTATTATTAGAATCCTAAAATTTTAGACGGGAAATCAGCCTGGACAGATAGAAGGCTCTCAAGACAAATTCCAAACCTGTCAAGAAAAGTATTATTAAAAACAGAGGTAGTCACCAAGAGAGACCAATGTGCCTGTGCAGGGAGCCCATCAGCTTAAACATTTAAGTTTCATAAAAAGGCCCCAAACATACCAGAACCAGACTTTTTGATAGGCTGTTGGAAACAGAGTAGACACCCGTTTGTTGGGTGGAATAGCTGAACCGATCATGGTATATGAAGTTAAGGGAATATCAGAATGCCAGAAGAAATGACTGTGTGGAATTCAGAGACACATAGAAGACCTTTATGAATGTTGTCAAGTGAACTAATAAACCAAATCAAGAGAACAAATCCACAGTGAGTGCCATCATGTAAATAGAGCCACAGTCTGGGTCCCATAGAGCTGGGGGACCATGACTGAGGAGTATAGTGCACCCTCTCAGATAAGGTCACTCTGTCAGGCTGGTTTTCCCCATTTCACTTTGTCTTTGTTACAAGGCTTGGGTATGGTGTGGGGACTGGGGCACCAGAGAAGTGACTATGAAGCGAAAACAAGGCATCAATAAAACTTAAGTATAAAATCTCCTCCTTCATCCCTCCCTCCCTTCCCCCCCCAAAATGATGTAGAGAATATGGAAGCCAGGGCATGTACTGCAGGGTGAGTGCAGAACACAGCACAGCCCTGCAAGGATTGAGTCAGAAGTGATAGAATCCAGCATGAGCTGAGGCTGGTGAGGAAAGCCAAGAACAAAGACTGGACTTCTAGGCTCCACTGAGGGAAGAGAGGCAGATCCAAGGGGAGTTTGATTGGTGCTCAGGAAAGAAGGAAGGAGAGAAATGAACAGCTTGGAGGAAGAGCTTCTCCACTCTTAGTCTGCAAAGGACCATGAGTTTTGTACTCGAGGGGACAAAAGAAAGATGGTTGTTAGGGAATTAATATCCCAGATAAGGTAGACAAATAAGATAGCGCTTATCAGGTCTCCGTGATGAGTTCAAGGAACCATTGAAAATGGGAGGAATACCATGGGACTGAATGTGGGCACATCTCATCCTAGTACTCAAAAAGGAAAGGCCTGAAACTTGAGAACTGTAGGCCAATGACCTTGACTTCAATTCCTGGCAGAAATGTAGACTATCTTGTTAAAAGAATGGTTAATGGAAATCTGAGCACAAAGCACCAACGTCACTCCATCAAGAAAAGCAAATTAATGTTATTTCCTTTTTTGACAGTATTACTAAAGTAATTACATCAAGTGAACACTGTTGTTACAGCTTAACTAGATTTTCAGAAAATGTTTGAATCTTTATGCTTTTCTTGTGGAAAAGATGTGGAGATTACGGCTGGAAGACAGCCTAGTTAAGATGTTTGGTAACTAGTTGAATGGTCAGATCCACAGAGGAGTCCCACAGTCACCTGCTCTTGCCCCCTGCTCCCACTTCCTTCTCACGTGGTGGCAGAATGCGCTTGCTCATGGTTCCATAATCCTGGAATGGCCCCAACAAGGAGGAAAAGAGTAACACACTGAACAACAGAGTCCAAAGAAAAATCATGACTGACCAGAACTTAGGACCGAGTGAAAATATGATGAAATTCAGTAGGAATGGATGTGACATCTTCAGCCTGGTTCAGCTTCCCATGCACGAGTTGGGGAGGTGTGACTAGGCAGCAGTCTGAAGATCACGTTGGTGTTTTTCGTAGAGGCAGCGCCACGTGAGGTAGCCATAACAAGCCTACCGTCTGACTTGAGTCCGACCCCGTATAGAGGAATAGGAGTGTGCTTTTCTAGATGACCTTGGTGTGCTAGAGCATGTCTGGTGGGGGTCACCAGGAGAGGGAAGGGCTTCAACTCCACAGATGAACCTGGGGCATGCAGATGTGGAGGAGACAGACAGGTCTTGAAGTCTTTAGAGGACTCTCGTGTATAAGAGTCTTGACTCTTCTTATCCCCAGAGGTAGAATCAGAGGTAGTGGGTAGACCTTCCCAAGGGACTGATACAAGCTGGACAGCATGATAAAGTAGGATGGGCTCCCTTGAGAGAAAGCTTGATAATCTCTGGGGGCACTGTTGTAGTAGATTCTCGTGAGGTCTGGATCAAACTCAGTGGCCTTTGGGGGTCTCTCTCAACGGTGAGATTCTGCAGGCTCAGGGCAGTTCAGCCACGTGCCCAAGGTCTTGTAGGTAGCGTGGGGCACAGAGCTGGGATTCTCCCCCCATCCTGTCCTTTGCACTACACCCAGAGTTAGAACCTTATCGTCAGAGTCCCTTGCTGTGGTCTTCCAAATAAATTTACTTGTCTGATAACTTAGGTATAAATTAGATCAAATGTCCATTTCTTTAATGGCATTTATGAACAGAATAGCTGTTATTTATATGATGCTTTAAGGTTTGCAAAGCACTTTACAAATATTATTCCATTTGATCCTCACAACAACTCTGGGAGGAAAGTGCTATTATTATCCCCATTTTACAGGTGAGGAAACTGAGGCAAACAGGGGTTAAATGACTTTCCCAGGGTCACATAGCCAGTAATGTTCTGAGGCTGCATCGACATCCTGCACTTTAACCACTGTGCCAACTAGCTGCCTAGTGAAAGGAGATCCAATTTAGGCTACACATCAGAAGACTGTTGGAATTGGCTATTGTGTTTAAAAATGCCTGTCTGTGACTTTCCCATGCCATGGGGTTCAGGGAGAACTTCCAATAAGTTAGTAAATCAGCAAGCACTTATGCATTTACTATGTGCCACTGTGCCTGGTGCTAGGGATGCAAGTATACGGAATGAAACAGTCCCTGCTCTCAAGGAGCTTATGTTCTAAAACCGAGAGACGAGAGGTCCATCTCTAAGTATGGACCAAATGGAAGGAGCATGTGTCTGGCCCCATACTGAGCACTTTATAAACATTTGCTGACTGACTGCATTGGAAACAGAGGATTTGTGTTTAGATCCTGGTGGGAAGCCCCTTATCTCCTCTGTGATCTGAGGCAGTTACTTGGCTTCTCTGGGCCTCAGTTTACCTAATCTATAACATAAAACAAATGGACTAGATGACCTCTGAGGCCCTGTAGAGCTTCACAGCTGGGACATTATAAATACAATAAATACAAGCTAATTGGTGAAAGGCCACTAGTGTTTGATAAGGAAGTTTATGAAGAATTAAGTAAAAATCAGCTGATTCTTGAATTCATACCTCTAAAGAGACATGTAACTATCATGCATTCCCTCTGTGCAGTGGTTCAATTATCCATTTAACTCCTTGAAAGAATCTTGGGCCAGAGGGGTAGAGAGATTTCAGTCCATGCCTTGAGATGGGCTGTGAGATTTCACCTATAGGATGGCTTCTTTCCCACATTCTGTCATGTGTCTCAGAGACAGTCCCAGTGATTGCAATTTGGTGAACTGTGTGTGTGATGATCAGCCTCTCTGAGTCTGGCCAAGCTGACCCACACGTGGCAGAAACAGTGTATAACCAGATTGATGCTTAAAGCCTTTCCAGCTTGGCTGACACTGCTAAGGCAGCTGAAAATGCTTGTCATATCTAATGATTCAACATTTGAATCCATACTTTGTTTGAATTTAAAAATTACTTTGGGGGTGGCTAGGTGGCACAGTGAATAGAGCACCAGCCCTGGAGTGAGGAGGACCTGCATTAAAATCCGGCCTCAGACACTTGACACACTTACTAACCGTGTGACTTTGGGCAAGTCACTTAACCCCAATTGCCCTCCAAAAAGCAACAAAACAAAACTTACTTTAACTTTGTTCCTGTTTTTTAATTCGTCTACTTTTATTTTAAAATGATGGGGAAGAAATTAATTAACTTTTAATTTATTCTCTGCTTCCTCTTACTAACTATAAGCTTACAGAATTGTGTAATAAAACCTCTCTGGTCATGGATTAACAGTGGTCCAAACTCAGCTGAAAATGTTTCCAAGATGCTTCCTGGAACTTTCCTCCTGGTACGCCCTGCTGTTTGTTGATTCAGGAGCTTTCAAAGCCAGAATCGGTGCTCTCATCATCTTTGATTGTATGGTCAGGTACCTGTAGGTAGCAAGGATTAGCCTGAGCCTGACCCAGGCAGGAAAGCTCTGCTCTCCAGCCTCAAGTCTGTTTCTGGCATCTTTAAAAGGCTGGCTTTAGGGAAGTGATTGGTTTCTGATTGAGTTCTTTTTCTTTGGTGGTGCCATTAAAGTACATTTTAAAAGTGTGGCCTCAGGAAATGTGACTCCAGGAAGAACATAAGCTTCTATTAAGTGCCTGCTGTGTTGGGCCCTGTCCTAGCCCCAGAGGGCTCTTGATCTGGAGTCAGCTCTCTCTGCATCCTATGTCAAAGTCTTACTTGTATTTTTTAGTATCGAGGTAATAAAATGATGTAGGTATCTGTTGAAATACAGAGGAAATCCATTCCTAGAAAGTTATGTTGTTATAAATTCCACATATTTGACTCTGTTTTCTGCGTTCTTAAATTTAAGACACCATGATGTAATTTTTCCAGTGTTCGATTGGAACTTACCCAATTGTGTCTAATGTTCCCTAATTCATAAACCAGCGTAGTGCAGTGTGTTAGATTTGGTGTGAAAGATCCTGGGTTCGAATTCTACCTTGCCTATTGTCCATTTTTGTGACCTGGAATTAGTCACTTCTCTGGGCCTCAGTTTCCTCATTTATGAAAGGAGAGGGTGGGACTCCATGACTCCTAAGGTCTGTTCCAGCTTTAAGTCTGTGATCTGTGATCTTGTGATCTCTGACTGCCATGAGATTTCAGTACAGCCTTAATTGTCGTGATACTCTTCCCCAGAGTTTGAATAACGAGGCCAGGACCTGTTTGATTCTGTTACAGGTATTATCATGCTGGTTGGCTGGTTACAAGGAAAACATATCCTGGATATGTTTACTATTGGCGTGAGGTGAGAGAGAAGCTGGCGTTTAGTCTTTCGGGTTTTGTCTAATGGTTGTGATATCTTGAGCAATTTTCTAAGAGGAGGGAACAATGTCATTTGGGCTCTATTGTAGTACTTGGTGCATTATAGACTAGATGGGAAAGCCCTGTTCTTCCCCCAGTCTTTATGGTCCAAAAGAAGGATCTGTTTTGTAAATACTGTGTCCATGTTTTAAATTCCACACCAGGACTGCGTTTTTCTCTAGATTGCTATGTGTTTTGTTGATCTTCAACATTTTACCCCTGCTTTTCCTGTTGTTGTTGTTTTTTTTTTTTAAAGAACCCTTAAGATTCCAACAGTTTCATAGATTGTAGTGAGACTAAGAACTTTAGGCTCATTCATGTATTGATAAATTCTACACAGGTTTTATAAAACAACATATTTTGTGGTTTATTATACATTAGTGATTTAGTGTATTGCAGGTCAGACCAGCAGCACTTTTTCCAAAAATAAGTCTTTATTGATGTCTTTTGTTTTTATATATCACTGTAGTTTTCCCCAGAATCCCTCTCCCTCCCCGTCCCAGTGAGCCATCCCATGTCACAAATAGTTGTTTTTTTAAGATAACATAGGAGGGGAAAATGGGCATAACTGATCAGTACTTTGAAGAAATTTGAGAAAATGTGCAATGTGTAGCCCTTGGGGACCTTCCCCTCATTTCTGCTAAGAGGTGTAGAAGGAGGGGCTTCTGTGTCTTTTCTTTTGAGAGATCGATCGGCAGCACTGATTCTTTGGTATCTTATTACCTCCACTTTAAGTAATTTGTTCAGAAAGCCAGCGTGCTTTTCATTTGACATGTGACTTTGTGTTGCAGTCTGGCTGTAGCTGCCATTCCTGAAGGCCTTCCCATTGTGGTAACTGTGACTCTGGCTCTTGGTGTCATGAGGATGGTGAAGAAAAGGGCCATTGTCAAAAAGCTGCCCATCGTTGAAACTCTAGGTGAGTCATGCTAACTGAATGCATTGACTAGATGGGAAGTACTGAGCAAGGTCAGCACTGAGCTTAGAAAATGTATTTGTGAGGCTAATCATACCATCCCTGGAATATGGCCATGGAGGGTAGGCCCTCATAGCAGAGCCACTTGTGACATCAGTCCTGAGCACCCTGGCAGAGGCTGACTTCTGTCGGCAGCATCTGATGCCAGGAAGCTGAAATCTTTTAGAAATGCACATCACGAATAAACAGAAATGCTAGCTATCAAGTCCACAGAACCTTCATTTCATTATTACCAAAAAGGTGATATTGGCGAGACTCACTGGCACAAAGATGGGTGGGGAGCTGGGAACCTTGGATTTCCTGGAGACCTTTTCTGTGCTGGGGCTGCTCTTTGCTTTATGTATAAGATGGTGAACTCACCATGTCTTTGGGAGCCCTCTTTTTTAAAGGCCCTTTCTTCTGAATCTGGGATATACAAAAAGCACTTTGAATTTAATTTGCCTGTCTGGAAGTTTAATGCCATGATCTGAACTATCAGATACCTTGTGATTTCTCAGTTCTAAGAAGTTTTGCATGTTTACACCCAGGAGCCCAGTGAGTTACCTTCAGTGCCCATCCTGCCTCTGCCATCCCCAGATTCATTAAACTGGATCATTATGGGAAACTAGACATGAGTAGGGAGGGGGGAAGCACTTAGAAAAAATGTTTAACATGGAAAAACATTTTGATTGTTTTTTGAACCCTGAATGGAAAGTTGGGTGACCTATGTTGAGAAACAAGCATGACGAGGGGACAGTATTGAGCCCAACATTCTGTCATTTTCATGGTGTAAGTAAGGATCCAGGATCCTACCTCCAGAGGTTGAGTCATGTTCTCACTCATCTTCTGACTAGCTCAGCTTTCCAAGTTCATTGATTTGTGTCCCTTAAAGACCTCTGTGTGTGTTGCACTGTTCCCTTTTCTGACTGTCCTGCACTGTCCTCTTTAAGGTTGCTGTAATGTGATTTGTTCTGATAAAACTGGGACGCTGACCAAGAATGAAATGACTGTGACTCACATCTTTACATCGGATGGACAGCACGCTGAGGTATCTTGTGGGATTTTCTTGTTTGTTTCTATTCAAGGCATGCTTTTATTATTTTATTTCTTTTTTTCATGATCACTGATGGCATGCCTGTAGGAAGGAGCCTCACATGTCATCTTAACTTGCTCACAAATTCAGATTTCCACAGAGTAGTTTTAAGTTTGTCATCAGCAAAGCTTGCCATTGCTTGTTGCCATTCTAAAGGTTTTTTGTAGATCAGCTAGGAAGCATTTACTGAACACAGTACAACGGCTGTTCACAGGGTCTCAGGGCAGTCCTCCGCTTGAGTAGCTGCATGTACAAAGTACTGCGCTGATACCATGGGTCACTGTGGCATTTTTAGCAGCTTCTCCATTTGACAGTGTTTCAAGCCCCATTTAGCCTTGGCACCATCACCAGCTAATCATCATCATCATTATTACCAGTTCAAATGTCCTGTAAATGCTGACATGAGGCTAATACACATCCACGGTTAAGAGATTTAGATGGTGCCTTCTGTGGAGGGTCTTAGTAATAATGAATGGAAGTTGTGATGTAAAGCTGTAGTTAGAGTCATGTGCATAAACAAAGAGAAGCATCGAGCAGTTTGCCAGGACTCGCCTATCCTTGTTAAAGGCACAGCTTCAGTTTGTTTGTGCATAGTGTGTAGACAGTAAGGTGGCACTGTATACAATCAGGCCTGTGACTTTGGACAGAATTGTACTTTGCCATGTCTCTGTGTGATGTCTCTGACTTTGGTGCACGTCCTGATCCAGGGGGGCGTCAGGATTCTACTTTCTTGCGGACTGTTTTCTCATTTGCTCCTCATTTTTCCATTGAACACAATTTGAACTCTTGAAGTGGGCTTGTGGTGACTGTATTCCTTCCAGCAGCTCACATCCCAACCTCTTTTCACTGTCTTGTGAGATTCTGATCCCTGTTATAGCTTTTAATGTTAAGAAAAACTCTAGGTCAGCTTCACATTATATATTCAGCTTTATTAGTCACATTCAGAAGAAGGGAAGTGTGTGTCACGTTCGCTCTATTTCAATTCACTTGACTAAGCTTTGATTTGTAAACTTGGAATCATATAAGTATCATATGGTGGTTGTTGTGATTGCTAGTTAAAATATTCCCTAAGTGCTGAGGTGAAGTTAATACACGGCAGCTGGAAAAAGATTTCAGATGGTGGTACCTTTCTATAGATGGAGTCTTATTAAGTGCTAATAGAAGATTCACATTTTAATCAGACCTTATTGGACAACGAAAACATTAAATTGATAGGCCTATTAAGTGGAATCCACCCTGAGTCTTTTAAAGTTTTCTTTTGAAGAACAAATTCAAATGCTTTTCTAGGAATATGCTTTTTGCAGCATTGTGGTATAAGTTAATTTGAACATTACCTATCACTGTTTGCTCTCTCCACTCTCTACTGGTCAGTAATTTTGATGCAAGTTTATGTAATTTCTTAGGTCACTGGAGTAGGCTACAATCAGTTTGGTGAAGTCATACTTGATGGAGATGTTGTTCATGGATTCTATCACCCATCCATTAGCAGAATTGTTGAGGTAAGTGCTTAGCTGCTAAAGAGGGCAGCTTTTCAAGATGACTTGGTGTGTTCCAGTGGCTTTGTAGTTATGTGTATATTTCTTTTAGGTGGGCTGTGTGTGCAATGATGCTGTGATTAGGAACAGTACTTTAATGGGAAAGCCTACAGAAGGAGCCTTAATTGCTCTTGCAATGAAGGTATGTGTTTATAAGTTACTTGATTTCAATTCCTTACCACCTAAGATTTTGTTCTTGGAGATGGGATAGCAAGACTGATTCTGTCACTGTTTATGAGTGATCCAGAGGGAAGATCCTATATACCTTCTTAATTTTTTTAAGTATAATTTTTTATTCTGAAACTTAAATACCAAAAAAGAGCATTTTCACATACACATCAGAACATAAATGGATTCTGTATGAAACTATGAATTGCCACATTATGTTAGTTGCTTCTGTTTTTTGTTTTTGTTTTTGTTTTGTTTTGCTTTTTGGAGGGCAATTGGGGTTAAGTGACTTGCCCATGGTCACATGGCTAGTTTTTGTGTCAGGTGTCTGAGGCTGGATTTGAACTCGGGTCCTCCTGACTCCAGGGCCAGTGCTCTATTCACTGCGCCACCTAGCCGCCCCAGTTGCTTCTGTTAAAATGTATTTAATAAATTCTACACATGATTTTGAAATTATCCCATTTTTGCTTCATTTGAAACTTCTTTCTCTTTTATACAGTTAAAAAAATGTTTCATTGGCCTTTTTTTCTGGCATCTCTTGAACCAACTGCTCCCTCACTTCTTTTTCCCACCACTAAAAACCCTTGTAATAGATGAATACAGCCAAGCCAAACAGAGCCACTATGCCTTGTGAGACCGTTTTGGCAGGCTAGTGAAATGAACAGACCCCGTTCAAATGCATATGATGAAATATAGAAGGCTACAGTGGAAATCAATTGTAATGTATAGTTATCAGAAAATAATGTTTGTGGGTTTTTTTGTTTTGTTTTTTTTTTTCTTTTTGGAGAGGGGAAGGTAGGGCAATTGGGGTTAAGTAACTTGCCCAAGGTCACGAGGCTACTTTTGTATTAAGTGTCTGAAGCTGGATTTGAACTCAGGTCCTCCTGACTCCAGGGCCAGTGCTCTATTTACTGTGCTACTTAGCCGCCCGCTAAAAATAATGTTTTTTAAATCTCACAGACACAGATAAGAATCTGCTTTATTATGATTTTCACATTGTTATCTTCTTGAGGCTTTGTCTCTCTGTCATCTCTCCCTGGCTGGGGTCAGCTGTGCTCACACCCTGACCCCAGTGCCCACAGGTTCCAAAGTGCTTGCGTGCCCTGTTTTCTGGCCTGGGGCATTTGCACCTCCGCTGGCAGCTGAGGGCCTGTGCCTATGGGGGCTTTCTGTGTTAGAGCCACCTTGGGGTGTGCCTCTGCCTCCCCTGGCAGACAGGGTGGTGAGGCAGGCCCTTCTCCTGGGGTACAGCCAGTGGCTGGCACACTGGCTTAGGAGTCAGGAGAACCCGGGTTCTAGTCCTGTCCAACTCCCAGGGCTTGCAGTTTTCCAGTAAAATCATTTAAACTTTTGGTAAAGTTACCCAACCCCCTCCTCTCAGTGGCTGACCCGCGGCATCACAGCTGTGGTCTGCAAAGAAGCATGAAGTGGACCAGAGAGAGACTGAAAATATGCTGGCCTTCTCAAAGGCAGCTCATGGCACAGTGGACAGAGTGTGGGGCCTGCAGTCAGGAAGGCCAGAGAGTTCAGATCTGGCCTTGTGCTCTCATTTCCTGTGTGGCCCTGGGCCAGTCTCTTAACCTCTATTTGCCTCTGTTTTCTTATCTGTAAAATGGGGATCACAATAGCCCCTATCTCTCAGGTTGTTGTGAGGGCCACATGAAGTAATATCTATAAAGGGCTTAGTACAGGGCCTGGTGCTATATAAAAATGTTAGCTATTAGGAATAGCAGTAGTAGTGATCTGTGTGGGATAAGGCTTGAGCCTTTGACCTTGGCTTCTTTGCATTGTGGTCTTACAACTGAGGCATAGTTAAAAACAATTTGTCTTTTCTTATATTGTCAACAATCTAAGTTGGTGAAAAGAATATTTTTCCTTTTGTGTTTTATGCAGATGGGTCTCGATGGACTTCAGCAGGACTATATAAGGAAAGCAGAATATCCCTTTAGTTCTGAGCAGAAATGGATGGCTGTGAAGTGTGTGCACAGGACACAGCAGGTACCCTTCCTTTGAATGACTCTCCATGCTATCATCACACAGCATCATTTCCTCTCTGATAACTTAGTTAACTCTTGTCCTGTCTGTTCTGTCAGAGCCTAGATGGGAAGTCAGCAGAGCCCTGTATAATTAGTCAGATGAACCCTTCTCTCCTGCTTTCTTTCTTCCAAATATAAACAAATTACATTTTTTCACGTGGTCAACAATAGCCAGGAGCACAGTATCAAAGCATCTTAATGAAACCCCTCTGTGAGCAGAGGAAATGGGTTTCAGGTTCAGCCTTTGTGGGAATTATAAATTCCTAGAAAATAAACACAGTTGGAGAAAAACTGAGAGTGATTTCCTTCAAGCATATGCAGCCAACTCTCTTTTGGAGGCTTCCTTTCCCAGGCATCCTTGGCCTTGGTTGGCTTGAGCAGCCTTCCTTTGGCCTGTATCTCGAGAAGTCATGGGGAGAGAGTTTCCTGAAAGTTCTCATTGTCCATACTTTGTTAGAGTACTGACCCAACTGCTCCATTACCGAGGGGAGACCGTGACTTCTTTGTGACTGTTCTGATTCTCAAGGCTCCTTGGGCTCAACTTCACTAAAACTACAGAAAAGACCTTTGGGGCTTTTTTTTTCTTCCATTCAGCAAGTTTGGCTTATTATGTGTCTTTTGTGAGCAGAGCATTTCTATATAATATCAATAAAACCCAACAGGAAGAGCTGGAAAGAGAAAAACCATTTGAAACAGTTAGGTCTTGTGTAGAATTCTGGGGAGTCTACCTACCACACCCTGAAACAGAAATAGAAACAGACCCAAATAAGCAGAGGACAGGACAAGGCAATAGAATAAAAATGACAGTACTATCTAAGTTAATTTACGTATTCAGTATCATACCAATTGGATCACCAAAGGATTACTTAATAGACCTAACAGAAATAATGTAATTCTTATCAAGGGAAAAAAGGTAAAAAAACAAACTCAATGGAAATAATGAGAAAGGTAAAAAGGAAGGGACCTAGCAGCCCTGGATCTCAAGCTGTGCTACGGAGCAGTAATCATGAAAACATTTTGGCACTGGCTGGAAAAGACAGCTCTGTCCGTGGCACAAATGAGGGACACAAAATACAGAAGCAAATGTAGCTGACAGCTCCTGCTCAGTCCGCACAAAGACCCCACCTGCTGGGAGGAGGACTCGCAGTTTGGTTTTAGTCAGTCATTAAACATTTACTAGGCCCCTTCTGTGTACCAGGCACTGTGCTAAGCCTAGGTACACAAATAAAAATGAAGATAGTGCCTGCTCCCAGGAAGCTTAGGGCCTTGACTCGGGATGGTGACACACAAAAGGAAACCGAAAAGTGGGCTTGGGACAGGAGGAGAAGATTGGGGAAGAGAGGGAAAGAAGAGTGTCACAGAAGTCCAAAAGCAGGGTAGCTGGTGGGAAATGGGGAGAAGATTTTGCTGATCAGCCTGCTCTTTCTTTTTTTCCCGCTGATTTTTATTTATTTTTGACATTCATTTAGAAAAAATTTTTGAGTTCCAAATTCTCTCCTTCCACTAGCCCCTCCCCTACCCACTGAAAAAGTAAGCAATATATCATTTAGACATGTGAAATCATGTAAACCATTTCCATGTTAGCTATGTTGCAAAAATAAAAAAAAAGGCAAGGAAAAGAAAGTGAAGAAATTATAATTCAATTTGTACTCAGAGGTTATCAGTTCTCTCTGGAGGTGTCGAGCATTTCTCCTCACAGCCCTGTCTTTCAGCAGAGGCCTGGAGCCCATGGCCTTGCCCTCCAGTCCAGGGGTCCAGTCAGGGCATGGATGGGATGTGAGGACCAGGCCCACTCAGTCTTGCAGCAGAGGGAGATCGCCCAGAGATGACTTTCCTGGAGAAGGAGGGCATGATGAAGAGTCTAGAGATATGTGTAATGGTTCTTAATGAAAGAAAGAAATAGAGAGGGCTTGGTTATTTTTGTATCCTGGAGTTAAGAAGGCAGGGTCTCAAGAGGATCCAGAATGTTATACATATGATGAAAATAGAAATCTGTAAACAGTTTTTGTTGTTCTGGTTGGATTGGGTGTGTGTGTGTGTGTGTGTGTGTGTGTGTGTGGTTTTTGTGTGTGTGTGTGTGTGTGTGTGTCTGTCTGTGAAGTGGTTAGGAAAGTCCAGGTTCACGTGTCACCTCTGACTTGTACTAGCTGTGTGACCTTGGGCGAGTCACTTAACCTCTTCATACCAAAGCATTACCTCGTATTTTAAGTTGCAGAAGAGTTGCAGATCTGTATTGGTAGAGAGATTCCTTAATGAACGTCTGTGTATCAGTGAAATTTCAGGCTTGACTGTCTATACCCAAAGGGGAAGAAAAAAGCCTCTTCTAGTGTGCCAAGATTGTCTCTGTTGGAGTAAGAGTTCTTAGTGATGTTTGTGTCATGGCCCCTTTGGCAGTTGAGTGAAACCTGTGGACCCTTTTTAGAATAATGATTTTAAACAAAACAAAACAAAACAAAAGGAATAGACTAAAAATTAAGCGAATTAATGTAAAAATACAATTATCAAAGTTTTTTTTTTTTAAGTTCATAGACTGAGGTTAAGAACCCCTGATATTGAGTGAAGAATTCATACAAATAAGTTCTAGGTGTCAAAATTCCTGCACCCCTAAGATGTCAATAAATATGTGGCTTTAGTTTTATGTAGGGATAATTTCTTTAAGGTGGCTTAAGAGGAGGACCTGACAGTCTTGTCTTTTGGACAAGGCTGCTTAAAATTTCCAGGGAGAGGCAGGGATTCACAGCAGAAATCTGCTTGAGGCCAGGATGGTGCCAACGTCTTAGTGCTCCATGGTCATCTAGTAGAAATTCCACTGCCTTTTCATGTCTGTTCTTCTTCTCAGGACAGCCCAGAGATTTGTTTTATGAAGGGTGCTTATGAACAAGTGATTAGATACTGTGCCACGTACAACAGCAAAGGACAGTCCTTGGCCCTCACGCAGCAGCAGAAGGATATCTACGAGCAGGAGAAGGCCACCATGGGCTCTGCAGGCCTGAGAGGTAGCGGTATGCTGGGGGCCCAGGGCGGGTGGGGGAGGAGTGCCGCGTAGCTGGAGCCCTTCATCTTCCTGTCTCCTCTTTGGCCAGGAGACTGTTAACGATGTCATTATCTTCCTCCAAATATTTTCTTTGGGGCCAGAAGATTTTTTTTTTTTTTAAAGCAATTGGGGTTAAGTAACTTGCTCAAGGTTACACGGCTAGTCATTTTGATTTATGCGTGGGTGCTCATTTTCTGAGGCCAGATCTGATCTCGGGTCATCCAAACTCCGAGGCCGGCGCTCTTACTCACTGCGCCACCTAGCCGCCCCCTTAGGGCAATTGGGGTTAAGTAACTTGCCCAAGGTTACACGGCTAGGTTTTTGTTTGTGCGGATTAGGTGTCGGAGGCCGGCTCCGAACTCAGGTCCTTCTGATTCCAGGGCCGGCGCTCTATTCTCTGCGCCACCTAGCCGCCCTGGCCAGAAGATTTTTGCAAAGATGAAGACTGTGTATAATCCAAATGTGCCTTCCTTACCCATTTTTTTATTCTTTATCTGAAGAGTGTCTATCTACAGCGGGGGGTTGAGCAAGGGCATAGAAGCTGAGCCTTTTTTTGTTATATGCTATCAGCAATAGGCACAAATTTAAGGCCATGTTTTCTAGCCATAAGTTTATTGTTATTTCTGTCTTTACTCCACTTTTAACTAGCTAAAAATCCCAGGGCTTTCTTATTCTGATGCAGTCTGACTTGGGGAAGATTTCTTTCTCAGGACTCAGGTACCATACTAGGGTGGAGATAGGCCATGGGAAGACCTTTTTTCTGTCCCATATTTCTAAACAAGCACCATCTCCCCCCTTGGCTTTTGTGACCATGATTTGAGGACAGAAGTAATAGGCTGTTGCCTCACAAGGAGGACCTAGTTTACTCGTGTATGAATTGGGCATTTCCCCTCCTTAACAGAGGCTTGGCCTCAGCTGCAGGTTACAGATACAGTCTTAATGTTCTCATCTTTGAGGGGTAAATTGTGAGTATTCTCTGTAGAGATTCAACACATGGGGAATCAGGGCTAGGAGAGATACCATGTCAGATGCTTGACCCAAGGAGCCAGGACTTCTGGAAAGCCTGGATAGTTGTATTTGAGGTGATGGGATTGTATCTTTGTCCAGAAAGGTGGTAGCTGGGCTCTTAGGACTGCAGCAAGGCAGGGTCCCTCCCCTGTAGACCAGCACCAGATGGCTAGACAGACTCTGAGGTACTGCTCCTTCCCGGGATGGCTGAGGCCTGGACAAGCCTAGGTCTGTGGGACTAGAGCAACCCCAGCGCTGCTTCTGTTGCTGTAGACTGAGGGATGTTCTGCCTCACTGGTGCTCTCTTTCGTCTGTGACTTTTCATCTTAATCTCCTGAGAAGGGATATTTTAAATTCCCTGAAGGAACATAATGGTCTTCTCAAAGTTAAACTCCAACACAAGAGATCTCTTTGTGTCTCCCAGTTTTTGAAGAGCCAGAGAGCCCCATCCAAGGCTCTCAAAGGGTTGGTCCCTCTGCTGATAGAGTATGTCATCATGGTAATGAGCTGTGAAGGCCCAACAAGGCTGCAGAACCTCTGGCCTATGCTCCCCTCCCTTATTCAGCCCCTGCCCTTATATCAGCCGAGCCTTCACTGATAGAAATGAAGTGTGACCTGAAAAGGTTTTAGAGGTAATATATTTAAAAGACCAGAAGAGGAGGATATTATTCTGTGTTGACCTGTAAAATGGGAGGCAACATTCCCTGACTTGAGAAGTGTCCTGGCCTTCCAGTCAGTCTCAGGCCCCAAGGGGGCAGGCTGCTTCCAGAAGGCCAGTCATCATTCGTGATAACTACATTGGAGTCCTCAGAGAGCAAGGGCATTTTCCAGGTTGCTCATGGCATGATGCCAGGTGGCTTAGCTCAGGAGACCCTACAGGGCATGTCAAAGAGCCCAGCAGCACTGGCCTTGGGCCTGGTGGAGTGGGGCCTCCCTGACCCCTCTGCACCTTCCGTCCCTCTTCAGATTTTTCCCTGCATCCAAGGTCCCTGCCCATCCTTCACTGAGTGCACCTTCTTCTCTCCTCTTCCTCATGTCACACCCAGCCCCAATGTCTTCCTCTGGCCCGCTCTCTCCTGCACCCCTCTCATGAGAAGAGCTCCATTTCTTCTTGCCAAATGACCCTCGCTCCTGTCTCCTCCAGCGAAATGTCCTGCTCTCATTTTGCCATCCTTGGTCTGCCTGGCCTTGTCCTGGTGTCTGCCACATCCCACATGTTTCAGAAATGCTTGTTCACTGCCCGGCCCTGGCATGGAGTCAGAGCCCATGCCTCCCTTCTTCCTTTTGCTCTGCACCACTCCCTGGATGAGGCGCCTTGCTGAGTGTCAAGTATCTGTGTAGTGGTTTTTAAAAAAGGAAATCAAAGGCAACAAATCAGAAATGAGGACAAAAATGTGCCTTCTGTTACTTTATTTCATACTCAACAAAACCTATAAACTTTGAACATCTTTAAAAATTTTTAAGTAATTGAAGATTTTGCAAGTAGGTCCTAGTGGGAGCTCTAGGGCTAGAGAATGTAACTATTCAGCTAGTTAATCCTAAGAAATTCTATTTCCCAAAACTACAATATCCACTTTTCTGTCTTGAGCAGATCTGTCTGTCTTCAGTAATGGCAGATATAGGTATGTAATAGTATTTATTTGCAAGCACCTGACCAAAAAATGTCAAATTAAAGGATGTAAAGGGGATGTAAAATTATGGGGAGACTGAGAAAACACCTGCCTTCATTTATGCTGAAGTGGTAGAAGGTGCCAGGACATGACTCTGTTTCTTCAGATTTCATCCAATTTAGATTGTTACCTGTGAAGACTTAGGGCCAGCATCCTACTCGTGATGAGTTCAGCGTCCCTGGCTGTGCCGCTTTGTTCTTGGCTTTCATCTAAGTAGAAGAGACCCAAATAAATTGACTTTTTTTCCCCCCTCATTGTGCTGTACAGTGAATCAGGCTAATGTTAGAGGGAGAAAGTCAAGTAGAATTTTAGTCATTTTTTTCAGTTGGCAAATCCTAGAGAGCAAAGACAGTACATTTTTGGAGGGACAACCCTTGAGACCTGGTGAAATTTTTTTCCCAGACCCATTATTGGACTAGGTTTCTCAGAGGAAATCACAAACACGCCCTATGCTTTGGAATAAGGAATAAAGGAGAATTTGCCCTATCAAGGCCTGAGTCACTGCTCAACACAGGGCTACGTGAAAAAGCAAATCCATTCAATTTCCTTTAAGGGTCAGTTAGAAATGTAAAATGTTTTGAAATTAATAATGGAGAATCTTAAGTTATTTTCAGCAAATAAAAAGGAAAATGCTTCTTTCCCATGGAGGAATGCAAGCTAGAACAAAATGGAGGTGATGTCAGTGCTTGCCAGAAACTTTGATGGGCCAAGATCGAATTCAGTCACTTTGTTTTATTCAATGGGGGCACAGGGAAGAGGAAGACAAAGAGACAGAACATGGTTAGAGTTTGTTGTGCTGAAGTTTAGAAGCACAGGAATTCTTGAGATACTCTTCATCATTTTTTGATGGGCAGAAAACTTCATTTTTTTCAGTTCCTTTTGAAAGGAAACCAGCATATAAGGCTTTTAAATAGAAATATCACAATCGGTTATGGCTTTGCTTATAAATTGGTAGGTCAAGTCAAGTCTACACACATTTGTGAAACACCTATTTCCTGGGCAGTGAATATACAAAGAAAGGCAGAAAATAGTCCATGCTGTCTGGAAGCTTGAGGTCTGACTGGGGAGATAGTATGCCCAATAGCTGTATGCAAATCTCAGCATGGGGTCAGTTGGAAGTCATCACCAAGGGGAGGATGGGTACACACCTTCTTGCAGAAGGTGGGATCTCCCCTGGGGGCCTGCAGGAAGTGGTGGAATCCGGGAGCTGGGAAGGAGGCAGGAGAAACCCAGCTGCATGGGGGCAGCCAGCTGAGACACCAGGGGTAGCAGAGGGGCTTTGTGCATAGCATCACTGAGGATTCTGTGTTTTTATATTTGATTTGGCAAATGGTTTACAAGAGAAAAACACTCGAATGTTAAGTGATTAAGGGGAAATTTTACTTGATCCATCATCATTCTCTATATTTAGTATATACTTTCTACTCTAATGTTGGTATTGAACAAATTTCTTTGAGACTCATTTTTCTTTTCCTTGAATTTTGTCCTTTCTTCCAAAGTTCTTGCCTTGGCTTCCGGCCCTGACTTGGGACAGCTGACGTTTCTGGGCCTGGTGGGGATCATTGATCCTCCCAGAACTGGAGTGAAAGAAGCAGTTACCACACTCATTGCCTCAGGAGTGTCCATAAAGATGGTGACAGGAGATTCCCAGGAGACTGCCATCGCCATTGGTACGGAAAGACCAGTGTGGTCATTTTAACTCTGCCACCCCCTCTTCTGGTAGCTCAGTGCAGCTGGTGTGTTTATATGTGGCAGCTTCCATTTCACAAGAGCATCTGTATGTTTAAGACATGACTGTGAAGTAAATGCTGTCCCAAGCCATCAGTTGTACCCATCCGTCCCCTGGGTTGTCAATATTCATGTGAAAGATACAGTAGTGCTCGATAGTACTAATACTATGAGAAAAACAGTCCGTGGGAATCATTTGGATCACATGATTCTGCAGCATTCATAAGTGGCCAGTTTATCACCTATCCTGGTGTTCTTAGCTTCAGTTTATTATGTTTATCAATAATAATAATGCCAGCTAAGGTTTTACTTGGCATTTTAGTTTTCGAGGCCCTTCCATTTACAGTCTCATTTAAATGAGACTGGAGAGCCCTGCAGGGGTAGGTCAGGAAAGGGATTTTACCTGTCTCATAATCCAGGCACAGAGAAGTTAATTGGCTGATCTCAAGTCTCACAGTAAATCAGCAAAGTCAGGATGAGCCTTTGGCTTTGCCCCATCTACCACATACTTTAGGTCTTTGAGGCATTTATTGATTTTGAAGTTTGCTAAGTAGGCCTAAAATATCTTTTTTTTCCTTTTTAATTAATGTATGGGCTTTAGAGCTTGTCTTTATATGCCATTACTGAGAGAGGCAATTATTATTTCTCAAGAGCCCAGAGATAGTTAGGAGACCCAAGTTTGAGGTCTTGCCTCTTACTTATTAACTGTCAAGTCCCTTTGTCTGTCTGAGACTTATTTCCACATATGCAGGATGGAGATGAGATTATCTTGACTGCCTTGTGGGAGTGGTGGGGTGGGTGCTAAAGTGCTGCTAATTCTGTAATGCTCTGGGCAGAGTCAGTGCTTATTCCATTCAGCATTTACTAAATGTTGGCTTTTATAGATTATCCTTGCTAAATATTAGGGATAAGACTCAGATCCAGACTTAAGAGTGAGTCGTTTAGGAGACTATCATTGACTTCATTCTCAGGTGAATTGTGCTTTTATATTTCCTGTGGCTCATCATATAGATCTCTTTATTTCAGTGCTCTTGTATTTAGATGACCTTAGTAAGGGAATTTTCACAAAAGTGGGAAGAAAAAAGCTTGTTTCTCTCTGATAAGACCAGAGCTGGGTAGAGTTTCTACCTGCAGCAAATGAAGGGAGGTTGATATCACTACACCAATAAATTGTATCAGTAATATCATTAGGATATATTTACCTTGTTAAAGTAATGAAACTGGCCCAGAACTTTTATGCATTTGCATACAGTATATCACAAGATAGTCTGAAGTTCACTCTGCCTGTGTCTGCTCATTACAGCTCATTATCACTCTATAAAGCTGGATTTCTACTAGCCACCACTTAGTTTGGTTAGTTGCCACTTGGTTCCAGTTCCTGAATGTAGAGTTCATCCTAAAGTCTTAGCTGGGATGAGACTCAACCACCTGGCTTGGCAGTGGATACTCCCTGGGTAGGAGCCTGAATGAATGGCAAGGCCATTTTGGGGCAAGAAGAGCTGGGTTCAGCTCCATTGTCTGACTGGGAAAGTCCCTTTATCTTTCAGTCTCTCAGCTCGCTCATCTCTGAAGTGGAGATTGCAATGCAGAGCTTATAATTCTAACGGGTCTAATTATGTTTTAATATATAATGATTTTTATATGACATATAGAATTAATTTAGGACTGTTTAGAAATTTAGGGTTAAGTTTTTTGTCTTAGATTATACTCAGATGGACCTATAATCAAATTCAGTGCCTCCTGTATGACAGATGCTGTAGACAAAAAACAAAACACTCCTGCCTGCAAGAAGCTTCTGTTCTGTTGGCCTTCCTTGTGTTGCAGAGCCCAGCCTGTCCATGCTTTTCCATCTTTCCAGATCCTTGCCCATAGTGCCTCTGTAGACAACCCCCCAGTGTCCCAGGGGCTGCCTTCTCTTTGACCTTTTGGTGTTTGGTGGATGCCTGGGCTTGGGTCTGGCCCTTCCCTTTTGCTCCAGTCAGACAAGACCACTTTTCACATGGAATACCACGTGGGGGATCTTCAGTGGCCTGCTTAAATCGGCCTTCAGCCAGTCAAGCATTAAGCACCTTTCTGTCTGGTACTGTGCTAGGTTCTGGGTCTGTAGAGGCAAAAAATGAAAGGATCCTTGTTCCTGAAGACCTTATACAATGTCATGGCTGATGGTATCACTGAGAGAATTGTTCTACACCTCAAAAGTTGAAAAAGCCCCTAAAGGTCCAGAAGACTCAAATGAGAATGGGATTAAATGGTAATTCTTTAAGAATACAGGAGTGATCAGAAGTTTGATTTACCCTCTTCCTCCTTTTCCCCTCTTCCTCCTGACTCCCCATGTTTTCTGCAGCCAGTCGCTTGGGATTGTATTCCAAAAATTCACAGTCAGTTTCAGGAGAAGAAATTGATACAATGGATGTGCAGCAGCTTTCACAAATAGCACCAAAGGTATGTTTACAAAGCAACAGCATTTTATATTGCATTTGTGTTTTTTGGAAGGAGGGATACGATTTTTAATTCAATTTTATTTTCAGTTCCAAATTATCTCCGTCTTCCTGCTGCCTTTCCTATCCATTGTGAGAAGGCAAGAAAAGCAATTAAAACTTGTTTTTACATGACAAATTACAGATATATATATAGATATATATATAGTCAAAAGCAACAAAATTTTAACAAAATGTAAAGGGTGCATTACAAACTTGACTTGCTTATAGGAGAAAATAAAATGTTTCAGGGGAAAAAATTCTATAAATGACTAAAATAAGCAATACATTTGAAATTCCCTTAAGAAGTAGACTTGACAGCCTTCAGAATGGATTTTGTGGCTTAATAATCTTAAATTAATTGATATTTTTATCTCGAAAGGCCCTTAGGAGTGTTTGTAGTTGCAAAATTCCCATCTTTCGTATGCTTTATGACAAAATTATTCACTTTAATTAGGAATTTGAAATCTTATCTTAGCTCTTTAACTTTATCATCTGGGCTTGGGACTAAAGTCTTGGATGGTATTGAAGGAAATGGAGGAAAAAGGAGAGGGGGTGGGGAAGATAAAGTAGCCAGTGAAAGCAGAGTGGGATGGGGAGGGCCTGGGGGTCTGAGTCAGCCAGTCTGCTCTTCCTTGGCATCCTTGGTCTTTGTGACTTCCTAGGAAAGGACAGGAAGGCTGTCATTGAAATAGATCTTTGTCTGGCATTCATTAGTTTGCCTTGATCACCCCGTTGGTGATTCACCTGATCCCTGCTCTCTCCTGCTCTGTTTTCACACTTACCTTACAGCTGCATCCCATAGAATTTAGCACAGTTTTAAAAACTGGGAGGACACAAGTTTTTAAAAAGTTAAGAACTGTATTAAGCCTCTTGGCGCATCCTGTAATAGACTAGCACAGCTTCTCGGTGCCTTTTTTCTCCATCAGTTTCTTCTTTCTTCCTTGCTCCATCCTCTCTATAGTCATTATCACTAACCTTTCGTTTCTTGCTGCTTCTCTCGCCTTCCCCATTCCACTGATTAGTCAGGTTAGATTTTTGTTTGCAGCAAGATGAGGATCACTTGCTCAGCAGTTTATTTTGAGCATTTATTCATCTTGACTTTTTTCCACTAACTATAATCACTTGTATGGATGTGCAGGTGCTTTTCCCTAGGAGGCCTAGGCAATAGGGTCAAGAAAGAGATTTTGTTCTGCAGGTTTTATTTTTTAAAAATTATTTTTATTGATTTTAATTATTCCCCAAAGGCTCAGGAGGAGAAAGAGTGAATCCTCTTAGGTTGTTTCTGCATTTAAAAGACTCCCCTTATCCCCCACCCCCTTGTTTTTTTTTTCCCTATTCTGACCTGGCCTTTATTTTATTTTGTTTTTTAGAATTTAATGGATTAAAATAGATTAAGAAGGATAACTGAAAGCTCTACTTAAAGTCTTATTATCCTTCAATTCAGCTTCTTTCTTAGAGAAGATACCTAAATGGTTTTCAAATTTGACAGATTTTGGTGTTTTGTCTAATTTTCCTTATCCTATTCATGATTTGGACCCTGATAAAAGACAATTGGGAATATTAAAAATTACCTTAAAGGCAGAATATGGGAGAGGAAATTAAAAACCTTGGATAATACACATATTACTAAAAAACTGAAAATTAGTTATTGGAAACATTTTATAAAAGACTCATTGTCTTTGATAATGTGGATACTGACTTTGCATTGTTTGTCTCTGGCATTAGACTGTCATTAGAATTGTGTCATTTTTGGAAAGGATTCAGAGGTCTACATGATGGCAGTAAAATGAAATGAATTAGAATGAAAATGTAGAGGATAGAAACTTAAACTTGAATAAAAAAGAATCAGGAAAGACTGCCACATCATTTTTCATCATCACCGACTCTGTTTTCCAGCTTCTCTGATAGAAGGAAGGGCATTGAATGTTTTAGTTGGGCACATGAAGATCACAGGGAACCACAGTGTGGGACCAAGAGAAACCTGTCATCTTTGTTTAGTTTCTTACAGCTTAAAGGGGGCTTCAGTCTGTCTCTGTGCAGTTTATAATAGAGGGGTAGCCCAGACAACTTGTCCTGCTCAGGGTGTTAGCATTCCTTTGGTTTCTCTGGTGATTTGAGGTTTCTGCCATCGCAGGTGTCCTGGAAAGGTAGGACATCCCGATTTCGGTAAAGCAAGGCTAGTGACTCACGAGAAGGGACGAGCTGTGTGTCTCGTGGAGAGTCCATGGAACTGAGACGCCCCCGTTTTGCTCTCTCCCTAGGTCGCGGTTTTTTACAGAGCCAGTCCGAGGCACAAGCTGAAAATCATCAAGGTAGGTGCCTGAAGCAGGCGGTCAGCCTCTGTTCACAGCTGCGCTTTCTACTCTGTGTGTCATGTTACTCTTATACACATTTCCTTCCTCTGTGGCTAGGAAGTGACAATGGCTTGGGAAGTGGATACAAATGGCCAATCCCAGAGAAACGTGAGTGGTGGCCCGAGAGGCTGCCTTGCTGTTGGGGCCTGAATGTCACCAAGCTGTTGTCAATACGTCTACACCAAAAATAGTACATCTACTCCAAAAATAAGTATCTCCTCTGCAGTGTCCTTGGGGCTGGGGGTGACTTTGGGGCCCCCAAGTTCCTGGGACAGGCAGCCCTGCCAGATAGGCTCTGAGCGTGCCCTGGCCTGACCGAGGTCAGGGCTGCTTTATGCAATCTGCCCAGCCAGGATGGAAGAGGCTCAGACCTGCAGTGCAGCCCATGAAAGAAAGAAAATCAGTTGAGTTTTGTTTTTAAAGAATATTAGTATTACTTTGAATCAAGGCCTGTTACATGAAGGCCTGGTAAAGTGTGATGTGGGGGTGAGAAACAGATGGTGTTAAAACAGAGAACTGGAGTGCTGACAGAGTTAACAGACAAAGGAAAATGGAAGATTTAGAAGAAAACTGCTCTTAAATGCAGTGATTCGGAAATATAGTCAGTTTTAAATCGACAGTAAGGAAGAAAATGTGTCTGTCACATCAGAAGCCTAGAGCTAGGAAGTTTTGAATAATAGCTATGTTTGCATAGCACTTTAAGGTTTGCAGAGAGCTTCACAAATACCTCATTTTATCCTCATGACAACCCTGGTAGGAGCTGTTATTATCCCCATTTTACAGATGAGGAAAAACTGAGGGAGACAGAGGTTAAGTGACCTGTCCAGGGTCACATAGCTAGTAAGTGAGACCAGATTTGAGCTTGGATCTTCATTCACTCCAGGCTACACCTCCAGCAGTCTCTAATCTCAATTAGATCAGTAGACTGGTAACTGAATGAACAGAAGAGATCGGAACAAGGGAAGAGTAGAAGACAATTGAACATTAGGCATGATGAAAACGTTCGTGATGTCTGTTAGCTGGCTAAACTGCACTGTTTTAATGTCAGACATGTGAGAGCAATGCCGTTCTTTTTATTTAGTACTTTGCATATTACTAAGTGTTAAAAGGCAGCAAGAAATTGTAAAGAGTAGTGCTGAGCTTGTCTTCAGAAAGACCTGGGCTCCAGCCCTATCCCTGCTGGGTTAGCTGTGACCCTGGGTAAGTTATCTAACCTTTACGTGGACCAGCAGCCACCTAGACCTTCTCTGCTAAGCCAGAGGGGGAGGGGGCTTTAAGGACATTCATTATCTCCTTCCCACCTCCCAGCCCCCCATTAAGAAAGCAAGAACAACAACCACACACAACAGATATGTCAAAGCACATTTCTACACTGGCTGTGTGTGTGTGGTTTTGGATTCATGATTTATCGTTGTGTTGATCAGATTTCCAAAGTCTTTCATTTCTCTTTCTCTGTAATGCTATCATTGTATGAATTATTCATCTAGTTCTGTTCACTTTTTTTCACTGTTATTTCAGAAAGGTCTTCCCAGTTTCCCCTGAAATTTTTCCTGTTAACATTTCTTGTGACATTAATAATAATAGCTAACATTTAATCGTACCCCCTGTGTGCCATGTACTGTGCCAACCGCTTTACAGTTATTTTCATTTTCTTCTCACAATCCCCCTGGGAAGCAGGTACTGTTGTAATCCCCATTTTACACACGAGGAAACCAAGGCAAACAGCTCGGAAGGGTCTGGGCTCATGTCTTCCTTCCTGACTCCAGGCCCTGTACGTGGTGCTCTATGGCACCGCCTAGCTGTAATATTCATTATATTTGTGTTTACTCATTCCCCACAAAAAAGATTACATAGAGATCCTTTTTACTCTGAGTTCTTTGGGATATAAGCCGAGTAGTGGTATAGCTGGGTAAAAGCGTATTCAGATTTAGTAACTTTCTACTCATCATTCCAAATGCTTTTCAGAATAGCTGCACCAGTTCACAACTCTACCAGCAATAAACTAGAGTCCCAGGGTGTCTGTTTTCCCACAGGACCTCTAGCCTTTGTTGTTAGCAATATAAAAACTGCCCAAGGCTTCACTGCTAGGCGCTTCTGCCAGCCATACTAGTAACACATGGAGACATTTTAATAACTGGATTATTATCTGCTTAGTGTAGGCTCATGGGTCAGAAAAATCAGGGAACCACAGGTGGCATTTTCAGAAATCTTGTATGAGACAAGGCAGGATAGATACAATTGGAATGGTACAGAGAGCCAAAGGGGAAGGGAGAGATGTACACATCAGAGAGCCGATGGCAGAGGGGAAAGCTCTGTGCTGAAAAGTGTTACTGTAGGCTACACCTGAGTTTTATGGGAGGCAGATTTGGGGAGGAAAGGGGAAATGGTCTAATTTGGATCATTTTATAAGTAAAAGTTAGAAATTCCAGCTCTCTTGGCTTGATATTAAGCATTGTATAATGTTGTATAATCGTAATTGTGGAAAAAGTCATTGAAAATGGATAGATTTACCTGTAAGCCTTTTTACCAGTTTTCTTTTTCCCCAGTCTCTCCAGAGCAATGGTTCAGTTGTAGCGATGACTGGAGATGGAGTCAATGATGCTGTTGCTTTGAAGGCTGCAGATATTGGAGTAGCGATGGGACAGACAGGAACAGACGTTTGTAAAGAAGCTGCTGATATGATCCTGGTGGATGACGATTTTCAAACAATAATGTAAGTTTTGTTTTCTTAGAAGTTATTTGGAACAAAATTTTCTCCTCTTCAACCAGGGAATTCTATGAGGAAACTGTATGAATTATTTAAATATTATCATCTAAATGGACTTAGATGGCCTGTTGGAACAGAAAATAAGGCTTCTGTTTTATATGCAGATGTTTAGTATTTAGCTCCTTGAAGATAAATTCTTTTCAGTTTTGTCATGACTGGTAAATTGGTAAATTTCTAGTATATGTTTGTAAGGTCCTTAGCTCTCTACCCATTATGATCTTGGCTGCCTCACAATGGCTTAGCATTCAGCTGTTCTGAAACTGAATGTTGTCCTAACACTGGGGCAGAACTGAGGAGCATGTGGGGTCATTCTTCATTTTCACATGTGGTTTTCTCCCCTTTGAACTTTGAAATGTTTATCTTAGAAGAAACTTAAATGTTTAGAGCTGTGTGTGTAATAGGTCTATTTGACTGATTCGACTTACAAACATGCCTGTAGGTTTCCCCTCCTAAAGGCAAAACCCTTATATGGACACTGCTGCTTCCTCTGCTACACTAGCAGCTTTCTTATCTGTAAAAGAGAGATAGTAATATTTGCACTACGTATCTTACCAGGGTGTGTGAGTGTGTGTGTGTGTGTGTGTGTGTGTGTGTGTGTGTGTGTGTGTGTGTGTGTGTGTGTGTGTTGGGGGCTGAAAATAGTCCTATTCATTGTATCATGAAGGAAGAAATGAGTATTTTAATGTCATGTAATTGGCAATACTAGATACTTAGAAGTTTACTTTTTATCAAGAATTCTCATGGCTGATACCTCATTTTACTCATGACCATTTGCGACAGGCAGGACAAGGACAAGTCTTACTCCCATTTTTCAGGAAACAGGGTCAAGAAATTAAGTGACTCACAAACTCTCCAGAGTCACCTTTCGTCTCCTGGTCTCCAAATGCAAAGGCCTTTTCTCAGTTTTCCTTTTCCTTGACCTCTCTGTGGCCTCTTGACACCATTTTTTCTTTGATGTTCTTGTCTCTAGGTTTTGGGGACAGCCTCTCTCCTGCTGCCCCTCCTGCGTCTCTGATGGATCTCTATCTAGGTCATTGTGCTCACTACCCTGAGGGTCTCACAGGTCTCTGTTTGGGGCCCTTTTCACTTCTCCCTCTATGCTAGTTCACTTGGTGATCTTGTCAGCTCCCGTGATTTAATTGCCATCTCTGTGCAGAATGTTGTCCAATCTTTCTGCTGACCTCCAACCTCGTATCTCCAGCTGACTCTCAGACATCTCAAACTGAATGACCAGTAGACATTCTTAACTCAGTATGTCTAGATCAGAACTCCTTATCTTTTCCCCCAAATCATTCCCCCTCCTGCCTTCCCTCTTATTGGTGAGGGCAGCACCCTCTCCCTAGACCCTCAGGCTCCCAGCCCACGAGTCAGCCTGGCCTCCTTAGTCTTCCCTCCATATCCAGCTTGTTGCCAGGATCTATTGATTTTACCTCTGCAGCCTTTCCTGAATACACCCCCTTCTTTCCTCTGACACTGCCACCCTCTTGGTACAGACCCTTATCATGTCATTCTGGACTATTGCAGTAGCTGTTGGGGGGGTCTGCCTGCCTCCAGTCTCTTCCCATTCTAGCCCATCATTCATTCAGTCACTAAAGCACAGATCTGGCCATGTCACCTCCTACTTTGTAAATTCCTGAGGCTCCCAGCCCCCTCTTGCCTCTCCAGTCTTCTCATAATTTATTCCCTAACATGTCCTCTTCAGTCCAGTGACTCTGACCTTTTGGCTGTTCCATAAGCAAGGCACTTGTCTCTTGGCTCCAGACCTTCTCTCTGGCTGCCCCCGCCCCATGTCTGGAATGGTCTCCCTCCTCCACCTCCGTGTCCAGGCTTCCCTGGCGTCCTTCGTCTTTTCTGGGAAGCTTTTATCGATCCTCGCTTATTTCCAGTCCGTGCTGTGTGTAGCTTGATTTGCATATACTTATTTACTTACTGTCTCCCCCATTCAATTGTAGGTTCCTTGAGGGGAGGGACTCTCTTTCTCTTTATTAGTCATATCCCAAAGTGTTCAGCATGGTGCCTGCCATACCGTGGATGCTTATGACTGACTGATGCTTGGTACCCTCTAGTAAGTGGTCAGCTCAGTGAGGGCAGAAATGGTCTTTTATCTGAGCTTTAATTAATGTTGAACAAGTTAAGTCAGTGGCCAAGTCAGAACTTAGACTGCAAACCTTTGGACTTGCCCTCCCTTGTCCTTTCCACAGACCTGTCTTCTGGAATAATTCTGTGGGCTTATGATCTTGTCCGGCTTATGGATCTTCCCACCCCCATGTTCTTACTTTGTGCTGCTCTGGTCCATACTCCTTGTGCCGCTCTGGTCCATACTCCTTGTGCTGCTCTGGTCCATGTCTCCTGCAGACTTTACACAGGGGTCCTGCCCAATGTCACGGGGGGCCTTCCTGTAGTTCTTATAGCATGTGGTGGGTACCCATGAAAATCACACAAGCTGTCCCTTAGTTACCTTTCCTACCATGTGACCCGCCCCCACCTGTCTGGTTATCCTTCTCTCTTTTGGATGTCCATTTTATGCTTTAACTCAGACAATTCTGGACTGAAAGGGATCGTCAACTTCCTCTTGCTCTTTGGGTAACCCTTGCCTTTGATTCTATGACCTGCACTATTTACATGAGCAAGAATTGATCAGATATAACTAGATGATAAATTCCTTGAGCTCAGTGATAATATTATTTCAGTATTATTTCAGTAACTTGCACAGAGTTGATGTTTAATAAATGTTTGTGGAAGTGAACTTAGGACAGAGGGCTTTTTTAAGAGATGGACTTTAATGACACACTGATTGATTAAATATTGGATGTCTTAGAAATTCATTTATTTTCAAAGTAAATTTCCCAATTTGGAGTTGTTGTTGTTGTTGTTGTTGTTGTTGTTTTTATAGTACCTAAACTTCTCTGTTTCTCTTATTTCTCCCAAAATGTGATTCCTTAAGATTGGGTTAAGTTTTAACTCACCTTATTTGATAGAATGTTCATGCTAAATTGTTTTATGTGTTTTAGGTCTGCTATCGAAGAGGGTAAAGGGATTTACAATAACATTAAAAATTTTGTTAGATTCCAGTTGAGCACGTAAGTTGGTACCATCGTTTCTCTTAATGTTTTTTTTTTTATTATTAAGTTAATGCAGAATGCCTGAAAATGGCTCTTTTCTGTTTCTGAGTGTCATGTCTATATCTGAATGCTCAGGAAAGTAAACTAAAAGATATAGTTGATATGTTTATTCAGAATCAAAAGTAACATCATCAGTAGATAGATCCTAGTTATAATTAGAAATCTCCACATATCCAGTAGTATTTACAACACCTTTGTACTTACAATCAGGTCTAGAATGAATGAGTAAGAATATAAATAAGTAGAATAAATAAATAAGATCATCAAAGTTTAATAGTTGCCCATAGTTTCTTTTCTTGCTGAATACATGCTTGGTTTTTGTCATTAATTAGTCCAGTTGTTTATGATCCTTAAATAGTGTTAATTCTGTACCTATAAATCATCACTAATTTTTAAGGGGCTTAGAAAATAGCCAATTCCTGTTTGGAACCAAAACAAATTTTCTGTCTATATGTTGTATGCAAACTGCAATCTAAAGTGTGATCAAAAGCTGTGTTAAGAAGTATAGTATTATTGCATGTTCACTTTTGAGTATTTGTTTTTTAGTTGCTTATGGTATTTTTATCTTAGAGCTTATCACTATTTGAATATTAAATTTGTCTTTAAAACCGAGGTAACAACCCAATTATTAATAAATTAGTCTTATATAATCAGCAGGAATTTGCTATGCTCACAGCTTCGTTTAATGGCTTTTTTCCTCAGGAGCATTGCTGCATTAACTTTAATCTCATTGGCTACATTAATGAACTTTCCCAATCCTCTCAATGCCATGCAGATTTTGTGGATCAATATTATCATGGATGGGCCTCCAGCTCAGAGGTAATGAATGGGCTGTTTCAAATGGGATCTGGAAAGGCAAAGGTCCTGTCAGACCTAAAGCATGAACTATTTTTATGTATCTCATTTTTCCATATTTTTTCATTATCTGGGAATGATTATATTTACAGGGATCTCTTGATGGAATTCATTCTCAAGGTATCTGTGTTCAGTCCCTAACACAGCTACTGACTTACAGAGTGATCATTAGATAGAATATCTTTTCTCTGTGATAGAAAGAGGACGCAGCTCTTAGGAGAGCTTAGGAGATACTATAGATCCCATAGCAATATTTGTCAATACAGTCAAATCTTCTGCATGACAAGACCTAAGTTCTCAGTGATGGGTTAAATATTTATTTCAAGCAACATTGGAGAAATAATTTCAAATCTAAAAGAATTTGGTCAATTTGTGGACTTTCTGACACACTGAATTAATATTGAAGTATATTCCTCAGGAAGTGTTACACATATGCATGTATGCAAAAGAGTTACACATTAGAATAAAAGAATTTCATTAATACTAATAATACACAAATCTTTTCTTTTGGAAATGTGGTGGAATGGAAAGAATCTAGTGAACTCAGTGTGATTCTGAGCAAGTCAGTTTCTTTGGGACCCAGTTTCCTCATCTGTAAGAATGAGTGGGTTGGACTGCATGATCTCAGAATTTCTTGCCATTGCTCAAGTTGTTTGATTCTAGTATATGGGCAATATTTCTAGGACCCAGGCAGAAATCACAAATGTAGACCTCAAATATTTGAAGCTGTTTGGTTTTTCTCTTTGCTTTTAAGCCTTGGAGTAGAGCCTGTGGATAAAGATGTGATTCGTCAACCTCCAAGAAACTGGAAAGACAGCATCTTGACCAAAAATTTGATTGTTAAAATACTGGTTTCATCAATAATCATTGTGTGTGGAACTTTGTTTGTCTTCTGGAGAGAGGTATGAATACAGAGCAGGACATTCCAAATCATCCTCAGTAATTAGACTCAGATTAATCTTAATGCTACTCAAATAATGATCTAGAAGGTCCAGGGGGGGAGGTATTAGTAGTGAAGAAGTAAAGCAGATGATGTTCTACTTTAACAGTTTGAGAATAACATGGTAGCTCCAGTCTTCTCTGTGTTCCTTCCAGGTGGGCGGGTTTGGTGGTGTTTAGGTGTCCTTACCTTACTATTTGATAATACCTTTAGTTTTCTCTTTTTTTTTTCCTTTCCAGCATGAAAGATAGGGCAGGACCTTATTACTCAGGTTTCCTTCGAGGGCCTTTAAAATGGTGGCCTCCTGTTCATTAAAAACCCAATCAGAGTAACAGAGGTCATTGGAAATGTCCACCATGTGACCATTCTCAGCTTTCTCTTGAGCTGAGGTTGTGTGTGGGCTCGTGGGGTGATCTATTTAAACGGCTTGTGTCTTGTGCCTTTGAAGACAATTGTTTAGTAAGATGGTAAAGGAGGTGCTCCTCTTTAAAAAAAGTGCCAGGCTCAGGTGCCCAGGGTGGCCCCTGAGGAGGCTGTTCCCCTTTCCTTTCTCGGCAGCTACGGGACAACGTGATAACGCCTCGAGATACAACGATGACTTTCACCTGCTTTGTGTTTTTTGACATGTTCAACGCTCTCAGTTCCAGATCACAGGTACACCATTGACAGAATATTGGGGAGCTGACTCAGTGAGGTGCTCTGCTTTTGAGGCCAGATCCCTCCTGTTCTGTGGCCATAGACTCCTGCCCCAAGTTGCAAATTCCTGTTGTTGGTTACCAAAGGGACTAGGAAAGAGTTAATGAATGATCACTTCAGAACTTTAGGAATACAGAAAAAACAACACAGAGTTTATATCTGTGCCCTATGAATGCCAGCCATACCATCTGGGTGGACCAGTGGCTAGAGCACTGGACCTGGGGTCAGGAAGACCTGACCTCAAATCTAGTCTCAGACACTTAACTGTGTGCCTTCAGGTAAGTCACTTTACCCTTGCCTCAGTTTCTCTATCTGTAAAATGGGGATAATAGCAACATCTACCTCCCTGAGTTGTCCTAAGGAAAAAATAGGATATTTGTAAAGTGCTTTGTAGATTTTAAAGTGCCAAATAAAAATCTAGTTAGCTAGTACTTATAGTAGTAGTAGCATATAAACGTGGTGGTACAAATTCTACATGTGCTATGCCAGACATAGATGCATTTAAGCCCAGGTCCTCTATAGGATTTAATCTTTGGGGTAGAAATACGTTTTTGCTCATTAAGGTGTTGCTAGAGTGACATTCTATGGGAAGAGCACAGGGGATATTAGTTTTGACTGGTTTTTGTTTTTTTTCCTAGCAAGTTTAATTTTTCCCTGAGATGAGAAGTGTTTTTGTAAGACTGACATGTTAAGACATCATCCTGAAAAGTCTTAATAAGATAGAATGCTTTATAAGCTTCAAATTAACAGGATTTTCTATATTAGTTAATTAGTGGGCAAATTAGAGTAGTAGGTTGTCTTTTTTTTTCTTTCTTTTATTTTTTAGTGTACATCATTCATTTCCACAAGATTTTGAGTTACAAATTTTCTCCTCATTTTCCCCCTCCCATCACCCCAAAACAGCGATGCCACTGAATATCCCCTCCCCAATCTGCTCTTTCCCTTATCTTCCCCCATCTCCCCTCTGACTTTCCAGTAGGACACAGTGGATCTCTATGCCCCGGTGCCTGTATATCTTATTTCCCAGTTATATGTAAAATAATAATTGTAATAATAATTGTATATATATATATATATTTTTTAAACATTTGATTTTAAAACTTTGAATTCCAGATTCTTTCCCTTCCTCCCTCATCACCCACCCTTACTGGGAATATAAGCAATTCAATATAGGTTGTACATGTGTGGCTATGCAAAACATTTCCATAGTGAATATGTTGTGAAAGACTGACTATATTTCCCTCCATCCAAACCTGTCCCTTTTCAAAAGTTTATGCTTCCAACTTCCCTCCCCCTCAACCTGCCCTCCCCTCCATCATACCCTTCTAATCCCCTTCCCCCCTACTCTCCTGTAGGGCAAAATACCTTATTTAGTGTGTATGTCATTCCCTCCCTAAGCCAAATTCAATGAGAATAAGGTTGACCCATTTCCTTATGCCTTCCTGTTCTTCCCCTCCATTGTACCTATTTTCCCTTGCCTCTTCTATATGAGATAATTTACCCTATTCTGTCTCATCCCATCTCCTCTCATTATATTCTTCTCTCACCTCTCAATTTCACCTTATAAGTATCATCCCTTCCTATTCAATTGGTCCTGTGCCCTCTATGTATACCTGTACACAGATATATACACATTCACATATGTATTCATATGCCCATATACCCTACTATATAGACATATATATGTATGTATACATATGTGTGTGACACACACACACACACACACACTTCTATTTCCTTCAACTATTATCATACTGAGAAAAGTTTTATAAGTTACAATTATCGTTTTTCCATGTAGGAATGTAAATAGTTCAACTTCAATAATTTCTTTATGATTTCTTTTCCTTTTTACCTTCTCATGCTTCCCTTGCTTCTTGTATCTGAGTGTCAGATTTTCTATTCAACTCTGGTTTTTTCCTCAGGAATGCTTGAAAGTCCTCTATTCCACTGAATGACCATATTTTCCCCTGAAACAAGATACTCAGTTTTGCTGGATAGGTGATTCTTGGTTTTAATCCCAGCTCCTTTGCCCTCAGGAATATCATATTCCAAGCCCTTTGATCCCAAAATGTAGAAGCTGCCAGATCCTGTTATCTTGATTGTGTTTCCACAATTTTGAAATTGTTTTTTCCTGGCTGCTTGTAATATGCCCTCCTTGATCTGGAAATTCTGGAACCTGGCTACAATATTCTTAGGAGTTTTCTTTTTGGGATCTTTTTCAGGAGGTGATTGGTGGATTCTTTTAATCTCTGTTTTGCCCTCTGGTTCTAAAGCATCAGGGCAGTCTTCTTTGAGAATTTCTTTAAGGATGATTTACAGGTTCTTTCTTTGATCATGGTTTTTAGGTAGTCCAATAATTTTTAGATTGTCTCTCCTAGACTTATTTTCCAGGTCAGTGGTTTTTCCAATGAGGTATTTCACATTGCCTTCTATTCTTTGTATGGATCTGCTTAACAGCATCTTGATTTTTCATAAAGTCACTAACTTCCATTTGCTCCAATCTACTTTTGAAGGAATGAACCTCCTCAGTGAGCTTTTGAGATTCTTTTTTCCATCTGGCAAATTCGACTTTTTAAGACATTCCTCTCCTCATTGCCTTTTGAGCCTCCTTTGCCATTTGAGTTAGCCTGTTTTTCAAGGTGTTATTTTCCTCAGGCTGTTGACTCTCTTTTCATTATTTTCTTGCATCATTCTCATTTCTCTTCCCAAGTTTTCCTCCACTTCTCTTATTTGGTTTTCAAAATCCTTTGTAAGCTTCCCTGTGGCCTGTAACCAGCTCGTATTTCCCTTGGAAGCTTTTGGTACAGGAGTTCTGACTTTGTTGTCTTCCTCCTGTTCCATGCTTTGATCCCCTTTGTCCCCAAAATAGGAATGTAACATTGGATTGCTCTGCTTGCTCATGTTGCCACTCAGTTACTTGACTTTTGAGCTTTTAGCCACAGTAGAACTCTGCTACCAGAGGGGAGCTTTGTCCCAAATTGCTGGAGTTTTCACAGCTGCCGGAGCTATTAGTTGGGTGTCCTTTCTGAAGCCTCCACACCCTCTGGCACACTGGTCACACACCCCAGGACTTCCACCCCAGACAGTGATCCAGATCCAAGCAGGTTAAAGCAGGAGCGATTACCCCTCAGAATGGTTGCTTGGTCCCCCTACGATCTCCAACCCAGGAGCTCTGAAGCATCCATGTGGCCTCAGCTGCATGGTTGCAGCAGTTCAGCCATTTCTCTTTCCAGGGGGTAAAGGCCAGACTGCACTCCCGAACTCCTGGTTCACAAAGTCCATGCTGCACTGACCTCTCACTTTGTCCCTAGCATCTATGGGCTTATAATTCTGGAAACTGCCACAGCTGCTGGTGAACTGAAGTTCCTCCAGCCAGCTGCTGGTTGTGACCACCCTGAGGCTATAATTGCGGGCTCACATGGGGCTGGGCTTGGCTCCCAGAGCACTGCCCTGGCCCCTTCCTGCTCAACTGTCTTCAGCGGAAAGTTAGCCTCTGTAGTATGTTGTCTTTATATCTCCTTCAAGCCAAAGACCAAGAAAATATTGCCGTTTGGGCCTTGCCGCATTTTATTTTCCTTTGGTCTGGTAGCTAGCTACATTTCTCCTGGTTCATAGTGCCATCATTGTCAGTATACATACAGAAAAGATTGTAGGACACATTTTGGTTAGTATTAACACAAGTCACAGAGTTAAATATTAGACCCTCAAGTTCATTTTACAAACTCAGTCTTTTATATCTTACTGTTATGATCCATTATCTGAGAATTTTTAATTTAAATTTTGTAAAAGTATGTTAGATGAAAAAAGAAATGGAAAAAAGTTGAAAATGTTTAACTTTTTTCCATCAATAAAAAATTTAAAATTACTTTTTTTTAAAAAATGGTTCTGTAGAATGATATATAACAGTGGAACTTTTGTTAAGTACACGATGTTGGAAAATAAATATAAATTAATTCAAGGTTGAAACAGAGTTTCTAAGGGTTCATTAAAGTGCCACTAAATAGATTTATCCCCATAGCACCCCACTGGATTAATTTCTAAGTACAGTATTATTTCATTAATCTTGACTGAGGGAATTATTAACTCTGAATTATTTAAAAGGTGTAATTAGGAAATATATTTTAATGCTATTCATTACTTTCAAGAATATAAGCTATGAGGAGAAGCTAGGGCATGTTACCTGGTACTAGGAGTTAAGGAATGAGCTTTAGTGAAGAGTCAAGTTTTTACAGAAAGAGTGCATTAATGCAAAAAAAAAAAAAAAAAAAACCAAAACCCTAGCAGTGTGACCTTGGTCAAGTCACTTAACTCCAGTTGCCCTGCTCTCCCCCCTCCAAAAAAAAATAAAAGCAAGATGTGCATTAATCATTTGTGAAATGTCTTTAAATATGTAAGAATGCTACCAACAGAGTTCTCTGTATAAAGTGACAAATTAGTCAACTTGTTTGATTGTATTTACTAGGTGAGCCATTTTTTTCATAGTCTGACTATGGCTTACTTTTCTACCATGTGAGTAATTACAAATTTCTTATTAATGGTGTCTCATTTAATGAAATCATCAGTTCTTTGTATGTCAGTGTTCCCAAGTACAGTTTAATTCTGAAGAATCATTTTGACTTTTTTTAGTGTCATGGGCTCCTTAAAGGGTAGAGAAGGAATGCATGGAATGTGACCTTGTCAACATAGAGTTCTTACCAATAATATAGGTATACAAATCATGTAACTCTTTTGTTCTTTTTTCAGACCAAGTCTGTGTTTGAGACTGGACTCTGCAGTAATAAAATGTTTTGTTATGCTGTCCTTGGATCCATCATGGGCCAGTTGCTAGTTATTTATTTTCCCCCACTTCAGAAAGTTTTTCAGACTGAAAGCCTCAGCATACTAGGTAAGGAAAAAAATAACTGTATAGAATATGGAGAATGCTTATATTGATTAAGATCCGGTCACCAATGATAGGATAGGTCTGTGAAGTTTTCAATTGAAAAAAGATGTCTACCTACTCTTCCCTTTGGTTGGGTGAAGGGGAAACACACCCCTAATTCACAATTAGGCCTCTAACACTTACACACTGGGAGTGTGTAACTAAATAAGTCAGACCTTGCTTATTGCAGCTTTCTTATACGATGCATAGCGTGACCTTGGTGAAAAATGTATCTCCTTCCTCTCAAGAGTTAGAAGCAAAGAATTTAAAACTAAGGCTCCATGGAAGTGATCCATTATTTCTGTGCTTAAGGAGTCAGTATTAGTATGTTATAAATATAAAGTAGCTGTTCCATATTCAGTATGTAGAAATGATGGGTTTTGAGATAATAGTATCTTCACTTCTTAGGTTTACTTCCTTACATACCATAATAGTATATAAAATTGTACATTTTCTTTGTAAACGTTTTGAACCAGTGATTCCAAAATCCATTTCTGTGGAAAGTTTCATTGGAATGTACGTTTTATGAACAAATTCTGCTGCCCCGGAAGTTTCTTATTTCAGATTTCCTTCAAATGTGAGCTAGTTTTAATTTCTTTGTAGGCCTGTTTCACCCTTAATCTTTGTTTAACTAACTATGGCTTTAAAAAAAAAGCAGATGATTAGTGCACTTGTTATTTTAAAGCCATGTTCTTTATTCAAAAAAAGATTTATTAGTCTTTATAGAAGAGTAGGATAGATGCCGGTATCCCCCTGGTCTCTCTAGATCTTTTTCAGTAAAATCCTCTATGGAATCACTCTATGGTCACTTGAGATGACAGTCAAGTGGAAGAGAGGCCTGGAGTAGTCCCCCGGAGACCGGGGTGGTTATTAATATCTCGTGTTTCATAGTACTTGATAGTATGACAAGCACTTTGCACACCCAGTCACATAGTGCAAGTATTGTTCTCTCCATTTTAAACATGAGACCACTGAGGTGTTAGTAAGTTATGTGGTAATACGTCTAGTGTCAGAGCCAGGAGTGGAACTGCCATCTTTAGCCCAGGCTGCCCTGAGCTCTGATGTAATATAGCATGGGGGGGTTCAGTGCATGCTTATTGAGAGCCTACTATGTGCCAGGCCCTCTGCTGAGCTCTGGGGAGTGGAAGAGGAAAACTGGTCCCTGCTTCCCTCTAAAGGTAGAAGACAGCCTAGAGAAGGGAACAAGGGGGCAGGTAAGGGGTGAAGGAGAGGCTGGCATCCACAGGGTGCCCTGAGAGGAAATGAAGCCTTGGCTAGCCTCCTGAGCCCCCTGTGCAGATCTGAACATGCCTCTTCTAGGGCTTAGCCTCTGTCCTTATCTTTACCATGGGCATGACCCACCTCTTGACCTGTCACCTCAAGGGCTCTGTTCACAACCCTTTTGTATCTGATGTCATCTGCTTCATGGGCATATCCTGAGCTCCCTGACCTCTTAAGTTAAGTGGGCAAGAAGGTGCTCTGATCGGTAGGTGTCTCAGAAAGGGCCAGTGGTATGGGCCAGCCAGGCACCTCGTAGACACAGCTGTGTCCCACACGATGTCCAGGAGCTAACCCCAGCTTCTGTCTTGCAGACCTGCTCTTCTTGCTGGGCCTCACTTCCTCGGTGTGCATAGTGTCAGAAATCATCAAGAAGGTGGAGAGGAGAAGGGACAGGAGCCCAAAGCATGGCCCTTCGACATCGTCGTCCTCCTCCTCATTTCTTGACGTGTGATGCATATTGCATCCTTTATCTGCAAGTGCAAGTGAGCTGGGAACCGCGGCCTGAGGATGTGCTGGAGAGGCAGCGTCGTGTGGGGGCTCTGAGGATGTGTTCATGATGTCTTCATGTGAACATTGACATTAGACGTGGCTGAAGGATCAAGACTTCACCCACCCTGCCTGCTGCTGGGAGTCGCCAATGGATTATGCAACTTGGATATGATTTTCCTTGATAAAATTGGCTTCTGAGATGGGAACTTTATGACGAATGTGGGAGGTTAATTTAAAAAAAACGAGGGTGAGGAAGGAAAATGGCAAAGCCTGACCCACCTTCTGCACTTAAGAGGTCTGACTGTATAGATAAACTGTCCATCTTAGATATAAATATTTTAGTTCTTTTTTTATTTTTAAATATTGTATTACTTTATGGTGGTGGGGCTTTGTTACTAATACACAAATAAATTTAACCTTTTAAAAGGCATTCTCTTTGGTTTAGACATGGGGTCACAGGAGTGAGTGCCAGATTTCAGCTACTGTATTTATTTACTTTGTTTTGCCATGTAAACAGCTCCAGTTCTTGTTGCTGCCATTTTGGTATCCTATGGGGTTTTTTGCACAGGATGTGACCACTGTCGGATCACTGTTTTCTTTTCTTTCTTTTTGTGATTGAAAAGCCTATACTGCGATTTGAAGTAAATGTTTGCTTTTTGTAGTAAGTGTATATGCTTGCATTTTTTTTGGAATGAATCTTTGGGGTCAAGCAAAACCTTCACACATCTGGGCTCAGGATCATTAAGTGCCCTAAAGTTAGGACAATCCAATACCTTCTCTCACATTTCTGTATCAATATGATTGTTATGCTGAGCCACAGATGAAAACATATGAGCCAGTGGTGGGCTCAAATTTATAATGAATTGTATTAATGTGCTATATACATCCTTCCCTTTTCAAGAGACTCATAATACCCTTCATCGCGTAGTCTCATAATTTCTTAAAATCCAAGACTTGCCTCGGGAATTTTAGCCTGGATGATTTTTTACTCTTATTTAATTGTTATTTTTAATAATTTACCTGTAACTTTGCAGGTGGCCTTTCTTTCAATCATACAGTGTTTTAAAAACAAAACCCAAACTCATTAATTTAGATATGAATAAAGGATTCCTTTTTGCCCAGGAAAGAAAGGTTGTTCCATGTCCATCTTATACCTAGTTCCTATGGTCACTTGGAGCCTACTTTCTGCCTTTTTGAGTCTTTCTCCCCTCCCCTTTATTTCCACCAATTTTGTCTGAGTTGGCAAGTTGGAGAAGTAATGGGGGAATTGCTTTCTGAATAGTTGCATTCACTCTCAAAACTAGTAATATAGCAAATATCCTTGGAATACATATTCTATTTTGGATGCAGTGAAGATTCAAAGTAGCAAAATTGATGCAAGATTTTTCTTACTCCCTGCTGAGTATTTTTAACTTACAGCAAAAATAAATCTTAAAAAGTACTTGTTTAGTTTTTCCTAAACTTCTCAAATTTGTTTATTTATTTACATATTTGCCGCATTTAAATAGCATTCTGGATTCTTGTAAAGTATCAGAGAATGCCAGCTTAATCACTAAGGTTAAATTACAAAACCTAAATAATTGTCCTTCGGGGATTACTAGGGGTAACATAAAGAAATTCTGTCCTTGGGTTTACTCCTTAGAAAGCTCCTAAGCTTGGACAGTAGCTCACACCTAACTTTGCCTTTTAATGCTAAATGATTAGGGTCTATGATGCTTTGTTTCAGTTAATTAATTTAGCAGGGAATCATTATGTTTGATCAGATATGAGTCTTGATGGAAATTAAAGGTCATATATAGTCATTATTAGAGATTTCTAACTACGTACCCAAATCACTAAGGATTTTCTCCTTTGCTGTAGATGGACTTGAGATGTGTTAGTAAATCTGGAGCCTTTGGCCTTTATTTCACAGCCATTATTTCCCTGTTGGAGAGCTGAGGTTGAAATGAGGCTGCCTGTTCTCATTCTCAGTTGTTATGGTGGCAGGTTTTTTCTTTCAACTGTGTTCATATATCAATGACATCTCCCAGACGTCGTTGTAAGTCAGTATTTAGAATACTTGTGAAAAATGTTGTCAGAGAGAAATTAGGGAATACACATAAATATGTTATGAAGACTGATTTCCAAACTGAGAATATAAACCTGTGGTAGAGAAATATTCACATAGATGCCTACTTGGAGTAGTATGGATCATTTAAAGGCACGGGTATTTAACCTTGTACCTTAGAGCTCTTAGGTGTTCTAGCCATACTCCTTCAACAAACTTGGATGTGCAATTTAGACAAGACAGTTCCAGCCTCCATGGGTTTGACAGTCATAATAAGGAAGATGAGGGGCGGCTAGGTGGCGCAGTGAATAGAGCGCCGGCCCTGGAATCAGAAGGACCTGAGTTCGGAGCCAGCCTCTGACACTTAATCCATACAAACAAAAACCTAGCCGTGTAACCTTGGGCAAGTTACTTAACCCCAATTGCCCTAAAGGGGCGGCTGGGTGGCGCAGTGAGTAAGAGTGCCGGCCTCGGAGTTTGGATGACCCGAGATCAGATCCGGCCTCAGAAAATGAGTACCCACGCATAAAATAATGACTAGCCGTGTAACCTTGAGCAAGTTACTTAACCCCAATTGCTTTAAAAAAAAAAATAAGGAAGATGAGATATACAACATCTACTTGAGAAGCATGTTCATATTGCCAAACAAAATTCTAGGTGAAGTTTTAAGTGTGAAAAGTGATTATCGGGGGCAGAGAGAAATTAGAGCAGACTGATGACAAGTTGGTTAACTTTCCTTCCCCTGTATCCCTGTTGGATATAATTGTTTAGCCTTAAAAGGACCAAATACTATGAAAAAGAAGTGGACAAAAGAACCCGAAACAATCCACGAACCTGTAACTGGCTAGCATCTGCTTTCTGCTCCATTGATGTCGAGTCCTGGCCTTTTATGCCTTACTAGACTGGGTGAGTTGCTGTGGCCCAAAATATCAGACCCTACAGCCAACTTTTGGGTAAGTAACCTCAGAATTTAGCCAGTTTGATTCTTGGGTGAAAGGCTAAGTTTATGTTGGGGGCTGTGCTGAGACTCCTTAATGTGGTGAAGGATCCTTTTGCATTCTACTGCGGCACAGCCCTTGAGAATCCCATGTCATTTCCATGTTACAATGAGGCCCTTCATTGGAGGTTGGGCAACATCATGAGTTTCTTTTTTGCTGAACTTTGATTAACCAGCGGGCAGGCACCATCTGGAGTGTGTTGCTGTGAGAGTAACTGACCTCCGAGTTTGTAGTGAATCACAACTGATAATTGTGATTTTATCAGCCTTTCAGCAGCATGCCAAAAGTGTTTCTTTGAAGAATAATTTTGGTTTTTGTCGTTTTTCCCTTTCAAATGGGTTCCTGAAACTATGCATGAATCTAGTAGGTTCATAAGATTTGGAACTAGAGAAAAATGTCCTGAGTGGTCAGCTGGATCAACCACCTCATATTTCAGATAAGAAAACAAGATCCAGAGTTTAGTGCGGCTTCCCTCAAGGTCACCAAAGGTAAAGTAAGAAGCCTGGTCCTCTTCACGGTGCCCTTATTTTTCATGTAAAATTACACTTCTCATATGATTTTCTTTTTCTTTTTTTTAATTAAACAAATGCTTTATTAACTTCTGGTTTATATCATTCATTTCCACCAGATTTTGAGTTACAATTTTTTCCCTACCCCCCCACCCCAGAATAGCAGTCCCACTAGATATCCCCTCATCCAATCTGCTCTCTCCCATATCTTCTCTCATACCCCATTCAACTTTGCCATTAGGGCAAGGTGAATCTCTGAGCCCCAATGCCTGGACATCTTATGAAACATTTAATTTTAAAACTTTGATTTTCAGATCCATTCCCGTTCTCCCTTGTCACCCACTCCCTCTGAGAAGATAAGCAATTCAGTATGTGTTGTACATGTATAGCTATGTAAAACATTACCATAGTAGATATATTGTAAAAGGCTGCTTATGTTTCCCTCCCACCCATCTCACCTCCCACCTGGTCCATTCCCTACTTTGATCCTCTCCCTCTTTGATAGTGGGTACTTCCAACCTCCCCTACCCCCAGAATGCCCTCCCCTCCATCCTCACCCCTCTCATCCCCCTTTCCCCTACTCTCCTGCAGGGTGAAATATCCCATTTAGTATGTATGTCATTCTCTCCTTGAGCCAACTTCAGTGAGAATATGGTTTTGCCTTTTTGCCTTCCTGTTCTTCCCCTCCCCTGCAACTACTTCCCCTTGCCTCTTCTACATGAGATAGTTTACCCTACCCTGTCTCTCCCCATCTCCTCTTGTCACTTTCCTCTCTCACCTCTTGACTTCACCCCTTAAGAATCATCCCTTCCCATCAAATTCAAGCTGTGCCTTCTATCCATGTATACCTGTAAACATATGCCCATATACCCTTCTTCAATTATTTTCATAATGAGAAAGGTTTCATCAATCACCGTTACTGTTTTTCCATTTTAGGAATGTAAATAGTTCAACTTTGATAAGTTCCTTTTGATTTCTTTTCCTTGATTACCTTCTCAGGAATCTCTTGCTTCTTGTGTCTGAATGTCAAATTTTCTATTCAACTCTGGTTTTTTTCCTCAAGAATGCTTGAAAGTCCTCTATTCCACTGAATGACCATATTTTCTCCTGAAACAAGATACTCAGTTTTGCTGGGTAGGTGACCCTTGGCTTCAGTCCCAGCTCTTTTGCCCTCTGGATTATCATATTCCATGCCCTTCAATCCCTCAGTATAGAAGGTGCCAGGTCCTGTGCTATTCTGATTGTGTTTCCACAGTATTGAAATTGTTTCTTCCTGGCTGCTTGAAGTATTTTCTCCTTGATCTGGGAGTTCTGGAACCTGGCTATAATATTCCTAGGAGTTTTCTTTTGGGGATCTTTTTCAGGAGGTGATCTGTGGATTCTTTCAACTTCTATTTTGCCCTCTGGATCTAAAACATCAGGGCAATTTTCCTTGAGAATTTCTTTAAGGATGATTTCTAGGTTCTTTCTTTGATCATGGCTTTCAGGTAGTCCAATAATTTTTAAACTATCTCTCCTGGATCTATTCTCCAGGTCAGTGGTTTTTCCCCATGAGATAGTTCACATTGCCTTTTATTCTTTCAGTTGCTTGGATCTGTTTAACAGCATCTTGATTTCTCATAAAGTCACTAGCTTCCATTTGCTCCAGTCTAACTCTGAGGGAATGAATCTCCTCTTTGAGCTTTTGAGATTCTTTTTTCATCTGGCAAATTCGGCCTTTTAAGGCATTCTTCTCCTCATTGCCTTTCTGAGCCTCTTTGCCATTTGAGTTAGTCTATTTTTTAAGGTGTTATTTTCCTCAGTCAGGCTGTTGACTGTGATTTCATACTTTTCTTGCATCTTTCTCATTTCTCTTCCCAATTTTCCCCCCACTTCTCTTATCTGCTTCTTAAGGTCCTCTATGGCCTATAGCCAGCTTGTATTTTCATTTGGGGCTTTTGGTGCAGGAGTTCTGACCTCACAGTCCTCCTCCATGCTTTGATCCTCTTTGCCCCTAAAATAGGAGTCCAATGTTGAATTTATCTGTTTATTTTGTTTCTTTTGCCTTGGCATGTTGCCACTTAATTACTTGATTTTGGGGCTTGTTGCCACAGTAGGACTCTGCCACCAGACAGGAGAGCTTCTGTCCCAAACGTGGGGTCTTCACAACTTCCGCCAGTTGGGTGGCCTCTGTAAAGCCTCCACCCACCCTGGCAAATTGGATACCCACCCCAAACGTCCCCCCCAGACCACAATCCAGATCCAGGCAGTTTAAAGCAAGAGCGATTAACCCCCAGACTGATTGCTGGATCTCCCTACAGTTTGCAGACCAGGAGTTAGAGCCGCCACTGACGCTGCAAAATGGCTTCTGTGCCGTGTTTCTTCAGCTTTTTGCCCCCAGGGGAGGAAGCCGATGCCTTCCCCAAATACTGGTCCCAAAGTCCATAGGGCACTAACCTCTCACTTTGTCCTAGGCATATCTGTGCTGATAATTCTGGAATCGCCACAGCTGCTGGTGTTCTGGGGTCCCTCCAGCCGGCTGCTGGCCCAGCTGCACTAGGGCTAAAACCATGGCTCACATGGGCCTGGGCTCAGCTCCCAGAGCGCTGTGCTGTCGGTTCCCAGCACGCTGTGCTGCCCACTCTCAGAGCGCTATGCTCGCCGCTCCCTGCAGGGCTTCTGGGTTCTCCTCAGTGGGAGATTAGTTTCTCTGTGTAGTTCTGTGGGTGCTGGGGCTCCAGAAGTTGTTCAGAGTCCCCTCTTACATTGTTTGGAAGTTTTGTGGGGCAGAGCGCCGTGGAAATGCTGTTTCTACTCCGCCATCTTGGCTCTGCCCCCCCCCCCAATATGATTTTCTTTATAACTTTACCCCCCTCACCCCATAAGAAAATCATAAAATTCACACTTCAGCCTACCTCCACTAACATTCTGCTGTCACTGATAAAGAAGTGACCCTGGCTTCTTGAAGGCTATGTTGGAAGAATGAGAGTCCCACCAGGCCCCAAAGGCTTTTGAACATTGGTCCAGGACTAATGACAGATCTGTCCATAGTCATTGGACAACTTGCCTTAGTTTGGAGAGGCAGTTGACAGAAGGTTGGTCATTATATGACTGCTTGGCCACAATGGGTTATGATATCTTTGGGGTAGTAGGGGGCGTATGATATATCTAGGTGGGAGGAAAGAGCCAAACTGTTATCATTTTCCATCTTTAAGTGTTCAAGCATCCTCACTCTGGCATAATCTGGCTTTGTTAATTTGCATTTAATTTGTCCCATCAATGTCCTGGGAGAAGAAAAATGGGTTATTGATTCATTACAAAAATTTGGCACATGGTCATCTTGTATGTTAAAATACACAAGACAATTCTTGTCTGTCTTGTTGGAAGATCTCACTGACTCATGGGATTTGTAAGCCACAGATATGATGGCTTATATAATTTCTTTTTAAAGGTTGGCGTCACTGCTGTAGGCAATCACTACTGCCTTGATGTATGCTGGACATTTCCCCATCCCTACAATGAAGATCTGTTATTGCTAACAAATATTCTTCCCATGCCAGGGCTCAGTGAAAGGCTTGTAATTGCAGGGGTGTCAGTTTATCAGACATGATAAAAAATTCTAACAGTTCCTGTTTGGTACCATGTAAATAATAATGCTACTAATTAATGTATTTAGACCTAATAATTAATTTATGATCAGTTAGTCAACACACACTTATTAATTGCTTGCTATATGCTGGGCACCAGGCTAGATGCTAGGGATAAAGAGAGAGAAAAACAAGTCCTGCCCTCTAGGAGCTCACCATCTAATGAGGGAGAGAACATGCAAACAACTATGTGTGCACAAGATCTAGGCAGTGGTAGTTTTGAAGGGAAGGCACTAGCAGTGTAAGGACCTATTGGGAGCTAAGATTTTTCACTGAACCTTGAAGGAAGCCAGGAATCCAGCAGGTGGATGTGAAGATTCTGGAATTGGAGCACTGTTGTATGAGGAACAAGTGGGCTGATCTTGCTGGGTCTCTGAGTATGTGGAGGAGAATAAGGTTTGATAAGACTGGAAAGGTGGGAAGGGGCCAGGGTAAGAAGGGCTTTCAGTATCAGAGGACTTTGTATGTAATTCTGGAGGTCCTAGGGAACCTCTGGAGGCTGAGCTGGAGAGGGCCATGGTAAGACCTAAACTTCATTGTGGCAGCTGAGTGGTAAATGATTGCAGCAGGGGAGACTTAGAACATCTAGCATGTGATGTTAACTAAGTCATCAGGGATCTTTAAAATGTTTTCTTTTCCCTGGGAAGAATGGAAAGAACATTGGATTTGGAGTCAGGGCTTGGGTTCCAAGTCCAAATGTATTTGTTATCCCCCTTGTGATCCTGGACCTCTGTTTCCTTATTTGTAGAATGAAAGGGCTAGACCAGGTGATATCAATCCCTTTCTAGCTCTGATTCCCATGATCCTCTTTGAATGCAGTCCAAAAATCTCTGCCTTTCCAATTCAATCCCCAAGCTCTAAAGAACAATTCTGACCCTTATCACTGAGCCCTGGCAAATATAGAACCTTTGTTGGGAATAGTATGTTTATGGTGGTGCTGGGAAAACATCCTGTGTTGAGCCAAGATGGCATCAGAATAGAGCAGTTGTCAAGCTCCAATAGAAATGGATCTCTCCAGGCAGCATAATGACTTAGGAAACCACTAATTAATATCACATATGTTGTGTTGTAGAGTGAATTCTTGTCAAGGATAGCCTTGGCCTGCTGATAGTGGCCACTGAGGCCTCTTTGAAACCTGAGATTCTCGGATACCATGAGATCCACCTTGGCTGTCCTTGGTCCCCTAAAATCCCTGAAGGTTTGAGATTTCTTTCATAGGATGATCCTGGAGCCAGAACTTGAGACTTGATCAGCAGTAGTTTGTTTGAGCTTTTTTTTTATTGTCAAATAAATAATGTCCCAAAGGAATGACTAAGAATCAATCAACTAACAGACATGGAAATTTGTAATATGAATAAAAGGGATTTCCTTGTTAGCAGCAGAGAACAGGAACATTTCACTACCTCAATTGTTGTAATCACACTTTTTCATAGGTACACAACATACATAATCTTGGTGGTGAGTTATCAGAAATATAAACGTTAAAGACAAAATTTTATTAGCAAAAGATGATCCAAGGGATAAGATGCCTGGGGAGTATTCCTGCATTTATCAACTAAGCAAGTCCATGTATATTTTCATGGCAGCTGTTGATATGACTGTTCAATGCATATGTAATTTGGATGGGGGCAAAAAGCAGTGTTGGAAAAAAAAATCATCTGTCAACTTAGGCCTTAATCTTGTTGACCAAATATCTCAGAATGGCAACAGAGATAAGGTAAATTTCACAGCTATGGATGTTGCTATCAATATTCTCATTAAAAATTAAATAGGCAGAAACTCCTATAAAGTTTCAAGCATCTTAAGAACTGCAAGGGTATTCCCCCACCCCTTTGAAATGAGGTGGGATGAGCAGGTCAAGGTAAGAGGTGCGTGTTGGTAACAGGGATATGCCAATGTGTGTAAGGATGGCCAACAGATTTAATGTTAATGATTGTTGGGCAGAAATGTTTAAGATGAATGGGTTGAGAACATAAAAGCTACATTCAATTCTTAAGATTTTCCAAAATAGGTAATTTTCTTTCATTTATTAACATTTCATAATTAACATTAATATTTTGTAATAATTTATTAATAGGTTTCTGAGAGGAGTGTTGAGCAGAGACTTATAGTGAAGTTCTCACTTTTTCCCCCTTAAAATATTGAAATTATCCTTAAAAAATAATTAAAACAGGGGACGGCTAGGTGGCACAGTGAGTGCCCGGGGTCAGTTCCAGCCTCAGAAAATGAGCACCCACACAAATAATGACTGGCCGTGTAACCTTGAGCAAGTTATTTAACCCTAATTGTTTAAAAAAAAAATTAAAACTGATTCCAATTACATTTAACAGTGTCAGAAATACCTATGAGGTTGAATACGTGGCCCCAGTGTCTCACAAAACATCTGAATATGATCCAGGTCCCTAACCCATATTTCTATCTCTAATGTGTACTATGATAAAGTGGTTGACTTACATGGGAGATCCAAGGGGACAGTGTAACAGAAGGGAGTGCATTTTATGTTTCTCCATGTAGGTTTTTAAAATTTTGGGCAGCATCCTGAAGACATGTGGTGACCTGACATGGATGACATCAGGAGAACAAGCCGGGGCACAATCGAATTGAATTTGCTTTTAAGATGAGTCTTTATTACTGAGGTAACTGACTGGAAAGCAGTTACCTGAGAACCATCAGTAGGACATCTGTTCCTCCAGCGTTTGGCAGGATAGAGATCTCTGGTAGGAGCATCAGGCATGTGGCAGCAAAATAATCCTGTATACCACTGGAATAAATGTTGGGAAGCTGGATCTTTAGCCTTGGGAATAGCTGCTTGCGCAGAACAAATCCTGGTTTACACCGAGTAAGTAGAAAGCCCTGCTGTGCTCATTCATTTTATTTACAATTCATGTCCCATGGAGCAGGTAAGCTGGTTTGTATTATACCCATTAGCAAAGCTCTGCTTATGGAGGTATAGTACATTTAACTGTGGGATTTTATTGCTAGAAAAAAATGTAGGCATCAGAGTCCAATCCTCTCACTTGATAAATAGAAGGGGAAAAAACCTTGTTTGTTTGTTTATCATGTCAGCTTTGCTAGCCATGAGAGGTACATTGAAATTGCCATTTGTTTTACTCTTTAGAAATATATTTTTGTATAATGAACAAAGTATACTTTGGTCCATTTGAGTTCTGTTTTAACAGTTTTAAAATGTAAGAAAGAACAGGGAAAAAATTCATTCCATGACTTTTCCATTTCTTACCCTTCTTTATCTAGTTATCAGATTCTCCTATAAAATCCAAGTCCTTGTAAAGGCCTTAACAATGTCTCCACTTGCTTTCCCTCACTTTCTTAACTCCATGCTCTTATTAAGTCTTAATCACTGATTAATCCCTGAATGGGCACTGCGTCAAACTGAGACCTGTTAGAGACCTTAACTTGGAAAAATCAAGGTCCCCCACTGCACCCACAGCCATCTCCAGTGGTCCTGATGCGTATCTGGCCACTCCCGGGGAGAAGGTGAGGCTGGTAACTTTGCATGGTCCTCCTTCACTTAAATCCAATTCACTTGCATGTCATGGCATCACCTCCCTGATGTCATGGTCAAACACAAAGAACAAAGGACAAACGGCAGCAGCAACTCTCTACATAGTTAGTGTTAGGTTAGAGAAGGGAACAGACATTTATTATTAAGAGTCTATTATATGCCAGGGTCTGTGCTAAGCACTTTAAAACAGATCTCATTCGATCTTCAAAAACCACCCTGGGAGGTAGGTGCTATTATTATCCCAACTTTACAGATAAGGAAACAGACACACAAAGGTTAAGTGATTTGCCCAGGATGTAAGTGTCTCAGGTTAGATTTGAACTCAGATCTTCCTGATTTCACGTCCAGGACTCTTATCTGCTGCACTCATAGCTGTCTAACATTATTTGTATTTATAGTATAACATTATTTACATCTTAATTGGTGAATCTTACCTACTAAGTCTTGCCCCAGGATAATTTGGGGGGGGGGGGGAGTTTGATGAGATGCAGGTGGCTTAGATTGATGGCAGAAGTGCTAGATTTTAATTCCAAGAATCATGGGGTTAAAATCCTGGATCTTCCCCTTACCCCCAGTGTGGATTGTGCATGTCATTTACCTCCTCTAGGATTCCATCTCCTCATCTGTGAAACAAAGGCACTGGGTGTGACGGTTCTGAATGCCCCTTCCAGGTCTAAACTCTGTATTCAGAATGAATAGTGCCCCAAAGAATAAAGCATTACAGAATCTCAGCCCAGGTGTTCTGCCTCTATGGCTGCTGCGCTTTCCACCCAGCCCAGAAGGTGACCGTTCAGTGCATCTGAAATGGTGTATGTGAATACTGAGCGTCGCACATTTCTAGCTAGCTTGCTTTTTATACCAAAGTCCTTAAATCGAGACCTCACATAGGATTGTACGGTTAGAGTTCTCACCTGCCAGGGTTGCTTTGGAGACTGTGCCAGTGTTAGCTAGCTAAACAAAGATTGGTAGGCATTGGACTGATATTAATACTACATCTTATCTCCCAGGGTGGGTCGTGAGGATAAAATGAGATATTCAGGTCACTAAATGCCAGCTGCTATAATTATCATTATTACACCTTCTAGGATGTGCAGTCCTTGATAAAACTTAGAATATTTTTTACATGGGCAGTGGAGGATAATTGGAAAGGAAATTGCACATGGACTAGAAGGACCCAGGTCCTTCTGGGTCTGCCATTTACTACTTGTGTGACTTTGGGAAAATCATGTTAGCTCTCTGGATCTCAGTCTCCTCATCTGTAAAATGAGTCTGTGGATTCAAATGACCTCCAAAAGTTCCTTATAGCTTTTAATGTATAATGGTATGATTTCATTTTATCCTTAACAGATTGGAAGACTGCCAACTTCCTTCCAAATGTTGAAGTTCATATCTAAGATTTTTTCTGTAGCTAGTTTGGCCTAGATTTAACCATGAAGAGAAGGGGCAAAAGCAATTATCATCTGTGGCTTGGTAAAGCAGCAGTGGACATGAAGGAATGTTTTTTTTTTTCTTATTAAATTTACCCAGGAGAAACAGTATTTCACTTTTAAGATGGCACATAGTACAAGCTAGTAGACTGAGTTAGATTAACCAAAATGGGATCTCAAAAAAGACATTATGGAATAAATACATAAATGTACAACATCCATCTTCCTGATTGTGATGAGAAAAGGAATACAATTTTAACATGTTTGTTCTGGTTCCAGGAAGCATAGGCTTTATGAAAGATAAAACTTTCAGTCTGCTTAACTCCAGAGCTACATGAAAAAAGATGAATTTACAGCTATTTTTTTTTGTTGTTCAGTCCTCTTGTCCCTGGGAGTATCTGCTGTTTTAATTATTCTGGACCTAGAAGAATGTACTGAAATAGGTGCCATGAATGAGTTAGTTATATGGGAACCTCAGTAAATTTTCAGTAGATCAAAAATGGTAGAGATGACCCCCTAAAGGGGCATCTGAGGCACTGGTATAATGGACTATTTGGGGCATTAATCTGGACCCAATACCAGTGAGTGCAGGAGGTAACATATGACCTTCTTCCCCATGAAATATTGGAGGGGGCTATCCATGGCAAATCCTTCCTTGCCTTTACCTTTAAACATGCCCAGCTTTCTCCTTTTCTAAGAAGATAACACTCCTTCCTTTGACCCTGCCATCTTTTCCAGCTCCTTCCCTGTTTCTTCCTACTTCTTGTAGATGAGTTTATCAAACTGGATTTTCCTCCTCCCACTTCCTTTTCAGACTTTGCAACCTGGCCTCCATGGTCAATACTCTGTGAAGCTGCTCTCAGGTCACTAATGGCTTTATTGACAAATCAGGTGGATATTCTCTCAGTTCTCTTCCTCTTAGCTACATGTGATATCTTTAACCACTTTCTCCCTGAAACTTTTTTTCCTTGCTTGAGTGACACTAGAGATCTGGTTCTCCTGCCTTAAAAAAAAAAATAGATTATTGGTTTGTTCTTACTCACCTTACTTGCCTTCTATAGCAACCTCCCCTCTCCCAGAGAGTTATCCCATATATCAGAGAATCTTTTTAAAGGGGGGAGAGGGAGAGAAGAAGAGAAAATAATCGATGGAATTAATACTTCAAAGTTCTCTGATGTTATATTCAATGTTCCATGCCTGTGGTTCCCAGCCTCTGCCAAGGCATAGGGGAGGTATCTTCCCCTATCTTTTCTTTGGGGCCAAGTTTGATCTTTGTAATTTTGTCAATATTCAGTTTTGATTGTTTTGTGGTAGTGTCTTACAGTGTTGTAGCTGTGTATATTGATCCCTTGGCTCTGTTGGCTTCCCTTTGCATGAGTTCATGTATGTCTTTACATGCTTTTCTGTATTGATTACATTTGTCAGTTCTCATAGCACCATGATATTCCATTTCATTCAGGTACAGTTTGTTTTGCCGTTTCCCACCTGATGGGCACCTACTTTTCTTCCACTTTGCTACCACAAAAGCTGTTCCTATCAATATTTTGGTGTATGTGGAACCTTCATTTTTATCAGACTTCTTTGGGGTATGTGTCTTACAGTGGGCATCTCTGGATCGAAGAGTATCAGCATTTAGGTAATTTGGTTTCATAATTACAAATTGCTCTCCATAATGTTGTACTGATTCAGAGCTCCACCAACATTGTATTCATGTGCTTGCTTTTCCACAGCCTCTCCAACATTAAGGATTCCCATCTTTTGTCCTCTTTGGCTGGATGTAAAATGAAACCTCAGGACTGACTTACGTTGTTTCTTCTTCTTGTTAGCGATTTGGAACATTCTTTCATGTAGTTGTGAATACTTTGCAGTTATTCTTTTGAGAAATGTTTGTTCGTGTCCTTTGCTGCAGGTGGGGAAATGGCTTTTGGTCTTACTTTTTGTTTGTCTCTCTTAGATACCAAGCTTACCCGTAAAACAGTGCTAATAACACTTGTATTAACAGCTATGTCTAGGTGTGACTAGAACAGGCAGAAATTGGAAGCTAAGCCTTAAGACCAGTTAAGGAAGTTACAGCAATATAGAAAGGCCATGTGCACCTAAACAGAGATGTCATCCTTTTGTTCAAAACATGAGCTGTACCTGCTGTATGAGATCTAAATCCCTTAACTTAACCGGTGGGGCCTTTTGGTCCCATCATTCCTCCCTACCTTGGTTTTCTTTTTCATCTAGCCAAGCCAATCTTCTTGCTGCTTCATTCACTTCAGTGAAATGTACATTTTTAAAGAATCTGTTCTGTGGTCTAGTTAAGATTACTGTGTGTGTAAAATCAAATAGATGCCTTATTCTCCCGTTTTTTTTTTTTATCCCAGCAATAATGTAAAATGGGCAACAGATCAAATTTGATAGTGAATATCAAATGTGATATTCCAAAGGAGAACAAAAAGATGGAGAAATTCAATGAGAAACATTGGTAAGCTATTCAGTCTAGGACATTAGAAAGAGAAACCCATAAGCTTTGGGTGATACAGAGCATCCAGGCTAGACGCCAGCAGTAGCATCCAAACGAGGGAACCAAAGGGTAGATGATGACTTTGATTTTCTGATAGGGTATGTTCTAGAAGGTCAGAAGGCTGCAGTAGTGCATTAACAGGGGATATCCCCATGGTTCAGGAAGATCATAGAGCTTTCCCACTGAAAGCTGCCAATGCTATGAGTGCATGTACCAGGTGAGGGAAAAGCCAGTGGGGAGGAAACTTGGAAAATTGAGGTCAGGACCAAATCATTCTCAACCATTCCACTCATGAGTTTTTGAACAGGAAAAGCCTGACATTAAGTACCAAATAAGGAATTGAAGCTGGTAATGTGAATAAATTGAAGCCCTGAACACTGAGGAAGTATTATAACACATCTAAGAGGTAAACCTATAAGAAAAAAGTACTTCCACTAAAATGATAAACAGAATTTGAGAGAAAAAACAAGCTTGGCTACCAAGATTAAAAAGGTACCTGGAAGAAATGAAACAAGAGAAAAAACATGAAATTATAGGTTAAACAAGAGCTCTGGAAGAAAGAATATACATATTTTGGTGAAGAAGGTGGAAAACCTTACTAACCTAGCATCTGGAAGAAAAATAGAAAGTTCTGTGAACTGATTCTAGGCCAAGAGAAATCATTGCTTCCATGAGACAAAAAGAAATGCTAAAACAAACTCAAAAGATTGAATATAATAAAATAAAGAAGAAAAGATATAAAGAAATAAAGAAGAAAAAATATCTACTTTAAAAAACAAATTACCTGAAAAATGGATCAAAGAAAGACAATTTAAAGATAATTAGATTCCTTGAAAACTATGGCAAAAAGGGCCTGAATTCTGTTTTTCTAAAAAAAAAAAAAAATTATAAATGAAAACTACTCATAACCAGAGGGTAAAGTGAAAATGGAATTTACTGATCACCTCTTAAAGAAATCCTAGAAAGAAAATTCCAAGAATGTCATAGCCAAAATCCAGAGCTTCTAGGCCAAAATGTGTGTGTGTGTGTGTGTGTGTGTGTGTTGCAAGCATCCAGAAAGAAAATGTTCAAGTAGCAAGAAGTTGCATTATCTTACAAGACTTGACTAATACAAAGGAGAGAAACTCTTGGGATAATTCCAAAAGGGAAAAGATAAAGAATTACAAGAAAGAATTACTTACTTTGAAAGTCTGAGTATAATAAATGTTTTTGTGAAAAAAACCAGACGTTTAATGGACTAGTAGGCTTTCAAGCATTTTATTCCATGTGATGAGAAGACCAGAGCTGAGATGAAACTTTGAAATACAAACATAGGAACTGAGAGAAGCCGACAAAAGTCAGTACATTTGAGTAACTAGAAACAGCAAAGGATAATAATGAAAATGAAGTGCTTACATTCTAACAGGAGGAGGAGGTACAAGTGTTTCCTCAGACTCCTCATGCCTTTTGAGTGTCACAGATGGAATGAATGATGGGACTTGAGGATGAAAGGCACAGCTTCCAGACTTAGTGAGGTGCTACTCTCAATATAATCTGACAGGTTGGGAATTACATTGATCAGCTGGAGACCAGAGGGAGGTTAACTTGAATAGTAAAGGCTCAGGGTAGCTAGGTGGCAGAGTGAATAGAGCACAGGCTCTGGAGTCAGGAGGACCTGAGTTCAAATCCAACCTCAGACACTTAACACAAAAACTAGCCGTGTGACCCTAGGCAAGTCACTTAACCCGAATTGCTTTAAAAAAAAATAGTAAAGGCTCTTCAATCTGTGCCACGAGGATCATTTGAGAGAACTGAAGATCTTAAGCTTGAGAAAATATGATGGGAAAATGGAGGAGGATAGAATGGGACATATCCTCAAGTACTTAAAAGGAAATAATTTGAAAATGTTACTAGACTTGGTCTATTTGGCTACAGGGGGCCAGACTAGGAACAGTGGGAAGAAATTATATAGAGGCAGGTTTCATCTTGATGAAGAAGGAGAAATGTCCTAACAGTTCAAAAGTGGATTGGACTACCTCAGTTGGAGATGGGTTTCTCTTGGTTGGAGGTCTTAAACCAAAGACTGGATGATCCATTGCTGGTATACTGTAGGGGGAATTCTTTTTCAGATGTGGGTTAGAATAGGTGACCAGTAAAGTACCTTCCACCTTTGACATTGTGATCCTTCACACAAAATAATATTCCTCTCATGAAAAAAATAAACTTCAACCACTTAACTTCAGATATACCCCATTTAAAATGGAAGTGAATTGACTAGACACCAGAAAGCTTCAAAAGATCACACTGTTAGAGAATCAGTATTGATTGTTTTGTGTTGCTGTGATATATAGGCTGTTGTCGTTTGTCCTTCGTTTTTGAAGAGGATCATGACATCTGGGAGGTGGCACCATGACATGCAAGTGAATCGGATTTAAGTGAGGGAGGTCTGTGCAAAGTCAACAGCCTCACTTTCTCCTCCAGAGCCATCTGGATCCAGTGGCCAGATACACAACAGGATGACTGAAGATGGCCCCAGATGCAGTGGAAGCCTTTTAAAGCTAAGGTGTTTAGCAGGTCTCAGTTTGAGGCAAACAGGCTAAATGTATGTATCACTGTTGACATGGATAACTTTTAATTATGGAGTTGAAACTTGTAGAATGTTTTCAGATTGTCTCCAGATGATACAGCATAGTATAATGTAATGAGTTTGGGATTTAAAGTCTGATATAATGAGCCCAGAATCTCTAGGGCATATTATAGGTTACTAAAAATACCCAGTACAACAGAGTAGCAAAGAGAGGAAACCTTTCAGAAGAATGTGTGAAATCTGGGAATGTGCTAGTCAGCTACACCAAATAAAGGGTTTTAAAATAAGGAGCAGGAAATAAAAATGCAGTAAATAACTTGAAGAGAGACAGGCTCAGAAATGCCAAAACTTGGGTTCATCTTCGATACATACTTGCTCTGTGAACCAAGGATTCACGTCTCAGAGCTGCCAGGCACCTCTGTTAAGACAAAGTTCAGAAGAGCTCTGGATTTCTATTGGTAGAGGGAGTTAAATCATCAGGAGTTCTTATAGGTCTGGCTTTTTTTTTTTAAAGTAATCTTAATGAAAATCTGAATTTAAGCTCCAGTCTGCCTTAGTAAAAACCATTTATATAAATCCTTAACTCACCCGAATTCCATCCCAGGGTCATAAGGATGTGAACATGGACAGGAAATTTAAAAACATACCAGTTATAAGTGTTAAGTTACTGCCATTTTCTTATAGGGATATTTTATTTACTGAAAAAAAAACAAAACAAAACAGGAAAAAGGACATTTTGTGTGACATACTTAGAAAAGCAGCTTGAGGAAAATCACTAAAACTAGCGAGAGAAAAGCAATCCCTCATATAAACATGCTAGAGAGAGTTCTGAAAGGAGGTGAATGAAAGCATGGCCCTCAAAGGCAAAGGCACTGACTGATAGTAAACATGGCTGTAGTTCAGTTTCTCCAACAAATAATTTGCATACAAGCCTTTTAGCATTGGAAAATTTTGTTGCTGGGAAACTGAATCAAAGAACTGTTTTGTAACCCAAGGAACTACTGGATAGTATTTGTGTCATATCTGACAGAAGTTATAGATTTGGGGTTTCTCAAACTAAATTAGAGATGGGTCATTACACATAAGGTGACCCTGCTTTGAAGTATCAGAACTGTTTGAGAAGATAGCTTTTAATTCACAGAAATTGAGATAACAGAAGAGCACCCAGAAAGCTGACCTGAGAAGCCTGGAGATCCCAGACTTACTGGTGCTGTAAACTAAAGGAATTTAATTACTTCAAGCCTAAGATTGAGCAGTTTCATCCAACAGGAGATCAGAGGCTCAGGGTGGGGTTCTGTCCCAAAGGAGCTACAGTACGGATTGTACCCTAAAAAGACCAGAAACAATCAGGCCTGTAATGGAGTCTGGTTGTGACATGAGTCGCCCCACGCATGTGAGGTTTCCTATTTATGCGCCTTGCTGCTGGGTTTGTGTTTGTGTCCATTCTTCCCTTTGTGCATTGGTGGGAGAGTGACCCAGGTTTATGGCTGAACTGTGGTTTTGATGATTCTTGTCTGACTCCTCATTGGGTAAATATTTGAGTTAATCATATCATTGTGATTGCTTTGTTTAAACAGAAACCACATCAATGAGAGCTTAGGAGCTACCTTGCTAAATAGTATCCCCCCAATAGTATTCTCCTAGGTCCCCAAGTGTCAGGTTGTAGCAGCAGGGCCACCTTTTCAAGTGTAGGTGAGGTGAGTGAGCAAAGTTCATCCCTGGATAAGAGCAAGAGCAAGAGTCGGAGAAGGTCCAGGCCTTAACAAGATTGGCAATAGCATCCTTACTGGAAGTCTTGACTAATGGGGGAAATTAATCACTAATTATTAAATCAGCTTAAAAAAAACACCATATAAAGAAACTTGGTTTTTTGTTGTTGCCAATGACCTTTTAAAAATTGTATTAATTCACATGGAAAAAAAATGTTAAGAGTATTTAACTACAGACCTCCTTTTGGTTCCTTTGTTAATGTTTTATCCCTCTGTTAGTGACAGATTTTTTAAAAAATCTTGCCAATAGGAAGCAAATAACTAGTAGATAAATTAAGACCTATGTTTTGCCCACTAATTTCCTGCCTTGTAGGGATTTGGTTAGTGCTCATAGATAGATGCCAGCTTAAGAGTGATTACTTACCTTCAGAGAGTGACCTACAGGAGGCTCCTGTCAGCCACCCTGCCCTTAGGAAATAGCTTCCCACAGCCCAGTCATGTAGCCCCTCTTCTATCCTTTCCATGGATCTAATGGTGCTTTTATTTATACTATGCTGCTATGCCTATTCTGCTTTATTTTACTTCTCCCAAATCCTCTGTAGCTTATAAATGTATAATGCCAGTGATGATCATTAAATAAATTCCTTAGTGAGTAAAACCAAAATGAATAATGTATAAAAATATAAAAACTGTTTCATGACCAATTAAGAAACATAAATTTGCACATAAGACTTCAAGGAACATGTTTGTCTAGAGACTATTTTAAAAACATCAATAACTGTCTGTCCCAAATAATCCCACCCTCATTTTCACAGCAGCTTGTTGTGTTTCCCATTCCTAAAAGACTATCTTACTACCTCAGAGCCAGTTCACAGATGAAAACTTTAATCCATTTTCAAATGCATTACAGCTATGACATTAATTTATAGATAATCTCATGTCAAAAACAGTCATGCAGGTCCAGAACCATGAGCTTGAGGCAGAAGTCGGAGTCAACCAATGAAAATTCTCTTTGAAAATTTAGGGCCTCCTAGACTGAAAACCTTTCCCTGAAGCGTGACCTTCTCCGTGGCGCAGACCCTGTATTATTCTTTTCACAGTCTAATGATTAAAACACAGCTACAAGGGAGGTGTGGGGGATGTTCTAGTTGCAACAAAATACACACCAACAAACCATTCCGGTTTTATGCTATGAAATTTTATTTTTCAGTGTAAATGGCGTATGAAAACATAAAAAGTATTATAAAAATAAATAATTTTAGAAATGGCAATTACCTAGTTCCCTGTAATAATTAAATCTGTGGCAGTTCCATGGCTATACTGTAGCATTCCCAGGGGTAAAATACACGTTACAGGGTTTTCATAGGATGCACACAATATAAAACCTTAAAAAATTTCTCTCTATACTCACTTCCACATATATGTATGTCCACATCCATCTATACATATATGTACCTATATATACATACCCACACATAGCCAGAACTGCTTCAGTTTGAGAATGTATTATAAGTCAATTAAAGGGGACCACGAGAGAAGTTTCCAGTAATTACATTTTGTACTGACATCCACCCCAGGTTCCAACTGTATTGAGTACTACCCAAGTGATGGGTGTGCTGAAATTCCTGCAACATGATTGATTTAGAGAATAAACCTGAAAGCTTGATCTCTAGAAGAAAATGACTGGGAAGGTCACAGTCTGGGAGACTAAAAACACTTCTGGTTTTAGTCCAATCCTGACCCCTGACCTTGGTCCTCTGAGTCCTCTACTGTGAGGAGCCCAAATCTGTTGCTGAGATGATCATGTAAGGACTTGGTTGCCAGGGAGATGCCAGCTCGGTGCTTTGTCAGGCTGGCATCATTTTTCTTCTGTTTCTTCTTTCTGGCTTTTGACTTCTGCTTCTGGGAAAGGCATTCTAAAGGGACAGTGGATTTCAGAGCATGGAAGAGCTGGTTATAAAGCTGACTTGCTCCAGGGCACTGGCTCAGGAGACTTTCTGCTGAGGATGAAGTGGAGAGTTCTTGAGAGAGTCCATGGACAAGAGTCCCACTGTAGAGCCTGTCCAAGTGGAAAAGAAAGCACGTCACTGCTCTCACTGAGGGATGAGAAGACTGAGATAAAACTGCACTGAGAATTTTGGCACTTCCCATTTAAGCTACAGTCAGGTAAAAAAATTTAATGATTGGGATGACCCGAGATCGAATCCGGCCTCAGAAAATGAGCAGCCACACATAAATAATGACTAGCCGTGTAACCTTGAGCAAGTTACTTAACCCCAATTGCTTAAAAAAAAAAAAATTAATGAGACACCCAAGGGATCCTTCTGTTTATTTACCTCTGAAACTGTAAAGTCTTGCCTAAAAGTATTAACTTCTGGTCATAGTCCTACTGGGGATGGAAAGGCCACAAAAGTCAGTCTTGGTCTAGCAGCATCTAATGTACTGATTAGTGAATCAAATGCCAGAAACTTAGGTTACAGATGGTGTCAGGCTGAGCAGACTTGGCAGTAAATTCAAAACAAACTTGCTAGATCAGAAAAACCAGTTATTAGAAATGAGATGAAGTGGTTCATTTTAAAACAACCATCACTCAACGAAACTGGTTAGGTATGTCTATTAAAGAGACAGACATGACACTGGATAGATATGGAGCTGCAAGGGTTCTCAGGCTGGCCAACAAAAAGAAACTGGGCTTCATGGAATTTAAGGGACCTTGCCAAAGTTACAGAAGTAGGATGTGAACCCAGGTTCCCTGGCTCCAGAGGCCAGGGTTCTTTCCACTGTACCATGTGTGCTACAGAGCTGACTTTGAAACAAGAAAACCCTTAACCCATGTTCTGCCTCTGAAACACACAAGCAGAGTGATCATCGCCACACCTTTAAATCTTTCAGTGTTCCAGCTAATTCTCTTAAGACTCTTAATTACAGAAAAACTGCAGGAACTTCATAGGTGGTATTGTAGCACAAACTGACCAACTGGTAAGTGCTGATTTTTTGGTCTGGTGCTATGAATTCATTGGTTTAGAGCTCTCTCTCAGGATGGAAATATGGTATTGCTTTTGAAAAATCCCTCTCTTCTGTACTTTTTTGGGCCTGGAGTTTTTGTGACTGGCTTAACTTACCATGTGAGGTCGGGCTCAGGTAAAGGCGTCAACAGAAGCTGATTGAGATAGAATCCCATCTGGAGGCAGCACTGCCACTGACTGAAGACATGGGCTGTGTCTAAATCCAATCTTCTCTGGAGTTTATTTTCTTTCACTTTAAGAAACTGGTCACATAGCAGCTTCACTCCATCTACATGCAATTCCTCATTATCTAAATGAAAAAGAACCCTAAGAGTAGTGTTTGCAAAGGCTTTCAGATACTCTACCTATACAGACTCCACAAGTTTCAAAGACAGTGAATGACTAAATGCAAACACTTTTTAAATTATGAAAAATCTCTACCCTGACATTTTGCTATTTTAATTTTAAATATCTGAGCCTTGAAGGCATTTGAATTCAAAAACTCTACTGAAAATTCTCTTCTGAATCTTAAACTTAATTGTGCTGAATTTGGCTTAGGATAGTTTCCAGAACACTGGTTAGGTTTCCAGAACAGAGTCTTATACCATATATGCCTATGCCTCTATTCTCTAAATCATTTGGTCTGTGAAATGTAAATTAACATTTTCTTTAGAGTCTAACTGAAATCCATTTTCATGAAAACCAGAAAAGTCAGTGCGGCAGCTCACTCATCTGGGTAAATACCACTTGAATGTAACAGAAAACACCTCCATGCTGGCATCAAAGAGGAAAGTTAAAATTGAACAGGAATGGGAACCCAAACTGAACGATCAGTTTCAAGTACCAAAGGAGGAATTATGTATGCAGAGGCTCTATGGACCAGTTGGAAAATACATAAAGGTCTTATCCTGCTTCAAACTTATGAACAGGAAGGCACTGAGGCTGCCCAAACTCTGTAACCACAACTTAAAGAAAAAAGGACACACCCTTGACATGTGCCCTTCTGTTGGACTCAGCAATAGAGCTAGCAGGTTCTGTTCTTAGGTCTTTGCATACCTTTTATGAAGCAGAAAAACTAAAACATGAGGGTTAAAAAGACCCACAGTACCAAGGCAACAGCTGCTTTTGCTTTTCTAACTCTAATTAGACTATCAATAAAATTACGAAGACAAGGAGCCTTTTAAGTATAAAAACTTTTAGGTATTTTAGTACAAGGCTTAGGGTCCCATTTCTTTGATTCTTTTATGTAAATGATTTTGGAAAAAAAAGTGAGCTCTTAAGAAACTAGGTAATTGCTGAAAATTGAGACAGTAATGACTCATTCAGAGCTTCTGCCCTACTTGGTTAAAGAAAGGCTGTCATATCCATGCCTTTTAAAGGGAGTGTTTTTTCAAAAGAATCAAGCACCTTCACTGTACAAAGAAGGCTTCTATGCCAATAAAATTTCCGCAAAATGAATATTTCTAGCAGAAAGAAGTTGATAGTTTTTCCCATTATTGCTCATATATTAACTGAAGATTATGGGAGGGAGGGTAAAGATGACAGCAGAGCTAGGATATGGCCAAAAAATTTTCTGTAGCTGTAGCTATTTGTTTTATTATAGAACAATGATAAATAACCATCTTAGGAAAGAAATCACTCCTGAACTGGCAGCATCTCTGGTGAAATGTAAAGACCATTCTCTCTGAACTGGGAGGAAGAAGTGAAGCTGGCAAATGTTCTGTATACCCAAACTGCATGATCTGCGTAAGGTAGCACTGAAGGTGAGGGGTCAGGGGGCATCTAGGTGGCGCATGGTTTGTCACATCAGAAGTTAGACAATGATAATGTCACACACTCAACCCCCCCCCCCCACTTCTTCAAACTTTAAGGTATAAGCACAGCTCTGTACCAGGCTCAACGGTCATCTTGTGCAGCTGCCCACGAAGCATTGCCATCAGTAAAGCTTGCACATGGCACAGCTTTGCCTTGGCTTCTAAGGACTGCAGCCAAAAGCAAGTGACAGCGACAGGGAGCTTCAAGGAAGCAGGAATCGGGTCCAAGACACCCTCCTTCACTTTCAGGGTTTCTAGCAGAAGAATCTTGCGCTTAGAGAGAGGAAGCTGAAAACACACAGCAGACAGGATCTCAGTCATGTTTAGAGAAACCTGACTTTTTTTTTTTTGTCCAAATACATAACAAAACAATAAGTTGAAACAGTTTCAACATAAGTTTATCTCTTTAAAAAGGTGTTGAATACTGAAAGGACTGTGCTTCAAGCTGTGGGGGTCAAAAATACCTAACACCTGCGGAGTCCTTGAAGGCTTGCCAAATGCCTTACATATATCCTATCTCATTCAACTGGATTCTTACACAAAACTTTTGAGGTACGTGTTCTTTTATAAAAATTGTTCACAGGTTCACTGATTTAGAGCCAGGGGTGGTCTCAAAGGCCATCTCATCTAACCCAACCCCTTCCCTTTTATTTATTTTTTAATTTTCTAAAATTTTTTTTTGCTTTTTGGAGGGGGGAAGGCAGGGCATTTGGGATTAAGTGAGTGGCCCAAGGTCACATGGCTAGTAAGTGTTAAGTGTCTGAGGCCACATTTGAACTCAGGTCTTCCTGACTCCAGGGCCAGTGCTCTATTCATTGCACCACCTAGCTGCCCCACCAACACCTTCACTTTAGAGATAAGCGATAAGCAAACATGCCCAGGGTCGGCTAGGTGGTGCAGTGAGTAGGTCGGCCCTGGAGTCAGAAGGACCCGAGTTTGGATCTGACCTCAGACACTTAACACACACAAACAAAAACCTAGCCATGTGACCTTGGGCAAGTTACTTAACCCCAATTGCCCTCCAAAAAGCAAAAAAAACCAAACCAAAACAAAAAAAAGATAACATGCCCAGGAAGGGGAAGTGTGCAAGGTCATACCGGGCAGGATATGAACCCCTGACTTCAGAGCCAGTGCTTTTTCTAAGATGATTAGATCCTAGCCTTAAAATAATTATTTGAAGTTTTTTAAGTCTGGGAGACTGGGAAGACAGTGTCCAGTGGGAGAACACAGATAAGGAGGAACAGGACTTGGAGAACACTGAGAGCTCCAGCTGTCAGCCACACTGCCAGACTTGCTTCTGTGCTCTTCTCACCTCCAGGCCTTTGGTCACACTGTGCCTTCTACATCACCACTTCCACAAATTAAATCCTACCCCCTGTCCAAGGACCACACCAGTGCTCCCTCCTCTGCAGTCCCTTTCCTGGTGATTCAAGCCATGAGAGCAGAGACATCTCTCCCTTCTCTACACTGCGCTGAGCGCTTTATGCCACTCCAGGGCCCTTATTACTTACTGCTTTGGAGGCAGTGGTGGAGCAGAAAGAGTTAATGGACCGGACATCACAGGTTTTGTGGGCTGTGAACAAGTTCCTTTGTCCATCTGTTAGACTGGATTATATAGTGTGTCCTCCATAAGATGCTTTGACCTACTTATGCTTAAAACTCCAAGAAGACTTTTTGGGACCCATAATATTACTGTTAAGGTCCCTTATCACTCTAACGTATGAGAAAGGCTTTATTATGGTTCTCTGCTCAGGTAAAGGTAGTGTGGTATAGTAGAAAGGCTTTGGGGGATGTGGGTGTTCAGGCTGATTCTTCTCACCCGACGAGGACTTAAGACAAGTCACTTACTCTCTGCTTGGCTGCAGCCTCCTCCAGATCATGGCCTCTAACTGAAGGTGTCCCTCAGAATTCTGTCCTGGGCTCTCTTCTCCTCCTTACACTTTCTCACTTGGTGACCTCATCAGCTCCCATGGATTTAACTTCCATCTCTATTGATGGTTCTCTACCTATCCTGCCCCAACAAGTTCTCGGCCGCCCTCTGATCTTATACCTTCAACTGCCCTTCTGATACTTCAAACTGGATGTCTAGTAGACTTCCTAAATTCAACATTTCCAAAACTGAACTCATTATCTTTCCCCCAAGTCCTCCCCCATCTCCCTAACTTCTCTGTTACTGTCAGGGGCAAGAGGCTCCAGATTTCATATGACCCACATTCTAGAATATAAAATAGTCACTAATGATCTATTGCTCCCATATGCAGGGCTGTACCTGCCATGGTCCTGACATACTTACCTCGGTCAATCTGCCTAATTCCTGATATTCCTCTGGCAGCTTTGCTGCATGTATAATTACTGTTGCAATGTTCTTATCAATCCTTTCTACCTCACTGAAAGTCACTGGTGGTTTTGACATTGAGCTTTGGGATACATTATTTAGCTTTGGAGAAGAATTCTGAAGAAGCCCATAGATGACTTTCCGAATGGACAGAGAGATGACATGGGCACTTGGACACTGCATGTTCTCCACCTGTGTATGAAGAATAGTTCGCCGTAATGACAAAGCATCACAAACAAAAGGAGAAAGCTGCCCTTTTGCCAAAGCCAGCTGTATCCATTCTGGTAAGCCCAGGTTGGTGGCGCAGGGAGATACATAAGCACCAAGCTGGAAGAAATCCTGCAGCTTCACTGGAGACGGCTGGTATTCCTCCATTGAACCCCAAAGGAGTTCTCTAACCACTTGTCTATCATTCATTTTCAAGTACTTTACAACATTATCTAAGGCTTCAGGGGGGTCATCAAAATGGGACAGCCAGTTTAGGAGTCCCAGAATCCGATGATGCTTTCTCCCTTTGGTGCTGGAGGTTCCAGGGGTTAAACTCATTCTACTGAAAACTGTATCCAGGGCGGGCAAATTGATGTAGTCGTTACCACACAGCACAGCAAAGAGAGGCAGCAGGGCTTTATTCATGTTGAAATGACTGCAGAACTTATCTACAGAGAAGCATCTGGCGGGGATATAGCAGTGAAATGTATCTTTAATCACAGTCAGGTTTTTCCACTGAAAACCATTCAGAGGACAAAAGCCAGCTTTCAGGTCAAAAATGCAAAAATCACTATCCATTGTTAGTACAGGACAATTCCAGTGGTTAGCGAGTGTCATAATGTCTCTGTCAGCTTCTGAGAAGCACTGGACAAAGTCTATGTGAAGCTTGTTCAAGACCTGAATGAACACTTCTCGGATGAGTAAAGGTAGCAGATTTCCTCTCCCACCAACACAAAGGGAATATGCCACCTGGATCTTCTCCCGGGCTCTGTCTTTTAAGGTAAGGAGTTTTTTATCTGAAACGTCACAGCCTCCATCTAATACAACATATGGATGAATTTTACAAGCAAAGAGTGATTCAAAGAATCTCTGTGTAACATCGGTAAAAGAATCATAGTCTCCTCCATGCCGCAGGTCCACATTTGAATCAAAACACAGTCGATGAAAAAGTGCATAGCCATCAATGATAATTTTGGTATCTCTCAACTTCAAATCAACGAAGAATTGACTGCTGTGATCTTCCACATAACTCATCAGTCCACGGATACCCATGCTGATGGTCTAAGGAATTTCCTTCAAGACAAAAAAAAATGCACCAAGTTTTCATAAAGTTGTGGGAATCCTGAAGACTCCACAGGCTATCTGCTGGCTTAAAATGGCTTTAAGATTTCTGAGATGCTGGGTATAAAAGTTATTGCTTTTCACCATCCTAAAAATGAACTGGAATCTATGTTAGGAGCTCTGACTATACCAGAGTTTCCTAGTTTTGTTTAGAAAAGGGACCTTTTAAAAAAAGACAAATCCAAAGGTAAAAAAAAATAAAACTTCAGTTTTGTAATTTAGATAAAGGAATAAGAAACATAAGGTGCTGTGAGAGAGAATGAAAGACAGTAAAGTTGGGAAGCTGTGTTCTAGAAGAAAATGTACTCAAGATCCCCTGCTATCCACTTGTATTGTGAACTGTATAGTGAATGAAAATTCTAAGACAGGGCTCCAATTAATGAAGTTTATTGATTAAATAGGCCAACCAATCACTGACCATTAATTTGTTGATTGTTGGCCAGCTTAAATTAATTTCTTCATTACGTGGAGTCCTGTCTCTCAGAATTTTCACTGGCCACAGTTGGCAACCACATAGAGATTCTTCTAGCTGCAATTTCCAGAGTGGCTGTGGAATAGGGGTATCAGGAGACTTCATAGAAGCATCTGGCAAGGTGGGATAATCAGGTAAGTGAGAAGGAACCACGAGAAGCAAGGGAATTGAAGTAGGAAGAGTTAAGGCAGGCCAGAGGCAAGATGACAGAGGCAGGCAGGGTTGAAGGAGTAAGGGGGGAAGTTAAGTAAAGCTAAGTAGAAGACTAGGGAGAATCTGAGCAGATGCCATCAGATGACTGAATTTTCATGGCCATATCCATCCATCTACTCCAAAGGTAGTAGTTGTTATGTGCGTGGGATTTCTGTCCCTTATAACTACCCTTAAATCTTTCAATGTCTGATAATTGTCTTAGACCAAATTCACATAACTTGATCACTTGCTTTTTTTTTTTTTGGTCCTCACTCAATGGGGAGTTCTCCCTTGTCCCATGCTATAAGGGGTCTTTCTAAGGGAAGTTCCTTAAGACATGTACTTTTTGCTCCTATTATGACAAAAAGAAGAACCTTCAAAAATTATTTTTTTTTTTTAAGGTATGATCTCCAAGAATGCCCCTTCTTAAGGTTTCAGGAATTCCTTCCAAAGGGTCATTTGGTTCAACTGGAAAATTTAGCTACAGGCCTGGTACTCAGATTATGCTAATGGAAGGCAAAAGAGTTGCTTTAAAACCTTTTTACCTAAACAAAGAGAGGGTTAGGGGCAAAGACAAGCTATCATCACCACTTTCCCCTCTCCAGTAAAGCAGCCAGATAGGGAAAAAGCAGCTTGGTTTTATTCATGGAAGTGCACACACCAAAAAAGCCTGTGAAACTTCACTGATCCTTCTTTGAACACCTCTATGTTTATAACTTTCTTAAAATGAATTTCAGAGAAAGCTAACCCAAGACTCACTAGAATAATTTTGGCATTTATAAAAACATACAGCCTGACCACCTCACTTTGAGAGTAGCCAGTCACTGGAAGCCGAAGCACTTAGAACAGACACACAAGGCACACAAGGTGTATTATCCCCCAGAGCAGACTTCAGAAGTTCAGACTGGAGGAGATTCAGAATCTCCACGGACGGTTTCTTTCCAGGTGCGAAGATCTCACCAGCTGGTACTCACAAAGGAACGTCTCCCAGGAGACCTTAAGCAGATGGGTTCCCCAGGTGGGAAGGGGGGCTGCCGCACCTTGATCACCCGGCCCGCAGGAGGAGCCCAAGCCTGTTGGGCGCCTCCTCACTAAGGGTGGCCCCGCGGCGTGGGGGCTTCACTGGTCAGAGGGCACGGACCAGGTGAGGCGTTCCCGGGCCATTCCCACATAACAAGGCGGGCACTTTCCCGGCCGGGGGAACTCGAATCAGCTGCATTTCTCGTGGAACCTGAAAGCTTAACCTGGGCCAAGGAGCGACGCGCGCGTCTCTTGGACCCGGAGTCCTTGCACCTGCTCCTGTCCCCTCCCCCCGTCATTCCGGGTCGGGGCCATTCGGAATTTTTCAAAGGCTTCTTTGGAAGCACCCTCAGGGGTGTCTGCCCCTCCCCCCATTACCTCGGACGCGAAATAAAAGTGAAACTTGTGCGGTTTCGGTAACCCCACACCTTAAACTGATCACTTCCTGCACTGATCTGGGGGGGGGGAGGGGAGACCCATTCTCCCGGGTTCAAATCTGGCCTCCGACACTTAGCAGCCGCGTGAGCCTGGGCGAGTCGCGTCTCTCCGAGTGCCTCAGTTTCCCCATCTGTAATGAGCCGGAGAAGGAAATGGCAACATCACTCCAAGAAACGCCCAAAGAGGGCCACGAACAGTGGCCACAAGAAGCGATAACTTAGCCGACCTAGGGACGTCAATTTTGAACGCCGCCCGCAGTACTTTCCCCGGAATCCAATAATGAGGCTTCAGGGTGGCGTTAAGTGACTAGCCCAGGGTCACACAGCTAAATGAAGTCGAACTGAACTCGGGTACTCCAAGCCAGGCTCCACCTAGCTGCCCAGCTTACAGGGACGCCGAAGTAATTGCTCGAGGGCTGAAAGGAGCTGGGAGGAGTCAAGGCTCGGCCCCGCCCCTCACTCCTCGGACAGCCGGGAGTGGGGGGGGGGGGGGGTCTTCCTCCCGCACCCTCTGCGCCCCACCCACTCCCCACGTTCCATCCAGGCCTCGAGGCCTCGTCCTGGGCCTCCTTCCCGCTTCCGAGTGGCGGCAGCGGCCGCGGGGCCCACCTGCTCTTCCTCGCGCGCCCGGGAGCCCAGCTGTGCAAAAAGCGCGAGGTTCTGGCGCACAGCCGGAAATTCCAGCGGAACGCGGCTCGCGCGAGACTAAGGCACCGGAAGTGGCTGGATGTGACGTGTTCCACGGAGCGCAGCCCTTCCAGGCCCTCCACCCTGCAGCTGTTGCTCCCGGGAGCCTTTTATGCGGGGGCCACGGGTGACACGCGTGAGGGCAGGGAGGCGCCCCCGAGAGAACCGAATGTTTCGCTTGCCCGTCCCACGGACAGTGCCTGAGTCGCTGCTGCCTCCCATACTTCCCCGCGGCCGTCTCCTAGCGACACCACTCAAACACTTTGCCCACGTGGTCGGGGGGCGTGGCGCCATCTGTGGCTGGGGAAGGAGGCGGAGGTGGGCGCTGCTGCCCCGAGGCTTGGGCCCCTTTCCCGGCCCCAGATGCCGCCTTCGCTCCCACAGCTCCTCTTCTTCCTCCTCCCGGGACTAGTAAAGGTGAGCGGCTCGGCCCTCCCTCCTTGGTCCCCTCTCTCCACCACCTCCCCACCCCCGCTCGCCTTCCCCGTGTCTCTCCAGGTGACCCTGGCCAGGTGCCAAGGGACGCGGCGGGGAGGGAGGGGAGGGAGAAGGTGTGGAGATTCCGGGCGTGGAAGTGGTCGCCCCCTCCCCAGGGTCCGGCTGGGCCGTGCGGTTAAGCAAACTTTGGGTCTCTGGAGGCTGCCTTCTTCTTGGGTCCCCTCTCTAGCCCTGTGAGGCAAGGCAAGCAAGCTGGGGGTACCAGCCCCGTCCCCCTTTGGGCCGTCCAGGTCAGGTGTGTGTGGTCTCAGTAACTAACAATAACGACAACGCACCTAATTACCAGGATCTCTTATCCTCACCCCCAGTCTGGGAGATAAGTGGTGTAATCATCCCCATTTTAGAGACAAGAACTCTGAGGTCTGCAGGATGTCCTGAGTCATGTGTCTGGTAATTGACAATTAACTGACTAGTTACGGCTTGGTAGCTGTTACCTGGGAAGTGGACGTGGAGCGCTGAGCTTGAGAGGCCAGGCTGACTGGAGCCCGGTTCCAGAACAGTTCACTTTGTGAGGTTGGCAGGTAGAGATGGATCCTTGGGCCTCGAAAGGCGATGGGTTAGTGGAGGGCAGGGACCGTGTTTTGACATTTCCATGTATCCTCAGGTATTAGCACGATGCTTGGCACATAGTGAGCGCTCAGATTCGGGACTTGATTAGACGATAGTCCCATAAACATTACACTTTACAAATCAGACTTTTCAAAAACCTGCTGTGTCAAATCTTGAAAATGAGAGGCATCGGGACAGTGTACTACAGAGGTAACTTGACCAAAGTGCCTCTTATCAAAGGATACCTGTATACCCAAAGAGAGGCAAATACAAATGCACCTGGAGCCTTTGTAACCTTGAAAGCGCTTCTATTTTGAGTCCCATAAGAAATATATTTCCCTAATGTTTCATTTTCCTGATCTTGATATTTTAAAATTACTTTGTATCCTCTTGGTATTCTACACAGAAATAAAATCAGTTATTTTTAGTGAGAATTGTGGGTTGAGCGGAGGGCAGAGAGCCCAGAACTTTCAGTGTGTAATCCCAGTGCTGAAATGGGCAAGAGTCAGCTTCTGTTTTGGCTTATTCTTCACGAGGTACAGTAAGACTTGACAAATTAGATTGAGCTGTCAGTGTTGGTGATTAATTGCCACTGCTAATCACAAAGCTTGTTAGCAGAACTTGCCAACAGCACAACAGATGGCTTTTATAATATGTCCATACCTTGTGTAGTCATTGTAAGTGACAGATTTTTGCAGCTTCTTACAGCTTTAGAGAAGTTAGATATGGTAAAATACTTTCCTAAAATTAAGCATTCCCCATCATTTAAAACAAACATTTTAAGACTACCCTGACTTATCTGGGACTCATTTCTTTAACTATAAAATGAGGTGTTAGATAATAATCATTTTGTAAAATAACTCATTTACGTAGCATTTTGGAGTTTACAAAGCTCTTTCCATCTTATACCCTTGTGAGACAGGTAGTGAAGTATTATCTTCATTTTGTAGAGAAGGAAACAGAGATACAGAGATTTAAAGTGACTTGCCCAGGATCACAAAGGTAACAAATGGTAGGAATTGAATCCAGGTCCCTAGAATAAGTTCTTGAGTCATTCTCTCAACTGTATCATTGTATTTTGGATGATCTCTAATTTTACTTCTTACTCCAGAATTCTGTAGTGTGAAAAAACAAATCAGTGATGATTATTTGACAAAGCATTTTTTTACACATTAATGAACTTTGAATAAACAGTTTTTCCCAATGCCAGTATAAAGATCTTACGACTTCTTTGCCCTTAGCTAGTATTAAAGTAGAACTTGGGGAATTGATGTGTATTGAGAACACTGTGACTTATTTTTCATTCTGTGATGAGATGATGTTTAAAATGAATTCCAGAAATGAGATATAATTGTTATATTTAAGTTAGATTTTCCTTAGGATATGGAGTCATGTATTATTACTTTTTTCATGATCCTGGGCCATTTTTATCCCTGTAAATGTTATCTGGTGTAATGATAACAGAAACCTTGATTATAAATCTATAGTGACCCCGTAGGAACAGCTTGGTGGTATGGTGGATAGAGAGCTAGTCTCAGAATCAGGAACACCAGGATTCAGGTCCTGCCTTTGAGACCTACTACCTGAGTGACCCCTGGACAGGTTACTTGACTTCTCAAAGACTATAAAGTATAAAACAGTTCCAAATTTACATTGGTAGAGGGAGTTTTTTCACATTGAATTCCTTAAATCAATGAAATCTCTAGTCCGGGTTCTCCCCCACCCCTCAGCAAGAGCATTTTATTGACTTGATCCTAAACCATTTGAGCACTTGCTATTTGTGATCCAAAAAGTATGTAAATTCTTTTTTTCTTTTTTCTTTCTTTTTTTTTTTCTTTTTGGAGGGCAATTGGGGTTAAGTGACTTGCCCATGGTCACATGGCTAGTTTTTTTGTACGGATTTGAACTCAGGTCCTCCTGACTTCAGGGCTGGTGCTCTATTCACTGTGCCACCTAGCCGCCCCTTTTTCTTTAAAGTATGTGGATTCTGAGTGCAGAGGACAGGTGAACATGTAGGAATAGATTGAAGTGTGTGGATGAGTAAGATGATACAGCTTCTAGGGCTTTTGTGAAGTTGCAGTTAGTTTTATGAAATTTGGACAAACTAAAAAAAGAAAGCCACCTTCTATCCAGTAGACCATCCTCTGCTGAAATCACTAGCATTCTTCAAGGCAGTATGTGTGCAGCTCTGAACTGGTGGCAGTGTCTGTATCGCAGCACCAGACCGGAGTGTTTTGTTAATATTTTGGCATGTGGTGTCAAATCTGACATGGGAAATTTTCATCTTCAAGGAATTGCTCCATGATCACCACTTGGATGCATATGAACATTGCTTAGGAGACCTGCATTTTAAATCTCTATAAATGAATCAACACATTCAGTATAATTTGGAGTGATGCTCAAATTCCAAGAAACTGCCAAGTGTGTGAGTGTATCAACAACTGCTTCCACTTACTCAAAGACTTTGATTGCAAGGAGATATGTGCTTCAACAGAAACTTGGAAGTGGCAGCTTTGGAACGGTTTATCTGGTTTCAGATAAGAAAGCAAAACACGGAGAAGAACTGTAAGTAAACACTCCTCATGAGAATCTCCAGTTGCCTGCCCTCTGTCTGGGGTGCACAGATTTGACAACTCTGCTAATTTAGGTTAATGGATTTTTTACAAATAATTATGTAGTAAAAGAGAAAGAGAATTGGGTTTATTTTTTTACCCAGTATTTTGACACATTTAAAGGCATTTCAGCACCTAGATATTAACATTTGTAGAAAAGCTGAGGAACGGTTGGGATGGAAGAGGTCTGGATTAGACTTGGGGCTCTCACGCTCTTAATGTCACTGAACTCTTGTTGAGATTACTGCTTGATCGTTTTTTCTCATTCTCTAGTCCTTCATCTCTCGCTGTACAAAGACATCTTCCCTGCCGCCTACAAATGTGACCGGTCTCTCCATGACTAAAAAATCTGACTCTGACATCCCCTTAAACTGTCATCTTCACCCTTTCAGGGCTGAACTCCTAGAACTCCTAACTACACTAGTTGCCTTTATTTTCTCACTCCCCATTGACGTATTGACCTCTTGCAGTTGGCCTTTGAACCTTCCACCAGACTAAAACTAGACTAAAATTCTTTCTCCAAGGTCCCATTGACCAGCTGCTTAGTGCAAGGGCCTTTTCTCAGTCCTTGTGCTACTTGACCTCTCTAGCTTTTTACCCTTGTCAGTAACATGCACTCCTGGATCCTTTCTTGGCTGTGGTGACACAGTGATGCCCATTTTCTAGGAACCTCTTTGAATGTTCCCTCTCAGTCTGTTGTGTTGGGCAACCTTCCATCTCTTACTCTTAAGCATGGATACCTCCCCCCCCCCCCCCCAGTACACACATGCAAAAACATGTACTTAGATATATATTCTCTCCAGGTGGTCTCATCATTTCTCATCAATTCAGTATGTTCCCTTTCTTTTGGTGCCAAGAGGTTTCTGGAAGATAACATTTTACCAGAGAGAAACTTTGATGGTGGGAGATGAAATCTAAATTCCTGTTTGCCAGTGAGGTTCTACTTTTTTTGATGAGATTTCAGAGACAGCAGTAAAGAAAGTTTGGATTTAAAGGAAAGACAGATGTACATCTGAAACGGGAGAGAAATGTTGAACAAAATGGGCCAGTGAGTCAAAATGCCAGACTTGCATTACAGGTGACTGCATCTCCAGTTAGAATTGGATGGCCTGATATTGGAGTGTCCCAGGACTCAGACCCCCCAGAACAGCCCTTGGGATCATGTTTTTTGTTACGCTTTTCTAATGTCCCTTTAGTTACTCTGCCAGTTACAGGTGACTTTTTAAAAATAGCATTTCATGATGCACAAAACAATGTATGTTTGAAACTAAGTTCTTTAAAACTGTGTAACGTAAAAATTCTATTCATTTCATAGAAGTGAAAGTGCTTCTCCACAAAAAAACCAAAACCCAAATCACAGCCACCCTTGTAGGTAGAACCTTGTGTTCACTGCTGGGACAATGGCAAGGGGAATGAGATTTCTCCTCTCCCAGAGTCCCTAGTCAAACACCTTTTGTCTTTGGCCTGTTCCTGTGCTATAGGAGATTTGTGAATTTAACAGTGCTAGTGCTGCTAGTGTCATTTAATTTTAAAAGTTGAGGGGCAGCCACGTGGCACCAAGGATAGAGCACTGGCCTGGGGTCAGGAGGCCTGAGTTCAAATTCAGCCTTAGACACTCAGGAGTGTGTGACTCTGGGCAAGTCACTCCACCCTGATTGCCTTCCTCCCTCCAAAAAAAAAAAATATGACCAATATAAATAGTATCTTAGCACTTGAAATATAAATGATTCATTTTGTTACGTTTTGGTCTTTTATATTCATAAAGTGAGCCATTTTGTAATGGAAGAACAAGGGCATTATTTTTGGTATTTAAAACTTAGCATTATATCTGCTACATATATACTATGTATCTTTGAATGAAGGGTAGTTCCTTCTCTTCTCCTCCCCAGGACAGCTAACTTCCTGTTGTGGAGAGCATGATGATTTCTTCACATATAATGTTCACTAGTCCACCTCTGTTGAGATCCTAGGAGACGCCTAAACAATTTGTTCCTTGTTTATCTATTTGGGGAGACATCCCTGAGGTTTTGACGATGTCAGAGTCAGGAGGATAGGAGCTCTTTTCCATGACTAGTCCTGCCCTTGATGTCCCTGTCAGAAGACTGTGGCCTGGTTGCCTGTGAGTCAGGTGCAGGCTGCATGACGATTTAAAAATAATGTACTCGAAATGATTTGGTGTCTTTTGATATTTCATTTGAACCAGTCTTGAGAAGCTCCTGGCAGTGAGGAAGCTTCTCCCTTTTTCCAGCCCTGTGATTTATCATTAAACCACTTGGAGGCAGCAATATACCACACATGTGTAATATGTACTCTAATTAGAATATCAACAGCTTCTTTTTGTTGAATTGCTGTGTGGTAGGTTATTTCACAGCGTGACAAAACTGAACTGGAACTATAGATGTGATATTTGCATAATGAATATTCTGGACATTTTTTCCTTTTGGAATTATCCCTTTTTGGTCTGTCAGGTTAAACCTGAATTTAATTGTTAAAATGAGCAGTTGTCTCTTGTAATGGCATTTGATAACAAGGTTTCTTAACTTGAGTATGTCATGAAATTAATAAAAGAACATTTCTTATGCTTTTTACTGTTAAAAGAACTTTGCCATAGTAGCTAATGTGATCACTACTACTTAAATTTTCAGTAAGGTACAAGTTTATAGGGTCCTTCTCTTTGTTGAAAAGCTAGAAGATATGATTTTTGTTTTAGTTCACAGACTCAGAAGCTTGTTGAAAATGAAATGATTACTCAGGTGAATCAAGGAAAACAAACAATTCCATTTTTAACATGTTGCATGTAATTAAAAAGTTTTATTGCTCCAAAGCACAATTGAGCTTATTATTATTATGACTATTAGGTAATTTTGACTGAGTGCAAAGTGCTGGTTATATTGTTATTTGCTAATGTAACTTGCTTAGGGGAGTTTCATTTAGTTTTAGGGAAGATTGGTTTTGGAGAGTACCCAAATTGAAGTTGAATTCTTTGGAATTTGAGCTGATTAGATTCCCAGATATGTCAGTAGGCAGTGTGTTCATTCAGGATTTTTTTCTTTCCTGCTACGATGTCAGTCAATATTTATTTTGTACTTGGTATGCTCAACATGTCATTGGTGTCCAATTCTGTACATACACTAGGCCCTTATGTCCTTCACTGTCTCTTGAGGTCTGTCCAAGCTCATGTTCATTGTTTCCATACCATCTGTCCATCTCCTTTTGCCTTCAGTCTTTTTTGTTTGTTTTTTCAAGGAGGGGAAGAGGGCATTTGGGGGAAGATTGCCCAAGGTCACACAGTTAGTAAGTGTTAAGTGTCTGAAGCTAAATTTGAACTCAGGTCCTCCTGATTCCACTGCTGGAGCTCTATTCACTGCACCACCTAGCCTCCCCCTTTTGCTTTCAATCTTTCTCAACATCAGGGAATATCAACATTATAGGAAACTCATCAGTATGAGACTTGAACTTGCCTACCAGAAGCATGCTATATAATTGAAAAGATAGTAAAAAAAAAACAACCTATTAGCATTTATTTATTGCCTGCTAGACTGGGAGGCTGTGGGCAGCAGGGGCGGCTTGGGAGGTGGAAAGTGCTATGGAGGCAGAAAAAGTGAAATTTGGCCACTTGGTGCATATGTGGGATGAAGGAGAGGGAGGGGTTGAGGGCAAAGCTGAGGTTGTGGACCTGGGAAATGGAAAGGAGGGTGGGAGCTTCCACAGAAAAAGGGAAATCTGCCAAGAGCGGAGGTTTTGGTGGGCGAGATAAGGAGTTCTGTTGTAGATGTGCTGTGTTTGAGGTGTCTGCAGGCAGCTGGGGATGTGGGGCTGGATGTCTGTACCTGTGAGTGATCTGCATCGATAGAATTGGTGAAGCCATGATAGCTGGTAGTCAGTCACAAAGGGAGTCGAGGGGGTGGGGAGGGGCGTGGAGTAGAAACTCGGTGAACACTCAGTGAGGGCACTGGATAGGGATGGTGAGCCAGAATGGGCCTGAGGAGAAGCGGGAGAGCGCAGTGCAGGACAATCCAGAAGGGAGAGAGAGTCCAGAAGCAAGGGGTGGTCAGCAGGGTCTGATGGAGTGCAAATGTCAGAAAGGACCATTCGATTTGGAGATTAAGACATGGAATGATAGAACCTCCTGATTAGATATAGGAATGTAAATGTGTTTGGTTGAGGATGTGGCCACTTGTGGCTAATAATGAGACCCGGGTGTGACCATGAGGCAACATCTGTCTCAGCTGTAGGGAGGATCAGATGAGACAGTATTTTGTAAAGCCCTTAATACAGTCCCTGTCACGTAGCAGGCACTTAATAAATGCTTGTGGAATTTATGGAGATTGAGGCATTGGGAGATTAGGGAGTATCCACAAGGAGATTGGGGTCCTATGCTGTTGTCCGTCACTCTGCTCTTGAAGAGGACCATGGCAACAGGCAGGTGATGTCATGACTTGCAAGTGAATTGGATTTAAGTGAGGCAGGGCTGTGCAAAGTTGCCAGCCTCACCCTCTCCTCTGGAGCCTTCTGAGCCTTCTGGGTTCAGTGGTCAGATATAAACCAGGGAAGGCTAAAGATGGCCCCTGCTTTGGATCCCCTAATATAAAAGTAGAAGGTGGAGAATGGAGGATTTACTTCAAAGTCTTGATAAAAATCTGAGTCAGATGGTAAAAACAGAGGAAGGGAAGAGTTGGGAATAGCTGTGGAGATATCTTCTCAACTGGTAATTTTCTTCTTTCTTCTTTTTTTTTTTTTGCATCACAAAGATCCCTTAAGTAATGCTTAATTCATTCCAAATATCCACATGGAGAATGAAAAATGAAATATGTAGTTTGGGAGGCTTTAGAAATACAGTTTGGCACATACATACATGCAGATATATACACATGTATATATGTAGAGAGAATATGTGAGATATAATATAGAATATAGTATAGTATATAATATAGAAAAATATAGAGTATAATGCAGAAAAAAAAAACAGCAGAAGAATAATTGAATCCATGAGAGTACATGAGATTATGAAGTGAGAAAGTATTGAAGGAGAAGAGGGTCTAGGACTGAGCCTTGGTTCTTATTCCTAGGGGATGAGAGATAGGTGGTCCAGCAGAAGAGTAAGAAGGAAAAGGTGGAAGGAGAATAGGAAAGAGAGAGGATTCTGATTCTCTCCTTAGGTCCAATTTCTGATGAAGAGGTAGCTCCTGTTCTTCCTAAGACCATCTTTGGTTCTTGATCTCATCCTCTCCTGACTCCAGGAGCTTGAGCCTTCATCCGTACTTTGCCTCTTTCTACTGGTTTTTTTCCCTGTGCCATAAAAGTATGTCCATTTCTCCCTTACCCTTAAAAATTTTTCATTTCACTCCATTGACTCACGCTGTCGTCCTATCTATCTTTTTCTTTTCAGAGCCAAACTCTTAAAAAAAACAATTGTTTATATTCACTACCCCTCCTTGCTCATCTCCCACTTATTTCCCAACCCTTTGCACCCTGACTTCTAACCTCATCAATGAACCTAAACATCCTTCTCCAAGATCACCAAAGAGCCTTTGACTCCTAACTCCCTTAGGCTCCTCTCAGCCCTCATCACCACACTCAGTTGGGATCGACTGTTGAGTGTCCTGGATGGCTTTGGATCAGTGGGGTAAGTGAAGGTGAGGAGCTGAGGCTGATTCCTGGGTGGCAAACCTCAGTGACCCCAAGGATAGAGATTTTCTAATAGAAACAAGGAAATCTGGAAGAGGGATGGATTTGAGGGAGGTATGGAAACTGGCAATGTGAATGCTAACTAAATATTATTTCAGTAGGCCCTTTAACCATGGAGAATTTTTATGGATTACCTAAGCCTCAGCCACCAAAATAATAGTCACTTCATGACATTTGGTTTAGGCATATTTAGGTCAGGTATAAATTATGGCTGTATTTGTAGAGATGATCAGCAGTAATTAAAAAAGACTTCACCAGTTTTCAGGCTTATTTTTGACACACTTTGGGATGAACAAATTGGTTTTCCTTATTTAAAAAACCCAACCAAAATCCCCATAGTTCCTCTGTGTCAAACTTTTTCCTACTTTAAAAACCAAGGGAGTTTTGTTCTCCTAGAGTTAATAAAAAATTGGTCATAATTGTGTGAAAGTGTCAGATATAATTAAGAAAGAGTAATGGAACTTACAAAAATGCATGAATAGAGTTTATAGTCTCTGAGGTAATCTTTCTGTGATTTAGAATATGACAACATAGTGTGTGGAAAGGGTGGCAGCCTTGGAGCCAGAGGACCTTAGGCTCAAGTCCCAGTTCTGCTGCTTCTTAAGGCATCTCTGTGACCTTGGAATACTCACTTGACGTAGGTGGTCCTCCATGTTCTCTGTAAGATGGTACAGTTGTACTAAACGATGCCCCACTCTACATACTCATACGATCGACATTGTACATGTACGTTATACATTGTAATATCTTAACCCTTGATAGCAAGCTAGTTTCCAGTAAAGCTGGGTGCGTTCAAAAAAATGTTTTTTTCTGTAGGATAATGTATAGTATTTGTTCCTCACTTGATCCCCCTCCCCTCTAGCTATCATCAGCATCCCTTCTTAGCTAAGTCTCTTCAGAAAGTCGTAGATGCCCCACTTCCTATTCTCCTCTCTGAAGGCTGGCTTCTATTCCCATCTTGCACCTGACTTCCCCGGTCTGATGGCCTTCTGTTCCTCCTCTCCTTGCTTGGCCTCCTCAGCCCTCACTGTGGGTCCCCTGCTGCCCAGGGATACCTTCTCTCCCTTTGAGTCTTCTTGCCTGTGGCCCCTCTCATCCCCCTTTCTCTGTCTCCTTTGCCTATGGCTATCTCTGTCACAGCCACCTGTGTGTCCCAGGGCCTGTCTTGGGCCAGCTTTTCTTCTGTCTTGCTTGAGGATCTCATTAGCTCCTGTAGGCTCAGCAGTCATCTTTCTGTAGATGATTCCTGGGTATGTGCACAAGCGTGCGCAAGCACACACAAATGCACAGACAAAAGGAAGGGTATTTATATGGCATCTGCTCTGTGCCAGGCACTGCACAAGTGCTTTTTATAGGTGTTATCTGAATTGATCCTAACAGCAACAGCCCTGAGAGGTGGGTGCTCTTATTATTTGCATTTGACAGTGGAGGAAACTGAGGCAAAGAGAGGTTAAGTGACTTGCCCAGGGTCACACAGCTAAATAAATGTCTGAGGCTGGACTTGAACTGAGGTTTTCCTGACTCCAAGCCCAGCACTTTACCTGTACTACTCCATCAGCTGCCACACATATAATAAATACCTAGCTTCCCACTGTGCGCGCACACACACACACATACATACACACTCTCTCTCTCTCACTCACAACTCTCACTCTCTCACACACACATACATACACTCTCTCTCTCTCACACACACACACACTCTCACACTCTCACACACTCTCTCTTACACACACACACTCATTCACGCACTGCCTTCTGGACTTCTTGAATTTGGTGTCCCATAGGCATCTTCAGCTCAACCCATCCAAAATCACTCATTCATTCCCATCATAATTGAGAGTGACATTCTCAACTCCTCCCTCTCAGTAACGTCTCATGCTGTCTGTCACCTTCCTGCCTGTCCAGTCCAGACCTCATCCTTCTGCCTTCACAGCCTCTCTCAGAGGCAGCCTCTTGTCCACTCCCACAAAGCCCTCACTCCCTCTCAGCTACCCAGCTGCAGTAGCCTTCCAGTTAGTCCCTCTGCTCCAGCCTCTCCCCACCCCGATCCATCCTGCCCTTGGCTGCTGAGAAGATTCTCCTAAAGTACATTTCTGACCGAAAGTAGGAGGAGGCAGATCTCCCCCAAGAAACTGCAGTGGCTCCCTCTTACCTCCAGGATCAGCTGTTAAGGCCTCTTTTAATACTTTACCCTCCTCCACCCTCTCCACAATGCCACTAACCTTGCTCCTCCCAAAGCACGACATTTAGACTCCTCCATGCCTCCTTTCTGGGCCTCTACATCAGCTGCCCCCATGTTGGGAAGGCTCTTCTTCCTCACCTTCTTCAAGCATCCCTGGTAGCCACGATCACTCTGGCTTTCCCCTTGGAGATTGCCTTCTGTCTCCTGCATACATCTGGCAGGTGCTCAATTACCTATGTGTTGTCCCTTCTGTTAACATGGGAGCTCCTGGATGGCAGGATCTGCTCTTTACTGGGTTTGGTTCCCCAGGGCTTAGCATAGTGCCCTGCATATAAGTAGCCTCTTAATCAAACCTCCTTATTGATTACCTTCTAACATTTCTGTATATGAATTTTCTCTCCAATATAATTATTTTTCAGTAATCTGTTTAACTTATTGTCATTAAGTCATTCAAAATACTTTTTAGCATATTTGTATTTTAATGTGCTTAAATTTTGAATGGGTGCATCTTTTTTCTTGAGATGTTGTACATTACTCACATTATAATCTAGAATTCTGTCAAATTGTTAGCTGTGAATGGCAGAGCTGGAGGTTTTGAGTAGGTTGGGCTTATGTAACACTTGTGACTCAGTGCTGTAAAGGGTTTTTTAATTTCCTCTCCAACTTTCCTTCTTCTCAGATCTCTAGACACAGTTATCTTCATGGACTTTTTTTCATCCTTCTCCCCCCCTCCCCCTAAGGTTAATATGTGAAGTGAAAACCACCAAAACAAACTTACATTCTAGTATTCGCTTAAATTTTTTTTCCAGTTAAAATGATTTTATATTGCAGTTTTTTTTTCTTCTCCAAAATCATGTATGTGAAGGAAAGACCAACATTGAGCCTGTCCAGTTTTGGGCTTTGCAAACACCCTATCAGTGGTGGGTGGGGCCTTTGGAATTGAGGGTCCCCTTGGATGGTCACAGTTCTGCATCTCATCGGCAGGAGGGAAGAAGAAGGGTAGGAAAGCAACAGCTGCTGCTTGGCCTTAGCATTTCACCTGACTCATTACTCATTTCATGATCCTGAAGATGTCTACTACATAGCAATGATTGGAGTTAGGATTTTGATGGGAAATTATTTTCATTTATAATTCTGCCTCAGCTGCTCGAAGTAGCAATTTAAAAGAAACCATGTGCCCAGCTCGGTTGTTGTTTTTTAATATTTATGGAAGAGAGATGATTAATAAGTAAAACAAAATATTTTAGGATGAGTAGGGCACAGGGAAACCCTCAGTCCTTTTGAGCTTGGGCAGGGGGCCAGTAAAGCCTTACTTTGAAGAATGAATCACCAAGAAGCACATTTGGGAGGAAGAAAGAAATGAATAAAAACAAGAATATTAATTACATTTTGTGTTGTTTCTTGTGTTGCCACTGTGTGAAGAAATGTAAAATCATTCATTTAAAATGCCACAGGAAATATCCTCATGCAGATTAATAGAGTATATTGGATAGATTTTTTTTTAGCCCGATTCTTATACATCCTTTAGTTTCATGTGTATTTATTAAAGCTGATGTTTTTGCTGATCTTGAAATATGCCTCCAGGAAATAAGGGATATAATTGTTCATTTGAACAGATGAGTTATGGGAGAGAATTTTAAAGCTGCTCTAAAGAAAATTATGTTACAGAAATGTAATTGGTTGTTTATCCCTATTGGATTAGCATTGTTAATTCAGCAAAAAATAGTAATCACAATAATAGTACCACTTTTTGTATTCTAGATCTGTTTAAGTATTACTTTGAGGAACTATGTTCTGTTAAAATTTCTTTTGAACTTATTTTCAATAAAATTTGAAAAGTACTTATTGATTCAAACTGTGTGAGAATTAAAGTGCATAGGCTTGATTTAATTGTGGGGTCCTCTCCATAGAAAAACCAGGGGAGGGGCAGTGGCGCAGTGAGTAAGAGCGCCAGCCGGCCCGGAGTCGGGAGGACCAGGGATCAGTTCCGGCCTCAGAAAATGAGCACCCACACATAAATAATAACTAATGGTGTAACCTTGAGCAACTGACTTAACCCCAGTTGCTTAAAAAAAAGAAAAGAAAAGAAAAACCAGGGGAAAGTATATTACAGAAATAAATGTGGTATGTCTACTTAGAAACCTGTCCTGGAAGATTTGAAAGTTGGTAGGAGAGGGGAAAGAAGTCTGAAAGAACTGCATCATGAAAGTTTGAGTAACTAGGGAGAATGTGTAGGTTTTGGGGCACCTGCAGTGGATAGAGCACCTGGGCCTAGAATCAGAAATTGACTCATCTTTGTGAATTCAAATTTGACTTCAGATACTCACTAGTTGTGTGACCCTGGGCAAGTCACTTAACTCTGCCTCAGTTTCCTCATTTTTAAGATGAACTGAAGAAGGAAATGGCAAGCCACTCCAGTTATCTTTGCTAAGAAAACCCCAAATGGGGTCATGAAAAATTAGATACAACTGAAAACAACTGAAGAGCAACAAAAATCCTTTCTTCCAATTTTCTTTACTTGCTTTTCTGAGAAGACTTCTGTGTAATCTCATCTGTTTCTGTCCTGCTTTTGCCTATTGCCATGAAGATCTCAGGCAGAATTATGAAGCCAGTGTTTTCTACTTTAGGCTCCTTTGCTTTGATTCCTCCTCCGAGTTAGCCCATCTTCAAGCAGGCCTTGATGCTCCCAGAACCCGTTTCCTAAGGACCTAGTTCTCTGATCAACGCAGGATCAACGCAGACTGGTAAATCCCACAATCTAATGTGTTAATGTATTGGTGTTAGCACACATCTGAAGTAGAGTCTTGAGGCGGTGATAGGTTAAGCCAGAGGAGTGACTTATGTGGTGAGTAATTTTTGAGTCAGCTGCAGCTTAGTTTTCTGTGACAGCCTTGAATACAGAGCCTAAATGGAGCCAGTTTTCTGGTGTCTCCGTTCCTCTTGGGGGAGCCTTGCCTTTAGCTCTGGGATTCACACCACTTCCCTGATTACCAAACTGAGACTGTGTTTTCCCAGATTTAGAGATCTTCCTTGCGCAGCTGAAGCAGAATTACTTCTCAGTGTTCCTTCTGCTGTTGCCACCATACCTTGGTGCGGGTACCTGTGTGATTTCCAGAGTGCCTCGATGAGGGAGAACGCCTGTCTTCAGCCCTAACTCATGAATAAACAAAAGAAAAAGCATCAATTAAGTCCTTAGTTTGTGCCAAGCACAAGGCTAAGTTCTGTAATTTTTCAGTCATGTCTAACTCTTCAAGATCCCAGTGTGATCATAGAGCTAGTAAGTATCTGAAGCCAGATTTGAACTCACAAAGATGAGACAATTTCTGATTCTAGGCCCAGGTGCTCTGTCCACTGCCCCACCTAGCTGCCCGCAATGCTAAGTACTGAGCATATAAATACAAACCATACAATCCCTGCCCTCAGAGAGCCTACACTTTAATAGAGGGAGAGAACACTGGGGCACGGTGACCAAGGAAGGATGGATACCAACAAAGAAAGGTTTTCGCTGCCTGGACACGTTTCATAGGATCTATAGAATTGGGAGTTTTGGAGCTAGGAGGGGCCTCCAAAGGCGTCTAGTCTAACCCCTCATTTTTCAGGTAAGGACTGAAGCCAGGAGGGTTAAGTGATTTGCTCAGTGTCACACAAGGAGTGAGAGCTGGCACTGGAAGGCAGGTCCTGTTACTTCAGGTTCACTGTGTCACAGTGGATATTTTTAAAGCTTAAATTTAGGTCCATGAAAGTTCATCAAAATATTTAAAATAGGCAGCAAAATATAGGAAGAAGTAAAAAAATCATATTATTATATGATTATAATTATAATTATATCATGTTATTTATCATCAGACTGTAATTCATCATAACTGACATTTGCATAATACATCAGGGTTTGCAAAGCACTTTTCTCACAACCTGTGAGGGTGCACTTTGCAGAAACTGAGACTGCAAGGGTCATCGATTTGCTTGTGGTATAGGAAGATTCAAACCAAGGTAGCTTACAATTGTAAAAGTTTGAGATGTCACTTCTCCGTAATATTCATATAAGTTCTGTGACTATTGAAAAATCTAAATAGACACTTTCAGTGATTTTCTCCGTAGCATATTCTCATGAATCACAAGTGTAATAGATATTTGGGAAAATAAATCTCCCTTAATTGAAAATCGAATGGATCTGGCATGCTGCTAGACTTACTGTCTTCTACTCATTAAGCGATTCTGGTTGCTGTATAAATTCTTGTCCTTTTGTATTTACCATCAACAATTATTTGTGTCCTCGTTTGTTTTCATATTTCCTTCCTCTTATTTTCATTTCCTATCTTCCGGGGAAGGGGCGAGGGATGATAAAGAATGATAAGTCAGTTTCCCCCTTGCCTAGATTTTGTTCTCTAAGGAAATTGAGACAGAACCTTTGCAGAAGCTTCCAAATCAAATAAGTGTTCTTCCACAAAGTATTATAAGCTAGCTAATTTTATTTTGAACCCTTGCAATTACCTTCCCTTCTCAATTATTACACTGATGTGGTCTCTGAGGGCTCATAGTGAACGTTTCTCTCAGACTTCAAAGTTGATGGACTAAGTCAGCAGCATAGGAAGATACTGAGATGAGTGTTTCTGGGTTCCCAGTGGCTATAGAAGGTTTGTTTTCATTTTCTTTCCATCCCAGAGTTCCTTTCAAACACTGAAGATAGATTTCTTCACACAAAAGAAGGTGAAACTGCTTCTGTTAGGGACATTTGGAGAGATGTTTTCTTCACAATCAGATCAGGATTTCTCAAGCCTGGTTCCAGCGTTCTGCACGAAGGGGAGGAGTACAATGAGAAAATTCCAGTGCTCATGATATTTCTCCCTCAAAAAGGTTAAATAATTATATATACAAATTGTTAACATGTGTGGCAGTTTGGCATATTTAAATAGGATTAATTTCTTTTTCTCTCCAAATATCCTTGATCCTGAGAGTATTCCCTTCCCCCCCACATCTCTTTACAACTTAGATGCATTTCTCCTAGACCAGTTCTTTGGACCCAGGCAGAATGAGGCTCGTACCTGTTGCTCATAGAGTACTTCAGATACTCAAAGATAGCACCTATGTCCCCTCTGTATATTAGTTTTGTTAGGGCATGTGTCTCTGGTCATTAAGTGATCCAGATTGTGGTGGAATCTTCAGGCAAATAACCATTGTGGTTATTTTCTGGACCCTCTACAAATGATCAATGGCCTTCCTAAAATGTGGTCCCCAGAACAGAACACAATTCTCCCGTCTCTGGTCTTATCAGGTCTGTGTATGTTGGCATAATCTGCCTACTTTTGATCCCTCCATCTATCTACACATGCTCATTAAGCTCCTACGGTGTTCAAGGAAGGGATTGTGCAGCCTGTGGTGGCATTAGCCTTGAGCCGACATGTGCTGCATTGTGTACACTTTTAATGATATAATGAGTAATCATTTTTTTCCTGAACAATATAAACTAATCACATATTGGGAATTTCACATTTTTCTCTACTCTGGCTTTCATTTATTTATGCTTTTGGTCCTCATGCTAAAATGTCCCTGGACCCTTTTCCCCCTATGTGTGTATGTATTCTCTTTTGGTGCTGTCTCATGAGGAGATGGCACATACACACATGTACACACTGCATTTTTGCCCTTCAGTGACTGTTTTTGCTAAAACAAGAACTTGCTAATGAATAGTAAAGCTTACTGTGCTGGTCCAGAATGCTTTCTGCAGTGCCTCCTCGCACCTAGATGGCTAAGCAAGGCATAGAATTTAACGAAAACAGATTTCTTGGGCTTCCTACCCCAGGGCCAGTCCAGCAGCCATTGACTTGTAAGTGGACCCGTCATCCCTGTTTTCTAAAAATACCCACAAGAAGCAGAGGGCTGCTCTTTGGAACACATGCCAACTGGGCACAAGTGAAATTGTGCAGAATTCAGAGCCATGAACACCCATGCTTTTGTTGGTGAAAGCACCCAGTGGTGGTGTCATATCAGTCATTATACCTAGTGAGGCAGTCACCAAGAAAGGGGGCAAGGAACTGGCTTGGATCCCTCTAGACGGTGAGCCTTTACTGAGCAATTGCTTTTTAAATGTAGTCAGTGGCTTCATCTGCATGTCAAGATGGATTCCTTTATTTAAAATTAAGTCACTGACAGCTGTTGTCAGGCCCATTAGTGGTTATTGGCCTTTGAGTAACTTATAAGGAAGAATTGTTACCATGATATATTATTTCTGTAAATATAAATGTAGGAGTTTTCTTGAGGAGGACACATCTGATCTAGGGTTGATAAGTGATCCAGGGAAAATAGGAATTACGGTCTCTATGCTGTGAACTTAAAATCCAAGTGCAGTAAGGTATGTATATGCCCACATAAAATAGTCTAAGAACCCCTTACAAAGCCAAATGTCAGTACTATGCTGAGTAGTGCTGTGGTTATTAAACAAACAGGCCTACAATTTCAGAGTTAAGAGGAGATAGAAGGGACCATCTAGTCTAACCTATGTCTGAAAAATTACTTCTTTTACAAAGTACCAGAGTCCTTTCCTTACAGATTTTAAATGTAGCAGAAACTCACTTCTTCCCAAATAGCTCATTTATATCAAATCAAGCCAGACATTTATTAAGAGTACTCTGTGCACCAGGTACCATTTTGAATACAAAATAAAATATATAAAACTTTGGAATCAACTTCAGAATTTGTGTTAATTCTGAAAGAAAATAGGCTAAACACTTAAATTTGCTTAGCATATTCTACCTTTGAGGTGGAAATTAATAGCTTAAAATAAAATAGCTTAAAATAAGATTAGTGCTTCAAAAAATCAAACAGGGATTGTTTGATAGGCATTCAACAAATATTTGTTTAATTGATTCAAATGATTTTAGTATTTTTAAGCCCTTTGGAACCAACCACTTATGTAATAACAAATTATTTTATCTATATACATATATTATTTTAAATAATTGTAATAATAATAAAATAAATGATTTTATCTCTTCCATGAAGCAAGTCCTCCTTAGAACCTCAGCAATGCTCACTTCTTTTAGTTATGCTGTGCCCTTGAAAGTGATTTGATTGTATTTCTTCAGGATCATTGGGTGTAATGGGAATGTAAATTTAAGATTTTCCCTGCCCCTAGACCCTTTGATAGGCTTAAGTGTACCTGGAGCCTATGGCAGGAGACTTGATTTTCAGGACCTTGGTGCTCTGTGATTGGCCAATGGGTCAAGAAGGTTGTTACATTCTCTAAGCCAGGAGAGGCTATATAAACCCTGATGGGAGGCTTTGCTTTGGGGCTCACTTTGAGAAGTGTTGTGTGATTCAATCAGACAAGACTCTGGGAAGCCATTGAGCCCCCTGGTTTAAAAACCCAGATGTTGATGCTTCCCTCTCTGGTAACTGTGACTAGGTATGGACGTAATGGTCAGACAGTTGGAAGCCTGTCTGCTTGAAGTGTTTCTATGTCTTCTTCTAACTTCTGCTTGTAATTTCTGTCTGTATACTCTGGGGTGCTGACTTTTTCCCCTGAACTAGGTAAATTATATGTTTGATTGATTAATGCAAGATTGTTAACCCATTTTGTGTTGCTTTCCTTTAGAAAAGCAGATCTAAGAGCCTGTGTTGGCAGCCACCCTGGGGATGCTGGGGTGCTTGCTGCTACATTGGGTAATTCAGACTCTTCATCAGTTCAGACACATTTATAATTAGGGTATATGAGTTTAGAGAGCATTCAGTAGAGGAGCAATTAAGAGTGGGGATTCATCAAGGAAGAGCTTAGTGAAGAGAAGAGCTTTGATTCTTATGGAAGGGTGGGCTATAGATTGAATAGATAGAGAAGGTGGCAAAGATGTGAAATAGGAAAAAAAAAGGTTGAGAGAGTATGTGAATAATGCAGTGGAAAAGGCAGAGGCTCTGGGTACTCAGATTCCACCTCTGCTTATTACCTGTGAGACCTTAGTCTATAAAAATGGCAGGGTGGGACTAGATGGACCTCCAAGCTATAGGGAGAGGATGACCAGCCCATATAAGAGAAAAATCCAAGCTAAGTCTGTGGGGAACAGTAAAAAAGTGGATTTTCTTTTTTCATAGACAAGATATACCCATGTAAGCTTCCTTCTTATTGTTACTGTTACTCCTTGAACCTTAGCATTCCGTCTCCCTGCTCAGGCTCCTTTCCCTGGCCATTCCACATGCCTAGAATGCTCTTTGTCCTTTCCACTATGCCCCGATTCTCATCTTTGCTGATCTCCTGCTCTGTCTCCCCTCTGATAGGACCTTCTCTTTGCAATTTATAGATCTTACATATACCTCATTATTTGCATGTTGTCTTCCCCCATTTGAACATGAGCTCTTTGAGAATAGCCCTTACCTGGCATATAGTGAGCACTTAATGAATACTTGTTGACTGACCACATACTAATCACTAGGTTGAGACCTGGAGATGTACAGAAAGGCAAAAACTTTGGCCCTGCCCTCAAGGAGCTCACATTTTAACAGGGAAAGCAAATGTAGGTAATTATGTTTGTACAAGAAATACCCAGACTAGATGTCAGGTTCATCTCTGAGTGAAGACCCTGAGGAGATGTCCAGGAAGGGCCACCTCCAGGTGTTTGAGCTGAGTCTTGAAGTGGCCATCCAGGAGGTGGGAGGTGAGGAGCAAGAGCCTTCCAGGCATTGGGAACAGCCAGCACAAAGTAGCAGGGTTGTATGAGAGGAACAGTGAGAACACCAGTATGTCTGGATCCTGCATAGAGATCATGGAGGGAGTAAAGAAGAAATGTAAGAAATTTGGAGAAGGAGGAAGAGGCTAGTTTGTCATTTCTGTGTCTGAATATACAATACTTATAATTTGTATTATTAACGTTGTCAATGTCTGAAGTAAGTTTCTAAAAATGAAGCCTTTTGAAGATTTGCTTACATTCACTTTGTCACTTTCTTGTATATTTTACACATACCTTTCATTTTTTTTTCACCTGTGTCCTATTTTCATTCATCTGTGAGTTTGAAGTCAGTGTTTGGTGTTATTAATAGTTTCTGTTTTCCTTCAAAATCCCTTTTTAAGCATCTGCCTTCTGTCAACTCACCTATTAATAATAGTGGGGGTTTCTGTTAATGCTTACACTTTTCTGATATAGAACTTTAGGTCCAAAGTCTTGAATTTGTACTCTCATTTTTTAAGATCTCAGAAAGATAAGTAGGAAACTTCATTTTGTTGTGTGTGTTCAATTAATGTTGAGAAAAGATGCAATTAAAAGTGAGTAGATAACAAGAGAAATCAGATTTTCATCTTAGGCTATTACTCATTAATTTGAGTAATGAAGTGTATTCTTTTGTAATCAGGACAGGCAGATTCCTTTATAATGGTAGTTAGATGCACACATTACCCATTATGCAAAAAATGTGATTCATAAATGAATTTATTTCCATACATGAATTTCCTCTTACAGTGGTATCAAGCCATTTCTGCCAATAACATTAAGAACAGCCATTACTCTAAATATTATGTTATCAAGTCTTTCCCTGATTTCCTGATTCTGAGATCAACATCAGTATAATTGATTTTAAAATATAAAAAGAATAAGTGGGGGTGGGGCAAGGAGAAGGCAGCTTTTCTACTTGGCCCGCCACAGCATCCTTACTCAGAGGTTCCCTCCAAGGCAAAAAGACTGTTTGTTTAGTAAGGGAACATAGTCTCCGAGCTGACATCCTCCATTTGGGGACAGAATGAGTAAATTAATGTGATGGGAAGGGCTTCTTGTCTCCTCTTCTGGCATCCCAGAAAGAACAGCAGAGATGTAGAGCTGATCGGGGCCTTCCCTCAGGGAGCCTTTAGTCCTGGTCACTTATTTTGCAGATCAAGCCAGTCAGACCCAGTAATGGGACATGACTCAATCCAAGTCGCTTAACAACTTCAAGGCAGAAGGACAAGAGCCATCTCCTGACTCTGAGTAGGGGGTGCCTTCTACTATAAGTACGACTTCACATAACCGATCTTCCATAAGGTTACAGGGAAATCAAGGCTGACTATTCACTCTTGTTCTGCCTCTTTATTCTTGCATTCCTTTAGCAAGCATTTACTGGGCTTAGACTAATATTTTAAATTATTTTAGGGTGGTAAGAATCCATCTCTTATTTTGAAAGCTGCCAAGGAAGGAAATTCTACAGATTTCCTTAACAATCCATCTTCTATAAACAATCGCCAATGTTGGAAAGTTTACATCTACTCTTAATTTTTATGACTCTCATACTGCTGAAGCTGCCATGCTGATGGGTCTGTGATGCCGTCTGGCTGTAGGATATTTGAGTCTTCCCTTCTCTTTAGAGATTCTTTCTAGTAATTTCTACATTTTCTACCCCTCTTTGAGAGCTTTCCCTAAGGCAAGAGGTTCTTAACTTTTTGTTGTCATGGCAGTCTCTTGAAGCCTATGGATCCCTCTACAGAATAACATTTTAAATGTATAATATACATAAGATTACAAATGAAACCAATTATATTGGAATGCACTTTCAAAATAATAATTAAAGGAAAACAGTGCCATGAACTCCAAAGCAAGAGGTCCTATAGGAGATTCATCAGAAGGTTCTGTTTATATTTTGTTTATACTTAATACTTTCGTCATGGATTGTTGAGGACTGCTGATGCCTAAACTGTGGTCTGAATGGATGTAACCTGGGTATTGGTGTCTTCCTTTATGGATGTATGATTGTACAAGCCTAGGCAGAGGTGGTGAGCAGCAAATAACTACTCTTCTTTAAAAGACATTTAAAGAAAATATTGGGGATTATTTAGTTGCTTTGATATCCCTGATGAGTCACTAAGATGAACTGTTGGACTCATTCTCTTGAAGGTACCTTGTACCTAGGACAAGATGGTTGGAGCTTTGTTCCAGGGTGCCGAAAGAGAATACTGACAGCAGGTATACTTTATCATTGTAGAAACAACTGAATTTAATGCCTGGTTGGCAGGTCTTCTCCTCCAATGAGCATAGGTGCTGTGTTCCAGGGTCTCTGTCTCCCTCACATTAAACTGAGATGTATCTTGAGCTGATTTTGTCTTTTATAGATGTGATGGTGTATTTGGTGCTAGTGCCCCACAGGGGCTGTGCTCCAGAGCATTTCCTTTTAATTCCTTTAGGTGTAAAATAATACTCTTGCTTATATAGGTAAGAGATTAAAATCACTATATGAATGTTGTGTTATTTTTATGTTGTTGTTTTGGAGTATCAGTGATTATTAGTTTCTTTCATACTTGAAAAAGTAATTTGCAAATGTCAGACTTGGATTGACGTGCAGAATTTGGGCACCTAGCAAGTGAAAATGGTTTAGAAAAATCTGATGTTAACAGTTTCTGTGTCAGTGGTCTCTAAGCTGAGCCTGAGCAATTTTCGTAAAGAGTGCTTTGTAGCTTTATATTTGTGCATGCAAATAGACACAGCTAATGGTGAAGGGCTCCAAAAAGTAGCTTGTGCACTCTGCTAATCATGCAGTGCATTTATCATTTCCCCAAGCATTAAAAATATGCAGTTCCTATTGTGTGATTTTTTTCATTGCTTTAAAATTCATTTTCATTGCTTTAAAATTGAATTTTTGTTCCGTAGCTTAATAAGCACACAATCACTTTTTATTCTCCAGCTGCTTCCATCGACCTTGCTTACATGATACAGTGGTGGCATATTATTAAGAATTAACAATTATAAAACCATTGGCAGACACTTTCTTCTCAGTGTGTAACTGCCTTAACAGAGTTATGCATTGTTTTGGCGATTGTGTCAAAATCAGCCTACAGTCTTAGAGTGTTTGATTAATGCAGAACTTGGACTTAATTTGGTCAAGTCCTCTAAACTTCATAAATGTTGGCCTAGTTTTTACTTGCTCTTTGGAATGAGTATGGGCCAAGTACTTGACCTTCCCTAGGAAAGTTCCAATGTCGAATGACCAGAATCTAGCAGAGTTGGGATTAGAATCTAGTTTTTCTGATTCCTAGGTACAGGCCTAGTGGTTTCACTGAAATGGTTTCTTTTAAGTTCTTTGGTCTTAAGAATGAAACGGGAACAAAACCATTTGTCAAGATACCATTTGCCAGACAGTTTAAGATCACTTGACTTAGCATAACCTTTGGGAGCTGGTACAATATCCATAGACTTTTATGTTGAGTTTTATAAGAACTTTATAAATACTGAAAGATTTTAATTGGAAGTGAGCTATCTTTTGAAAAGAGTTGAAAATTGATCTCATAAGGGGTGTAAACATGTGCTAAAAAAAAAGGTTCTGAAAATATGATAAAATAGTGGAGGATTCCCCCTATAAATCTTGGTGTTTGTGCATTATTTGTCATCCATCCATCCATCCTGGTAAAAGTCACTGGTCTGTGTCCAAATGATATCCTTGACTTTTGCCACTGGGCCATGGGTACCGGGAAGCCAGGGCTAGCCTCAGTGGGTAATGATTACCCCAATCAGTTGGCTAAAGGGAACTTTAGGGTCAGGTCTCATGATTTCATAATGGCGCTTAGACAAGCCACAGAAGTGCCCAGTGGGGATTTCTTTTCTATAAATATTCAGGAGGTCTTATTGTGTCCCTGTGGTGGAAAGCCCATGCTGGGACGTGTAAAGCACCCAGCTTGGCTGCTGCAGGGGTTGCTTGTGGGGTGTCAGCCCCGTGGCTGCCTTTTCCTCGCATTATGCCATTAATCTAGCCTCATGCTATGATTCCTTGGAAACTGTGCACTTACCTGAATAATTTATTACACAATGATCAATTATTTATGACACGTTATTACAACTGAAATAAAACCTTAAAGGTGGAATTCTTGTGTCACTTATGAATATCTAGCACATAATCAGCAGATTGCTGGGTCGTTTTCAGCCCTTGCAGTCCCTGCCTATTTATTTCTCTGAAGGTATTCCAAAGAGAACATTCATCTGAGGCTGAATTGATTAAAACAGTAACAAACAGCTCCCTGCTGGTCCTGCTGCATTTGCTCTTCTAATCATGTCCTTTCCTTTCTGTTTCTACCCTCGTGTAGACCTGGAAGTAAAACTTTCAGTGTTAAGAGAGGAGTTAGGAAATACAAAGGCGTTCTTTTTTGGGGGTGTGGGGTGAGGGGTGGGAGGGGGTATGCAAGTAGGCACCAGGTTTTCTGCCACCTTTCCCCTTCTCTTGCAGACATTTCTCACACTGAGTTTACTAGTTCTCTCCTCTGTGGCATCATCTTATTTCAAACAAAATGATTGTGGACTGGGGTGGTCTGGACAGAAAAAAAATGGAAGCAGATTATTTGCTTGGGTTAGATGTTGTCTCTTCAGAGTATCCTCCTTTTCATATAAAAATATTTTGTGAGATTTGGTTAATAAAAATATCTCAGTTAAAGTGTATACTTAAAAATGCTGAAAAATAAAATATTAATTTTATTCTGAAGATAAGGGAGTATGCTTCATTCTGAGCCAGACTGATTATTACAAAATCAAATCACTTTTTAATGTGTTGAAAGCAGTTGACTTTGTGATTAATTTTTAAAATTCTGAATTATTTTAGGGTCAAATTATGTTACATATAGAAGAAAAGTTGTTTTTGTTGAAAATCTTTAGGTTTAAATTATAGTAGACTGGTTAGGGAGAAAATAAAAAGTTTCTTTGGAATTTCTTGCTACTAAATCAAGTAGTAAAAAAAATGGCCTTTATATAGAGTTTTATGGTATGTAAAATGTTTTGCATATTTTATCTTATATACCCACACCCACTGAGGCTAGCCTTGCTTTCCCTGTATTTGTGGTGTGGTGGCGAAAGTCAGGGATACCATTGGACACAGACCAGTGACTTTCACTATGATGGATGGATGGATGATAAATAGAACACATGCCAACATTTCCTGGGGGGGGGAATTTTCTACTATTTTATCATATTTTCAGAACCTTTTTTTGTCCTATAAGGCAGGAGTTCTTTGCCTGGGCTCCATGAACTAACCTTCTCTTTCTTCATATGTGTGTGTGCATCTACATATACATATATTCATACACACATATATCTATACATATACATAACTCATATTTCATTATATATATATATTTTTTTTCTTTTCAGTCCTCTATATTTCACCTTATGCACTTAAAAACATTCTGAGGAGGCCACCAGACTGCCATAGGAGTCCTTGGCCCAAAAATCTTTAATAATTCCTGCTATAAAGTGGTATTATCACCATTTTATACATGAGGAAACGAAGGTCCAGAAAGGACCATGAGACCATAGATTAAGCATTGGCATTTATGGCCTTTGAGGCCATGTTGTCCTGCCTCTTCATTTGAGAGAAGAGGGAACTATGGAGATATGTCGAAGGGTCCATGGCCAACACGTGGCAGAAATGGGAAAGGGTGTGCACGGTCAAACCTCGGCATTCTGATGGAAAATCTATTATTCCATAAATTGGACCAGTCTCTCACCCCCAAGTGAGGCTTTTAAATGGTCATTCTGGAGAAGGGATGTCAAAGTATATTCCTTCCCACGTACCTCAAATGCAGGTAGAGCTTTTTAGTACTTACATTCAGTGCCAAGAGGCAGCTTAGCCTCTACATCCTTCCTACAGTTTATTTGTAGATGCAGACCATAATAGTTACAAGCAAGCCTGCTTTCCTTGCAGACACTGCCCTCAGCATTTGAGCTAATGGGATATGCAACAATACCTTTGTGCTATAATTGCCCCATTGAAATTGGCAGGGGGTAGATATGTGTGGCATTCCATTTCCTGTCAGATTGTGGGGTGAAAAGAATGAAAACCAATCCTCATGTCTTTCTGATAACCATGTACAGCAGATGGCAGTAATACAACATGAAGACCGTTTATCAAGAAATATTTCATATATAAAATATTATATATAAAAATATAATACTATTATAAATACACATGTTTATAAATAATATATAGTATATGTATATATGCATATACACACAGGTATTCACACACATAAATATTTCCATGTGGGACAATATTTCTAATGATGGTACTCTTAATTTGGAATCCATAACAATTTTTTCATTTAATTGTAATCTATCCATATTATATTTTACATTTTTAAGTGAATAAAAGGTGATTAAAGCATTTCTAGTTTTCTCCTAGGAAAAGAACAAATCAGTTAAATAATAATCTTAGGGAAGTATTAGTTTTATCTTTGTACATCATTTTAATTGGGATTAATTAGTTCTGCCCCTTCTAGGCTTTAGACAGGAGTTTCTTATTATACTCATATATATACATATATATGTGTATATATGTGTGTGTGTGTGTGTGTGTGTGTGTGTATATGAAGTAAAAAAAAAGTTTACATGAGAAATTGAATCAAACTTCAGTCCCCTCTTCTTTATCCATTGTAATGGCGAGAGAATGTGGTATCCTAGGTTTAGAGGAGCAGAGATTTAGAAGGAGTCTTATCATCACCCCTTTAAAGTTTAGTCTAGGGGTGGCTAGATGGCCCAGTGAATAGAGCACCAGCCCTGAAGCCAGGAGGACCTGAGTTCAAATGCGGCCTCAGACACTTAACACAAAAACTAGCCATGTGATCTTGGGCAAGTCACTTAACCCCAATTGCCCTCCAAAAAAAAGAGTAAAGTTTAGTCTAGCCCCTTTATTTTACAAATGGGGATACTGAGTCATCGAGGAGAGTGACTTGTTCAGAGTCGCACAGGAAATATGTCGAAGAGTCTAGATTTAAACCCAGCCCCTCTGACTTGAAATCCACAACCTCAGTCTTTTCCCTCATTCTCCTCCTCTCTGTTGTGTTTTAGGTTGGTCACAGGGGGATGGATGAACGGGATAATTGGGCCTAAGGAGAAAGGAGAAAAGAATTAGGGAGACAAACAGGTATAAACATTATTTTTCAAAGAATCTTGAGTCTCAAAATTTTTTCTCCTTGTCAGAAAATCATATCCAAAAATTTATAACACTCCAAAATTTGGAATTTATTTAAAAGCAACATTTTTCAAGATTTGCCTCAATATTAAATCTACCATTGTGAGCTGTTCCATGAGGTGTGTGCTGAAACCCCTTCTAAGGTTTCCACTATGATTCCTGTCCCAGTACATTTATTCATTCATTCCCTGTGGGGGACACAAAAATATTTGGGTTTGATTTCTACCGTCCAGCAGAAGAAATAACATGCAAACAATATCGTTCATTAGCGCCTTCCTCTTGTGTGTGGGGTGGGGCTGGGGGAAGGGAATTCAAGGATAAATGAGGCAGTTCTGGCTTTCAAGGAGTTTAGAATTTCGCAAAAAGAAAATCTATGATGGGTGCCAGATGTGTGGTGCAGCTGATACATACTCGGGGATTTCCTAGGGTCTGAGACTAGAGTTTTGGAGGCCGCTCAGTCTGACCCAGAAAGGTGAGATCAGCCCAAGCGAATTCAGCAGCTGGGAACAGAGATGTGAACCCAGCTCCTCTGAAAGCCCCGTCCAGGACCTTCAGAGGGGAGGAGCTTTTTCTTTGGGGTAAGAGCATGCTGTTATGGTGGGAAACAGGCCTTGGGAGTCTGGGATCTGAGTTTGCATCCTTGGTGGTATAGTGGATGGAGTGCCTGGCCTAGAGTCAGGAGGACTGGAGCACAGATCTGGCCTCAGACACTTCCTAGCTGTGCTGCCCTGGGCAAGTCACTTAGCCTCTTTCTGCCTCAGTTTCCTCACCTGCAAAAAGAGCTGGAGAAGGAAACAGCAAATCACTCCAGCATCTTTGCCGAGAAAACCCCAGATCGGGTCACAGAGAGTCAGACACAGCTGGACCAACCAAACACCAGCAGGGCAAGAGACCCTGGCTTAGATGAGCTCTAAGGTCCTCACAGCTCTCAGTCTTCTAGCTTAATAAAAATCTTGCTAAAGCATCTTCGCCTCCACTTTGGAGACCCCTCAGTCTTCCTCATTGTCCTATCAACTCCATGTTATCCTCATAAGAGGTGGATTCACCTCAGTCCTCATGGACCTTACACAGAACTTTGTTTTAAAAATAATAATATAATAAATATAAATGCAAATAATATATCAATAAATAATAAACTCCTTTGTCCCCAAGGAGCTTATAGTCTGGTAGTGACAAGGTCTGAAGAGATGATTTCTCTGGTATAGGGAAGTCCAGGGTGAGGTAGCTTCCTCTCCCTAGCACACACTGGCATCTTAGAGGATGCTCTGCAACTTAAGTCTTCAAAGGGTTGACTGGAAGGCCAACAGTGACCTGCCCAGGGTCACAGTTCATGTCAGAAATGGGACTTGATGGGGTGGCTAGGTGGCACAGTGAGTAGAGCACCAGCCCTAGAGTCAGGAGGACTTGAGTTCAAATTCAGCCTCAGACACTTAACACAAAAACTAGCTGTGTGACCTTGGGCAAGTCAACCCCAATTGCCTTCCAAAAAACAAAAAAAAATTAAAAAAAGGAAAGAAATGGGACTTGAACCCAGAAGGCCAGCTCTCTCCTACATTAGACAGTATTCCCCCTGTACCTTTCAAAAGCACTGTTCTTTCAAAGCACTCAGGCACACACCACGTGCAGTGGGCCCTGGGCTTCATGCCCATTTCACTGGTAGCTCTCACAAAGTCCTCAGGACATGGATTACTCTGGGAAGGGTGTTATTCTAGCTGTTTCCTTTGGCAGAAGATTTATACAGAGAAGCTTTTTCTCCACTGATCACTGATCACTATGGTCCTTGACACTTGTCCCCAAAACAAAGGCCCATAATCCATCCAGTATTCTGCTGGTGGTGCTGGTTGGCTGTGAATCGTGGGGCATTACAGCCATCCCTTCCTTCCTCCCGCTTTCCCTACATGTATGAGCATCATCCAGAGGGCAGTAGAAGAAGTTCACAGTGTGTGTGAGGAAGCCAGAGCCACAGTAGAGGATGTTATCATGGAAGTGTATGATGGGGCAAGTTGCTGGCATGGTCACATGATGACAGATGCCCTGCCCAGCTGCGCTGCTGGCTGGTGTCCTGGACACCAGGGCAGCCCTCTGTGTCTGACTCAGAGAGGGTGATGTGGATGGGTCAGGAGGGGGTGGGGAGATTGTGAGCTGAATTATTAGAGACAACGTCTAAAGAGGTCATGGGTCTGTTTCAGGATTTGAATATGTGAGAGTGCAGATCTATGAGGGAGACAAAATGTGAGAGTCGGAGAAGAAGGTGTGTGTGTGGGAGAGGAGAGAGGTATAGTATAACCAAAGGGAGGACAGCCTCAGAGTCCTAGTCTAGACACACCTGTTATGGGACCCTGGACAAGGCACATCATCTCCCAGTGCTTGTAGGCAACTGTCTTAAGACTAAGTTGCAAAGCAATTTCTGACCTTTGTGGATAAAGGGATTTTCCTCATTAGGTCTCTGTACCATGAAAGCACAGGTCCAGGAGGGGAAAGCACACACACTCACGCACATGCATGCACACACATTATGCCATTACTACACCCATTAAGTGGGACTCAGTTGGACAAGTTGAATAGAGATGCCTTTTGCTCTAACCTTATTTACAGATGACTGCCCTCTCCTCCCATACTCCTATCTCTCCAGTCATGCACACACACTTGGGAAGGACCTGAGGCTTCAGTTAAACGTTAAAATTCAGTTAAAATACCCACGGGTATACAACTGGTAGATGAAAAAAGTGAATCCAAACCGAGGTCTCTACTGATACCAGGTGAAGCGCATTTCCCCTGATACCATGTTACTTTCCTCTCAAGTCCAGTCAACAAATTGAGTCAGCAAACATTTATTAAGCACCTTCTGTGTGTCGACTGCTGTGCTAAGTGCTGGGCATAGAAAAACAAAAGGAGTTTGCAGCCTAATGAGGGAGACAGCCTACCCACAAGCAGCTCTGCCTAAGTGAGATATTTGTCCAGTCATTTGATGACCCCATCGGGGGTTTTCTTGGCAAAGATAATGGAAGGGGGTTGCCATTTCCTTCTCCAGCTCATTTGACACATGTGGAAACTGAGGTAAACAGGGTGAAGCGGCTTGCCCAGGGTCATCCAGCTAGTAAGTGTCCAAGGCTGGACTTGAACTCAGGAAGAGGAGTCTTTCCCAGTTCCAAGCCCAGTGCTCTATGTACTGTGGTGCTGCTGAGCTGCTCTTAAGCAGGATAGAGACAGGATTAATTGGGGATGACCAGCAGAGAGAAGACACCAGGGTTGAGAGGCATTGGGAAATGTTTCTGAGATGTTAGCAGCTCCTCCTTTGTCCCAAGGATAAAGTTGTTTCCATCCCTTTGTTGACTCTCCTGATAATTTTTTTTCTTTTCTTATATAATTTTATCAATGCCTTGTTTTTACATCAGCCATTTCCCAATATACCCTTCTTCACCCTCATCGAATCCTCCCTTGTTACATAGGCAAAATTAAAAAAACAAACAAACCAGGAGAGCAGAACCCCACTCAGAGACCTTGGCCATGGGCCACACCAGTGTTACCCACTGGAATGTGTTTCTTCATCTATTCCCAGAGACCGATCAGAGTTGTTCTGGCCTTCCCTGCTGGCTTCATTCTCCTTGCTTTAGTCACTCTGCGTAACGTTTACCTGGTTCTGCTTACCTCTCCAAGAATGACTATGACAAGTTCTCAGATCTCTTCCTGCTGGTGGCTCTAGCCAGCCCCGTGGGCCTTTGGCTTCTGTGACACCAGTTTGCTGAAGTCAGGTAACCCACAGATAAGAGCAGGGCCTCAATTTGTCAGCCACAGATTGTAAATGAAAAGCCGTTTACGGGACCAGGCCCAGGTGAGTTTGACCTTTAACAAAATGCTGATGGTTGAGCACTTGGAAATCAGATCACTCTGCAGAGCTCCCATGCTTTGATGGACTCAGGGCAGCGTTTCTTAGAAATGGCAAGCAAAAACAACATTTAGTGACTGACAGAATGACACAGGCCTTCGGTCTGATTCATAATAACAGCGTGCTAAGTAAAAGGGATCAAAACTGGCCAGGAGAGACCACAGATAATTAATCCAGGTGAAGTGACCACATTGAAATGACCTATTGTAAACTCACAAGTAACCCTAGAAATGGAAGTCATGGAAGTCACATTTAATGAAGGAAAATATTCTTTCATCTCCTATTCTAAGGTTTTGATAGGATTTTTTCCTCATTTAGGAAATGTTTTCAACGTCTTGACAGTTTATTGAATGCAAATTGGTCAGGTAATATGTTCTGTGGGTTGAAATATGATCCATGGGTAGCTTGGAAGTCATGCTGTCTAATCTTATTTTGCACATGAAGAGATAGACCCGGAGAGGGGAAGAGGGACTTGCCAGTGATCACAGAGGTAGGAGTTTGAATTCAGGTCTACTGGTTTCTCCACTGTACTGCAGTAACTCCCACATCATCTTAAATTCTCTCTCACATCCCTTCCTACTTTCCCTGGTCTGACTGTTACCTAGAAGGAGGTGACTGCTAAATCTCCTATCCCAATCAATGGCCAGACTCCCCATTTACTTCTCTGCTCCTTCCACTTGTCTAGAGGGACCACTCTGCTTGGGTCCCCCAAGCTTTGGAAAGGCAAAGGTAGAATTCATCAGACTTTCCTACTAACACTTTCTGATGATTAACCAAGTTAATGAAGATATTATAGTGTATCCACAGAAAATCTTTAAAAGAAAATCCTCATTCTTGGAAGAGGGGTTGATTTAGTTGCAAGCTTGCCAAATGAGACTGTTGGAAGGTTAGTACCTGGAAATTCTTATGTCAAGTTCCTCACTTCTACCCTCTCCCCAGATTACCCCCATGTCAAGGCACCAGATTCCTCACTCTCATCCTCTTGGCCCCTGGAGTTTGCCTCCTTGGATTTGCTGTTGTTATTGCTGTTGTTTTTTGAAAACTCCCTGTTTTTTCTTATGCAAAAAGACATTCGTTTTTCCCTCTGGTACCTCTTAAAGTCATCTTTCTTCTCTATTAGATTGTGAGCTTCTTGTGGCTAGGGACTTTCACCCTTTCTTTGTATCCCTGGTACTTATTGGAGTACCTGGAAAATAAGTAGGTGTTTGACAAATCCTTGTTGGCTCCAGTTTTCCATAAATATCACCCTATTTTGGGCCATCAACTGATCTCTTTATTATATCTCCTCCACACAGCTGCCAAGATGATCTTTTCCCAGTGCCATCTTTATGATGCCACTAAAATTCAGCAGAATTCAAATTAACTGTAATCATTAGAGAACAGATGAGAAGACATCTTTAAATGTTCTTATGCCATCCCCCCTTCCCCTTTGCTGTTTCCTCACACAAGACATTTCATCTCTATGTGGATTGTCCCTCCTACCTGGCATTCTCTCCCTCTTTGTCTCTATCTTCTGACTTTCCTGGCTTCCTCCAACTCCCTGCTAAAATTCCACCTTCTGCCAGAAGCGGATCCTGTTTCCTCTTGATGCTGGTGCCTTCCCTCTACTGATAATCTCCAGCACGTCCCATGTGGAGCTTGTTTGTATGGGATTGTTTGTTTGTTGTCTTTCTCATTAATCTGCCAGCTCCTTTGGGATCTAGATGTAAGTCTTTCCTGCCTTTATTGAGCACAGTGGCTGGTACCTAGAAATACTGAAGAAATGCCATTGCAGGACCAATAGCTCTTACTTCCAGCTCACCTGTCTGTGCACTTAGGTATTCGCATTTTGCCTGTCAGATTAAAATGTGAGTGCCCTACTGGGGTATAGAAATCCATCTGTCTCTACTAGAAAGGTAGAGGGGGTATGGGGGAGGATACAGGAGAGAGCAGATTGGGGGAAGGGTTACTCAGTAGGCTCGCTATCTTGGTGGAGGTAGGAGAAAGATGGGGAGAAAATTTGTAACTCAAAATCTTGTGGAAATGAATGTTGAAAATTATAAAATAATTTAATAAAAATGAAAAAAATGTGAGTGCCTTGAGGGCAATGACTATTTTTACAATTCTTTATTTCCTAGTACTTATTATAGTCCTAGGCACACAGTAAGCCTCATTAAATGCCTGTTGACTGACTGACCCTAAAGGAGCCGGTAGAGTTTATTGATACCTTTTTGTGGTTGTTGAGTCATTTCAGTCATATCTGACTCTTCATGACCCCATTTGGGGTTTTCTTGGCAGAGATACTGGAGTGGTTTGCCATTTCCTTCTCCAGCTCATTTTATAGATAAGGAAACTGAGGCCAACAGAGTAAGTGACTTGCCCAGGGTCATGTGGCTAGTAAGTGTCTGAGACAGGATTTGAACTCAGGAATATGAGTCTTCCTGATTCCAAGCCCAGTGCTCTATCTACCACGTTACCTAGCTGCTCATATTTTTTTTTAACCGTGAGGCATACACACAGTCATCCTTGGATATCGAACTCTTAAAATTGTGTTCTCATGTACTTGCTTATATGATACCTTATAATTTTTCCTTAATTTCTTTGGAGGGGGCAGGGGCTGTGTGCCTTATCTCTCTCACTGGCAGCTAGAGGCTTTAGTGCAAAGAGTCCTGGGCACTCGAAGATCCGAGTTTGAATCCTGTCTCAGACACTAGCTGTGGGATTGTAGGCGGGTCACTGAACCTTTCTCACAATCAGCTTCCTTTTCTGTGGAATGTGAATGATAATATAGCAGCCCCTGCCTCACTGGGTTGTTTTGAGGGTCAGTGAGATCATGGATATATTCAAGGACACTGATTTGTCTCTTCTTTGTGCTGTATCATCCCTAGGGATCACCTGCCCTGCCTTTAGTGGTTTGTAGGAATCTGGTTTTGGTCCACAGGAGGGCCTGGGTTACCTGCCACGTGCCAGTCCTTACGTCTTCAGGGTATCTTTGGAATAGAATGATGGACAGATGAGTTCTTGGACAGATAGCAGCCTTGGCCTCTGGGGCTTTAAAGCTGCATATAGGGGTTCTTCTAGCCATCGATACCGACAGCTAGCATGAAAGAACTAGAACGTGGAGTTTTAAAAGAGAATTGGGAATGCATGTGGGTTTAATTGGGGAAACACATGAGACTTCAACCGTGTGCCTGATACAACAGTGGATATTCATCAGGAACTCGTGGCAGAAATGGTAGATGAGGAAGAAGCCTTTTTTATTGGCTAAAATATCATGACTTCCAGTTGATGGAAAACAAAGTTTTATTTATGCCTTTTTTTATACCAAAGTCTTTCCCAAATCTGTTCCTCCCCCCACATCTCCCCTATCTAAGAAAAACAATTAAGTAAAACCAGTGAACAAAATGACCTCATCAGATGGTAGGTGACTCATAGAGAAGTGTGTTTTCTGATCCAAGATTAATCTTTGCAAATTCACTTAAGTCCTGTTGTCTTTTAGTGTAGTTTCCTTTCCACTATTGTGTTAATTGTGTATAGTGCTTCTTAGTTGATTGTGTAAAAATGGTAAGAGTAGCACTTCACCCTAGCTGGGGAGGTTTAAGGGTTTTGGATTTAGGAGAAGGGGAGGGGGTAAAGCGTGGGTATTAGAATAGAATTAGGAAGCAGGACCCCTGACTGAACTGGGAGAGACATTTCTGTGAATGGGATCTGTGATTTCTCTTTTTACCAGTGAAGACTGGCCCCTTCTCTGCATTTTCTAGTTCTAGGCTGCAGGCTTGCATCAGGCAGGCACAAGGTCATGGGGGTCAGAGGACCCAGCTCTTCCTGGCTCTGAGGCCCTTTGCCCTATCTCAGCATCCCTATGGCCTTAGCTGAATTACTCTCTCCTCTGTCACTTTGGTTGTACCATAACAACCTAGCTTATATGTTTCCTGAAAAAAATACTTGACTGAAACTTTTAAAAGTAGAAGCTGACAGCCTGTGAACACAAATTCCCATCGAGAAATCAGCAGAGAGAGCAGATGCTGGAGGATGAGAAGGCAACAGAAGCCAGGTTTCTGACTGATTAGGTGAGAGCTCACATTTGGTTTTCTTTCTTTCTTTATTCCCCCTATGAGTCTTGGGGGGGTATTTATTGTATGGTTAGAATTAGGCAAGCATAACAGAGGCCTGTTTGGGAAGATGTGCAAAGTCTATGACAAGTCAAACCAAACTACTGAGAAACATTATTTGACCTTCAGTCCAGAGTTTTGCTTTTTTCCCAGCTTAAGTTTATTGATCTTGAAAGTGGGAGGATGATAGCATAAACTTCATGCTTTGATTTTTTTTCCTGCATCAGTCTGTCCATCCATCTGGACCTTGTTTCACTACACAGTTTGGTTCCTTGTCTCTGCACCATGTAGCAGAGAAAAAGATTGAAATACAACCTGACCTAATGTACAAAGTCTCAGAGTCAGGAAGCTCACCTTTGACATGTTCTTTGTAACTCTAGGAGAGTCCCTTTACCCCTCAGTGCCCTGGGTAATTTCTCTAAGACTATAAGTTGCAGAGACATTACTGATCCAAATTGGTGGAGAGTGTTTACACACTGGGAGTTTCCCACACAAATAAAATCATAAGTCTAGACAAAAACAACCCATAGTAAGTCAGAAAGGCCATGTATGTTGTACATGTAAATGTAACTCCAAGTAGCTTTTGTAAGGACATATCATAGAATTGTAGGCTCTTAGAATTGAGAGGAACCTGAGGGATCAGATTGCCTGACACTAATGCAGATATCCCCTCCCCAAAATTCTTGGCCAACCCAACAATTTCTTGAAGGAGGGGAAAAGGGAAAGAGCAAGCTTATTAAGCTCCAACTGTATGCCAGGCACTGTGCTAAGTGCTTACAGATAGTATCTCCTTTGATTATTTTATGGGAGTTGGTTGTTTTTTAGGTAATCTTTTCTCTCTCTGGGTAGAGACCAGGTTTTTCCTTATATTGAGTCAAATTCTGCTGCCCTATAACTTTCACCCATTAGTCGTAATTAAACCGTCTGAGCAGTGATTGCCTTTCCAAGACAATGTCACCCAACTTCCTGTTATATATTTTAAGTGTCAATTGATCAGAAAACATTTATTGAGCACCTACTATGTGCCAGGTACTGAACTAAAAACTAGAGATACAAAAAGAGGTGGAAGACAGTCCCTGCCCTCAAGGAGCATACACCCTTAAGGTGTCAAGCAGACTAGACCATCAGATACATTTTGTCATCAGTTTTTATAAAATGAATGGACAAACAAGCATTTATTAAGTGCCCGCCCAACTTTAGTTGCTGGGGATGTATATATAGTGAAGCATTCTCTGCCTCAAGGGGCTTTGGGTCTAATGGGGAGTGGCAGCTAGCACAGGGAATTCTAGTCTTGGCACCAGGATTGTGAATGGAGCTGTAGGACAGCTGAGAGTCACATCTTTTTTGGGGGGGGGAGTAAGCCCTGGTTTCCTGATGAACAGCTTGGTGGAGTGTGAAGTATGGCTTGGGACAGGCTGAATCCAGTGGGTCGGGTGAGTGTGGTCAGGATAGCTCTGCCCTAGGACAGAGCGCCAAAGCAGGCTTCTGAAACTGGAAAGCCCTTCCTTCTCTGTGCCTGGAATGCACACCCTTCTTATCCCCAAGTGTTCAGATTCTTCTCTTCCTTTAATGCCAGGCTCAGGCACCCACTACAAACCTTCCTCCATCTTTCCTGCTGAAAATCCCTCTTTCCTGGAGCGTTTTGTGCTATGCATCTGTAACATCTTAACTTACATCCTTCTTGTCTTTGTGTGCGTCATTTGTATGAATGGACTGTAAGCTCCTTACAGGCATCCTATCACCTTTTTCAGTTCAATCTGGCAAATATCTAAATGACTACAGTGTACAAGTCCCTATGTGAGGTGCTGTTAATCTAAAGAGGACCAAGGATTTGGCCCCTGTCCCATCCCTAGCATCCCACCCGAGATGATTTCAAATCTTATTTCCATCATATGTTCTATTAATCATCCTTTCTCGCTCTATGACCATTCAACAACCAAACCTTTATATATCTTTATATATGAAGCACAAGGCTAGGTGTTGTCAAGGACATAAGAGTGAATGAGACACAATCCTTGCCTGTAGGAATAATAGCAGGGAACATTGACACAGCCACTTTAAGGACAACAGAGTGTGTGTGTGTGTGTGTGTGTGTGTGTGTGTGTGTTTTAAAATATTAACTCATTTGATTCTCACGATAATCCCGTGACACAAGTACTCTGGTGGTGTTCCCAGTTTGTAGATGACAAAAGTGATGGTCAGAGTAGTTAGGTGTTTTGCCTGTGGTCATGTAGCTAGTGAGAAGCAGAGGGAGAATTTGTTCCCAGGTCTGTCTTGACTTCACCCCTCTCCTCTAGAGCCACATCAGTCTGGATGTTATGATTTGCTAGAGTTAAGGAAGGAACAAAGGCTGAAAAGGTAGGTTGGCTCTAGACTCGAGGGTCCTGAATACTATGCCATGGGGCGTGGAGTTTATTTGGTAGGCAGTAGAGAACTATTGAAGATTTTGATAAGGGCCATATATTAGATTGGGGTGGGTGGAGTCAGTCTATAAGCATTTACCATGGACCAGGTACTGTGCCAGACACCAAGGATGCAAAGAAAAGTGAAAACAGGCCCTGTCCTCTAGGAGCTTACAGTCTAATATGAGAGAAAACATGCAAACAACTAGGGACTTGGGAGAGACATCAGAATAAATGAAAGGTATTCTCAGAGAGAAGGCACTGGCAGGGTGAATAGAGGAGGGAGAGGGGGACTAAGAAAGGTTTCCTGCATAAGGAGAGATTTGAGCTGAGTCTTGAAGGAGGCCATTGAGCCTAGTAGTCAGAGATGAGGAGGGAGAGCATTCCAGGGATGCTAAACAGCTGCTGAAAAGTCATGGACTTGGTGAATGGGGTGTCCTTTGTGTGGAGCACCAGTAGGCAGTTGTCACTGGAATGTAGAGTATATGGAAGAGAAAAAGGAATAAAAAGGCTGGGAAGGTAGGAAGGGCCCAAGTTCAAAGGGTCTCTAAAGGCTAGGCAGAGAATTTTATATTGGATCCTAGAAGTAGAAGGAGTTTATTGAATAGGGGGAGCCAGGGTGACATGGTCAGACCTGTGTTTTAGGAAAATCATTTTGACATCTGAGTGCAGGATGCACTAGGGTGGGGAAAGATTCAAGGGGGGTGGTGGGGGAGAGCAAACAGCAGGCCTTTGCAAGAGTCCAGGCATGAGGTGATGAGTGTCTGTACCTAGGTGGCATCTTTGTGAGTGGAGAGAAAGGGATATATATATAACAATGAAACTTGAGGTGGAAAATAATGAGGAGGCTGTTGCTTTTAGGCTGGTGACAGTTGGAATGAAGAGAAAGGGACAGATGCACAAGATACTGCTGAGTTATAATTGAAAGGAATTGACAGCTGATTTGATGTTACTAGCAAGAGGAAAAAGGTGTAGTCAAAGTTAACTTCAGAGTTTCAAACACAGGATACTGGGAGACCTTTAAAAGAAGAGAAACATCCGGGGGAAAATAGTGAGTTTTCACAGGGAAGATGATGAGTTAGGTTTAGGAGATGTTAGATTGGGGGCATTGAAGGTCCATCTGGTAGTTTGAAATGCAAGTCTGGGATTCAGTAGACAAGATGGGGTGGGGGAGAAATTCAGGGAGTCAAGAAAGTGAGTTTAAATTAAAAATGGAAAATTGAGGACTGATCCTTGGGAAATGCCTACATGCAAGGGAGTGAGAAGAGCAAGGGATGCTAGTAAAGGAGATAAAGAAGGCATGATTACAGGGAGGAGAGTCATGGAAAGAGGGAGGGCATTGCTGGGCTTTGCAGTTGGTGGCTACTGGAATGGGGGTGAAGGTAGATGCAATGGCAAGAAAAAGAGACTTGAGTGCATGAGAAGGGAGGTTGGAAAAGGGGAGAAAGTTCGGACTGTGGAGTCAGGAGATGAACAAAGGACAACAGAGCATTGGTGAGGGCTCAGCCTGGTTTATGAAGCGTAGATTGACCAGTATGGTTTTCCAAGGCTCTCTAGCACTGCTCTGAAGTAGGCCAGAAGTAGCAGTCAGGAGAGATGATGATGTGGAGTCCGGCAAAGGCTATAACCAGGTTAGGAGACTGTCCAGGCAGGGATGGCAAAATCTAGTCCCGGGGTAAAGTGTCATTGAGATGTAGCTGGCCATGTTTCCAGGCTTGGTAGGGAGGCAGATGAAGGCGGAAGAGGGGAGGAAGGAGGATCTGGAGTTATGGTAAGGGTTAGGAGAGGTAGAAGGCTAAACACTGAAATGCGTTTTCCAAGATAATTTTGACTCTATGGTTATTTTAGTTTGACCTGAAGATAAAACCATAGGATTGAGAACTGGAAGGGCCCTCAGTGTCACCCTGTCCAACTCTTTTATTTTCCTGAGGCACAGAGAGCTGACAACTTTCCTGAGTTTACACAGATAGCAAAGTGGCAGAGATAGGCTGTACTCACCCTGGGCAGCTCATTCTGGCTTCAGAGTCTTTATCTGTAAAACAAGGGGGCTCAGTTGGATCATGCCCACGGACCCCTGTGAGCTCTACGTGTATGATCACACAATGACACTTTCTAACATCTTTTCTACACATAAAATGCTTTGCCCCTCTGGCTTTTTAAGCTTCTTCAAACCTTACAGCTTTGTGAGTCCACCATTTCAAAGTTTGATTTCCTTAGTTGAAAATCACTTTGAATTACTTTTTTCTAAAGCAAACTCTAGGATCTCTAGATGTAATGCACAAGGGAAACCACTGACAAGTTTGTTTTTTTTTATATATTGTATGCTTGGTCAGCAGCTTGATGTGCAGGAGTAGTGCCTGATCCTGGATTACTTTGAAAAGTCCTACTAAGCAGTGTCAAATTCTGCAAAAACCATCTCGGGATGAGTCTGCAGGAGCTTGTGCTATTGAAAGAACTTCATTTAGTCAGGCTGCCTGTCTCCTCAAGTCCATTCCCAGAAAAAGGAACTGGAAATAATTTGAGAAGTGCTAATAACACATCACTCTTTGGCTCCTCTGTTTCTCTCATTTGCAGTCGCCACTGTCTATTTTATGTTACAAATCTATTTTAAAAGATCCATAAATTGTCATCTAGGGAAACAAGATCCTTTCAAGTATTGGAAGTCAGTTCAATATTTGTGAGTGTTGTAAACCCTGGATATTTTGGGCGTCAAAAAGTACACTTAGAGTATACATTCTCTCTCTCTCTCTCTCTCTCTCTCTCTCTCTCCCCCCTCTCTCTCTCCCTCCCTCCCTCCCTCCCTCTCCCTCTCCCTTCCCCTCTCTCTCTGTCTCCCTCCCTCCCTCTCCTTCTCCCTTCCTCCCTCCCTCCCTCTCTCCCTCCTCTCTCTCTCCCTCCCTCTCTCTCTCTCTTTCCCCCCTCTTTATCTCCCTCTCTCCATCCCTCCCTCTCTCTCCCTTCCTCCCCTCACCTCTCTGTCTCTCTCTCTTTCCCCCCTCTCTCCTTCCCTCCCTCTCCCTCCCTTTCCCTGTTCTTCTCCCCCTCCTGTCTTTCCTTCTTCCCTCCCTCCCTCTCCTTCTGTCTCTGTCTCACTTCCTCACATCTCTCCCCATCTGTCTGTATGACTCTCTATCGTAATTTCTCTGTATATCTCTCCCCTTCTCCTTTTCCCCCTTGTTTTCTCTCCTTCCTCCCCTTATTTTCCCTCTTCTTCTCCCCCTTCTCTAACCTTAATTTCACACACACACATACATAGAGGCATCTATGTTTTTATTTTATTTTTATACATCTGTTATGTGTATTATAGAGGTATAAACCACCAAGGTAGCTTATGTGTGTGTGTGTATGTCTATGTCTATGTATGTATGTATAAACCATCAAGAGAACCCATGGGTGAGGTGAGGCACTCCTAGCATCACTGGGTCTCTATGGTGGCATTGCCTTGCAAAATCACACATGCTTAGTTGAAACTTTCTTATTACTACTTCTTGTTGGGTCCTTACTTTCCCGTCAGAGGTTGGGCTGTTGTTGAAATGTGTTGGGAGCTAGCTTCTCAAGCACTCTCAGGCTAATCAACTGTGGTGTTTCTCCCTCGTGCTACTTATGGGCCCTTCTACATAATGGGGATGCATATAGAGTTATTTCGGGAATGTTTGCTCTCTCCTTCTTTTACAAGACTTGTGAATGTCAAGCACTGGCTCTTCTGCCTTGCTCCTCCTCCCAAGCTGAGCCCTCAGTTTAGCTCAGCTGAACAAATATATCTTTTGTCTCTAAAAATGAAATTCTGTCACCTAGTTCTCTAACAGATTTATATACACATCCAGTAAAATACATTATATTGCTTGTTTTTTTTTGTTGTTGGCCAACAAACAGTTCATCTCATTTTAAAGGCTGAGAAGTAAAAGTGAATTTTTAGAAAAAGACTCAGTTTTCCACCTGCTTTTCATACAGCTTAGCAAGAATGGATGGAAATCAGGGGTGAAAGTGAGTAGGTAACACAGGATGGTTGGTTTCCTCATCTGGAGAGAAGAAAAAGGAAAGGAATAGGGTTTCATTTGCTCAGTCATTTGATTAAAGCTGGGATCACGATTGGAGCTTTAAATACCACTTATGTCTGCACCCTGCTTGTGATGGCAGGACAACCCTGCTTGCTCCTGTGACTCCTCCAGCCACTCCATGATGACTCCTGCAGCATCTTTCTCCTATGAGTCCTCACATATTTAAAGGCTTCAGTTTTCTGGGTAATTTGATCTAGGTCAAGTCCGAAACCATCAAATCATGGTGGAATTTTGGGACAAGGCTGCCTAGGTTCCTTTAGTTCCCTGTCTCCTCAGCACTCTTCCTCCATCTCTTCCATACCTCTGTAGGTAGAACTTAAAGAAGGGCTGTGTGTGTGTATCTGTGTGTGTATTATATATTAAAAAGTAAAAGTAAAACTTTAAATTAGTTGCTTAACCCTTTCATAGGATATATGCCAATGTAGATAGATCATAATCCTCCCCCTTTCCAAATATAAGTAATTTCCATATTTAGATCTTAATTAAACTACAGCAAAGTCAAGCTATTAAATTTTAATCCAATTTGACATATTGCAACTAAGATGATGAAATGTCAACTATTAGTGAACCTGGCACTTGGATTGCAAACTCCATTTTGACCATCATAATGTTGGTATACGACTCACACAATTGCACATGATGTTATTTGATTGTGTTTTGTTGAAGTCAGGTAATTTTTAATGTTATTTTTGGGGTGTCAGTCACTAAATTGGCAAGTTTAGTAAACAATCTGGGGTTCTTTGTTTTCATTTTTGCTTTACACAGAGTTTATTTTTCTTTAACTCATCCAAGGCAAGTGAATGTATCTCATCTGTTGGTCTCGTCTGTCATCATCTTATAGTTTTTATGCTGTGACTTTTCATCATAACCTGACAAAATTCCTTTTCCTTCCAGAATTGTTTTGTGACATTGTAAATAAAAAATGAACATGAGTGAGCTATTAGATTGTTGAACTTTTAAAGCAAAATTAATGTTCATCGGAACCAGCATGGCATGATGTCATTGAAATTTGGAAAGCAGAGTCAGGAAAAACTTCATTCAAATTCCATCCCTGACACATCAGGGTTCTGTGATCATGAACAAGTAATTTAACCCCTGATTTCTCCAGGTATTGTTCTAAGATTATAAGCTGCAAAGTGGATACAGGTCTTCCTGAGAAGAGAGAGTTATATATTATAGAAATAAAATCATAGGTCTGATACAAATAAAACAAAACCTAAAACAACCAAAGTCAGCCTACTAACTAAACTTAAGTAAGTATATTGGAAGGTTTTGGCAGGAAAGGAGAGTCCATGGGCAGAAGATGTTTTCATATTCTTATTGACCTGATCACTGTTTAATTGCGTTGTGGATGTAAACAAAATATTTAGTTTAGTCCAGTGACTCTCAAATTATGTTCCAGGAACTCTGATGATCTTTAACATGTAATATCAGTACTCTTGTGGCTTAGAAGAACTGATTCTTTTTCTTTCCTCCTCCTCCAAATAGCTAAACATTTTGACACAAAACATGTATGACACAAATGAACCTTTTAGATAATTGACTAAGACATATATAAATATTCCATTGGAGTAAATACTCGAAGTTGTTTGCAGTGACACTCTCTTAGGGGCAACAAGGTGCTATATTTGGGGTCCCTTCTTCCCATAAGTGGTTCTGAGATACCATGGGGACCCTACATTTCTTCTCCCAAAACCTAGTACAAGAGGCTTATATGTGAGCAGCAGCATTCACTGCAGATGCATCTGGTCATTAGAGTAGCTATGAATTTTGTTAACTAGCAAAGGATATTGCTGAGAACATTATAATTAAAAAAACATTTAAAGTAAAGGCAACACCATCTCATTGTTACATCATGAAACCTAGCACTGTTTTTCTAGTTAATGAATTATTTTTAAAAACACCAAGTAGGAAAAGAAAAAATTCCCTCATTTGATTGCTTGCCATGTTGACATTACCTCTTCCACAATTAACAGGGATACTTAATTTTGCAGAATAGAGAACAAATATGAAATCAGGGAAACCTAGCTTAATGTTAATTTGTGGGGGTGGAAGGTAGGGTTTAGTTCTTAGGATCAAAACTTTAGAATTAGAAGGGAGTCGAGGGTTCCTTTTCCCTCATATACTTGCAAGTCAAGACCTCACCCTCCTGATGTCATTGATCGTCTTTGAGAACAAAGGACAAACAATAACAGTACACATGAGGAAACACAGTCCATGAGAGATTAAAGGACTTACCCAAGGTCGCATGGCTCATTATTTTTCCACCACACAGAAAACTATCAATATGTGCCAACTGTGCCCTTGGCCACTGCCAGAAAAGCTAATACAACCTTAGAACTGAACAGAGCCACTTCAATATGGACTGAATCTTATCTGAGATACTTTTCAGAAAACTATGAAAAAGGGCTCCTGCTTATATTAAAGGATTCACAGCAGAAATGATTAAATTCCTGTAGCAAAAGACTGTGAAAGTATGACAGATAAATAAGATATTGTTAGTGGAAATTGTGGCTAGAAGCATGTATAAGTTATGTGCTTTTAAAATATTTCACTTTAGGATAACAGGGCCAGGGGACTTGGATATTTTAGAGTAGTTGTGAAAATCAGCTGGTAAAATGAGTAAAACAGATTTGATCTTCTCCTGCCCATGAACTCTTCTGCCAAAGGTAGCATGAAAAAGAGATTAGACTTATTCTGTATAGCTTCTGAGGAAAGACTTGAGATCAATGGATGGAAGTTATAAGGAGTAGATTTTGATCTGGTACAAGAAGTGATCCCCTCCTGTATTATTGCCTAGTCATGGTAGAGGAGCTCGATGAAACTATGAGCTGTATCGTGCAGGGTTCCCCAAGATGGACAGGTCATACTGGAGAATTCAGATTAAAGGTCTGGAGAAGGGAATAGCAAACTACTCCAGCATCTTTGCCAAGAAAACCCCATGGACAGCATTAAAATGATAAAAGAGATGGCATTGGAAGATGAGCCCCTGAGGTTGGAAGGTGCCCAACATGCTACTGGGGAAGAGCAAAGGAAAACTCCAGGTAGCTCCAGAAAGAATGAAGTGGCTGACCCAAAACCCCAAGGATACTCAGCTGTGAATGTGTCTGGTGATGAAGGAAAATCTGGTGCTATAAAGATCAACATTGTAGGAACTTGAAATGTGACATCTATGAACTTAGGTAATCAGGATGTGGTCAAACCAGGAAGTGGAAAGGTAAGCATCAACATCTTGGGTATCAGCAAACTTGAATGGATGGAAATGGGTGGATTTAATTCAGGTGATCACTACATATACAACTGTGGATAAGAATCCCTTAGAAAAAAAATGGAATAGCCTTCATAGTCAATAAATAGGTGAAAAAAGCACTATTGTGGTATAATCTTAAGAATGTCAGAATGGTATCTGTTTGAATCCAAGGCAGAACCATTCAACATCACAGCAAGTCTATGCTCCAGCCACTGATGCTAAAGAGGCCAAAGTTGATCAGTTTTGTGAAGACCTACAGCATCTTCTATAAATAGGATAAAAAAGATATCACATTCATCTTAAAGGATTATAATACTAAAGTAGGAAGCCAAAAGATAATTGGAATGATAAGCAGGTTTGGCCTTGGAGTACAGAATGAAATAGAGCAGAGACTAATAGAGTTCTGTCAAGATAACTCACTGGTTATAGCAAACACTCTTTTTCAACAACCCAAAAGGTGACTCTACACTTGGACATCACAAGATGATCAATATCAAAATCAGATTGATTACATACTTTGCAACCAAAGGTGGAAAAGTTTTATACAGTCAGTTAAAATACAACCTGGAGCTGACTGTAGTTAAAATTATGAGTTTCTTACTGAAAAATTTAGACTTAAGTTGAAGAAAGTAGAGAAAACTATCATACTGTATAGGTATGACCTAAATAACATCCCTTATGAATATGAAGTGGCAGTGATGAATAGATTTAAGGATTAGATCTGGTATATAGAGTGCCTGAAGAACTATGGAGTTTCGAAATATTATATAGGAGGCATCAATAAAAAACATCCCAAAGAAAAAGAAGGGCAGGGAAGCAAAATGGCTTCTGGTGAGGCTCTACAAAAAGCTAAGGAAATGGAAAGGAGAGATATGCTCAACTGAGTGCAGAATTCCAGAGAATACCGAGGAGATATAAGGTTATCTTAAATGATCAATAGAAGAAAACAATATAATGGGAAAGGCAAGAGATCTCTTCAAGAAAATTAGGGATATCAAGAGAATTTTTTGTGCAAAAACAGGCATGTTAAGAGACAAAAATAATGACTTAGAAATAGAAGAGATCAAGAAGAGGTGGTAAGGAGATATAGAAGAATCATAGAAGGAAGATCTTAACATTATTCACAGCCATGGTTGTGTGGTTGCTGATCTAGAGTCAGACATCCTGGAGTATCAAGTCAAGTGGACTTTAGGAAGCATTGCTAACAGTAAGGCTAATGGAGGTAATGGAATTCCAGCTGAACTATATGCTATTTACAAATCCCTTGCTATTGAAGTGCTGCACTCAGTATGCCAGGAAATTTGGGAAACTCAACAGTGGACACTGAATTGGCAGTGCCAAGGAAAGTTCAAGTTACCAAACAACTGTGCTCATTTCACACACCAGCAAGGTTATACTGAAGATTTGGCAAGTTAGGTTTTGGCAATACATGAATCAAGAAATACTGGAAGAGCAGGCTGGATTTTGAAGAGGCAGAAGAACTAGAGACCAAATTGCCAACATTCATTGGATTATGAAGAAAGCAAGGAAATTTCAGAAAAACATCTACTTCTGTTTCATAGACCACACTAAAACCTTTGTGTGGATCACAACAAAATGTGGCAAGTCCTTAAAGAGATGGGAGTGCCAGACCATCTTGTCTCCTGGGGAACCTGTATGTAGGACAAGAAGCAACAGTTAGAACCAAACAGGGGACAACTAATTGATTTAAGATTGGAAAAAGAGTATGACAAAGCTGTATATCACCACTTTACTTAACTTATATGCAGAGTACATCATATGAAATGCCAGGCTGGACAAATCCAAAGCCAGAATTAAGGTTGCCAAAAGACATATGAACAATCTCAGATATATACTCTAATGACAGAAAATGAAGAAGAATTAAGGAGCCTCTTGATAAGTGTGAAAGAGGAAAGTGCAAAAGTAGCCTTGAAGCTTGACATTAAAAAACCCTAAATTTATTTTTAAAAAACTATTAAATACTTAACATTAAAAAACAAAAACTGGTCCCATCACTTCCTGGTAAACAGAGGGAGAAGAAATGGAAGTACTGTCAGAGTTTATATGCTTGGGCTCAAAGATCTTGTTAATGGGGATTACAGCCATAAAATTAAATGATACTTGCTCTTTGGGAGGAAAGCTAAGGCAAATCTGGATAGCATACCAAAAAGTAGAGACATCACGTTGCCAGCGAAGGTCTGTATAGTCAAAGCTATGGTTTTTCTAATAGTAATGTATGACTGTGAGAGTTAGACTATAAAATAAAACTGAGTGCTGCAAAATTGATACTTTCAAATTGTGGTGCTGGAGTGGACTTTTAAGAGTCCCTTGGACAGGAAGGATGAATTAGTCAATACTTGAAGAAATTAATTCAGCCTGTTCATTGAAAGGACAAATACTAAAGCTTAAATACTTTGGCCACACAAAAAATGGGACTCACTGGAAAAGACCCTAATGTTGGGAAAAATTAAAGGCGAAAGGAGAAGGGGATGCAGAGGATGAGATGAATAAATAGTGTCATGGAAACAATGAAGGTGAGCTTGGACAGACTTTGGGAGACAGGGGAGGTTAGAAGGACTTGTTATGCTATGGCCCATTGGGACACGAAGAGTTGGACATGTCCAACAACTGAATGACAGCAACAAGAAGAACTGTTCAAAAATAGAATAGATTGCTTCATTAGCTTTTGAGTTCTCATCTTTGGAAATGCTCAAGCTGAGGCTGGCTGACCAGCTGCCTCTTGCAGAGGAAATGCCTGTATGGGATGGAGGTTTGGTGTATGGGGGACTAGATCACACAGGGGTTTCCAGATAAGGACCCAGAAGGCTAGAGAGGCTGTGACTTTCCTAATGTCCCACAGCTACTTAAGAGGCAGAGTCAGTACTAGAGCCCTAGTTATCTCGCTCCCAGTTTACTACTATTTATGTTAGCCTCTTCTACCTCTTGATTATGCCCCATCACTGCCTCCATATTCTCTTCTTAGAAGAGGATTCCTGCATTCAGTGAGAGGCTGGACTGCCTGATCTTTAAGGACCTATTCATTTACCAGCTGCCCCATGGGACCACAGCATCGTAGGTCTAGAACTGGAAGAGACTTTTTAGAGCAAACAATTCAACCCCCTTGTTTTACAGATGAAGAAACCTTGTCCAAGGTCACCTAGCTATTAAGTGGAAGAGCCACCATATGAACTTGGGTACTGGGACTCTGATTTCACCCACTCTTTTCCATTGTATCCACTATATTAAATGAGCTGTTATTAGCTTCATCATTCAGTCATTCATTAATCAAACATTAAGCACCTTTACCAAGGAGATCTACTCAAAAGAAAAGTCCTGAGCCTCTATTAAATCTGTAGCACAAGGAAAAAATGGAATAATAGTTATTTTTTATGCAAAACATGCATGAACAGCAAAGTGAACATGTATTTATAAGGTAACTTTCTGTAGTTCTAGCAGTCAGATTCTAAAATGCTATGGTGGGCTATCTCTTAAATTTTTTTTTCCTACAAAAGGAACCAAAATGTATATGCACGCACCTTTTCTCCTTCTCACATCCTGTCTCTAGGGATTCTAAATATATTTAAATCTCCCTCTCTGCTCTCCCCTTTCTTTTTCTGAACTAGAGTTGGATATGGTTCATTAAGAATTCAACACTGTGCTTTCACGGGCTGTGGCTACCCTATTTCATTTACCTGATGGGATACCTCTCATGGTTTCTCAACTCTGTGTTAAGCCTAGGGACATGGTGCTGAGCAGATTCTGTATTTCTTAGCAGAGTGAAATTTGGGGAATAACATGATTATTAGGTGTTTCTGATTCATTCAGTGTATATGGTTTGTTGTCATTTCTTCCATGGCTGAAGTTTCTATTTACCATGTACCTTCTGATCCCTTAAAATACTTTTTTTTTAAAAGGCAATTAGTATAATCTCATATGCTGTACTGGCATGTGATATTAACAGTATTGAATTTTGGGCATTGCTCTATCAAATCACAGATTCTCAAATGAGAATTTCTTTGCTCATTTTTCTAATTCCTTGCATATCACCTCTGAATAACCTTTAGTGACATCAACTAATGATATTGCAAAATAAAGAATATGCTTTGGAATAACATGAAAGAGCATATATTGTAGGCCACAGCTGATTCATAGCTTTCCCACTCAATGGTCTTGATATTGCTCTGTCTAAGCTATTTATCCAGGTATATAAATGAAGTGGGAGATGGCGTGGCATAGTAGATAAAGAACCATAAACATAAGACAAAATCCTCTTTTATTGTGTCCTACTAAAGTTGAGTATGGATGAAAGGAGGAAGGAATAAATGGGAAACGAAATTATGTGTTTATTATAGATTGGTCTTTTGAAAATACCTCCAATTCAGCAAACATTTATTAAATTCTTGTTATGAACAATTTCTGGTGTTTGATACTGTGGACACAAAGAGAAAAATGAAATAGACTCTGCCCTCTGGGAGCTTCCAGCACCCACACAGGTAAATAAAAGCAGGATAGTCTGAGGAGGGATAAAAGGCCAACAGTGAGGGAATCCAGAAAGCTTCACAGAGGTAGCACCTGAACTGAGCCTGCCTTCCTGGCCAAAGAGAAGGCTTGTGCAGGTGCATGGGAGATGAAATGCTAAGGTAGGAGAACTGTGGTGCCGTTTGACTGGAATGTAGGTGCAGTTGTGATAGGACTAGTATCTATCACTGTTTTCTCACAACATTAGGTTACGCCCACCCTTCTTCTTTCTATCTTATGAGTTTTCTCTAAGAGGGGACAAAATGGTCCCAGGATCTGATTGGCCAATTTCCCTGATGCTGCTTCTTGGTTATCCAAGGGCATAAAAACCCATATGCAGTGGGGGCCTCTCCTGCTTGGTGAATTTTTGAAGACCATGCAAGTTACCACATCCTTCACCATATTCTTTCCTGATGACCAGATACAGTTCAGCATGGAGATGAGAGAAGCCAAGGACCATTGTAGCCTTGCTGTGTTAGGGCAAAGTTAATCTCCTTTTGTTAACTGCTGAATTATTTGTGAGGGCCTCCATACAATCCAACGTTGAATCTGAGGTAGGAGAGTGTGGGCATTAGAACTGCCTTTGACAGGGATGATGTAAAGATAGGTTGTAGCCAGATTATGGGAGAGTCAGATTCAGAAGAGTTTGAATTTTATCCTAAAAACAATATGGAGCTGCTGATGATTTCTTCATAGAATGCCTTTTTTTGTTTGTTTGTTTTTTTAGAGGGAGGAATGCAGGGCAATTGGGGTTAAGTGACTTGAGTTCTTCATAGAATGCCGAAATGACCAGACCTTTGCTTTAGGAAAGTCATTCTGAAAGCTTTATCAAGGATGTGTTAGTAAGGTGAAAGATTGGGGTCTAGGAGACTTTCTAAAGCAATTCAATTAAGTTCAGTGAGGGTGTGACCCATTGTGGTGGCTTTGTAAGTGGAGAGGAGATAGATACAGGAACTACTGTAGAGTTAAAAATCTATAAGGCAGGCAGCTAATATTAGACCTGTGCATTAAGAGAGGGGAGACGATCAAGAATGACAGCGAGGTTATGAATGTGGGTGATGGGGAAAATGCTGTTGCCCTGAGCAAATGGAGGCTTTTGGAGGAGGAGCAGATTGGAGGTAAGGGGAAGATGATAAATTCTTTCTTGGACATAATGAGTTGAGATGCCAGTAGAATACCCATGCCAGTGGTCGGAATCAACACCACCAGTAGAATATTGGTATTAAAAGGATGGGCCTTCGTTTCTGGGAGACATTTGGGGTCATTAGAGGAGTTTCTCAATAGCCTTCCCCTCCTCCTTTCCTTCCTTCTCTTGGTTAATCCTGGGACCAACTTATACGTTTTTAGTTTCTCTCCATGTTATTTATGCTGATGGACAAGCTCTACAGCTTGTCTAACTGTGTATCAAACTCTTGACAGTAGGCATTCTTTATCCGTTTGGCTTTTCTTGTACAATTGATCAGATCAAGCTCTTTTGAATGGTTATGAATCCTGTCTAGGAGGCTCTGCAGTGTTCTGGGTCATGAAAACAAAGAAATAAGTCAATGAAAGCAGCTTCCACGGAAGGTCATGGTCCCTGTGTAAGTTCAGCACATCTTTCTAGACCTTGGGTGCTTCCTTGGCACCCTGAAGATTGATTTCAAAATGATAGACAGTGAAATATCCTGACCTGGCTTTTGAATCAAGAAGCGATTATAGGATATTTGTTATGGTATTATCATTAGGTACATTTTATTCTATTTGGAAACTGGAAATTCACAAATATTATATGCAGCAATTAATTATTAATTTATAAATTAATTTTTAATTAGAAATTTTATTCCCCAATTATTCTGAGTAGCATGTTACTATATTTGCAGTCAACTGAGGATAAAAGAATTTAGCTGTTTTCAAATACAGAGGTGGAAGCTGACCAGCAAAAATAAATCCAGCTCTGATAGGGGCTCATTGTGGACTGGTAGAGAAAGAATGCTAAAGGTCTATTGATTTATGACTGTAGAAAGTTTTGGTATTCAAGTGAATAATATTGGGTCAGCTTATAGTTAAGACAACCAAGAGAAATTGATGAGATAGTCTTATTCAAGATTTTAAAATTTGAATTCTGTCTAATAAAGCCATAGAATGTGGCTGTAGGAGTCATTAATTGGTTCTTTCAAGTCTCAACTTAAGTGTCCCCTCCCTCAAGAGGGAGGTATGATTTTCCCAGTTGTTAATACTTTTCTTAGCTCCTGAAATCAACTTGTTTTTATTTGGTATATAGCTTGTATTTATTTATCTCAATACATTGTATTCTTCTCCTCCCTTATAATGTGAGGTACTTGATGGAGGGGAGTGAATTTTCCTATTTGTGTCCCCAGTACTCTGGCACATGGTAAGCCCTTGAAATGTGGAAGCTGTATGAGGAGGATTGGGGTGCTAGTGTCCTTGTCTCCAGTTGTAGCTGGAATATGGAAACAATGCATTTTAAAGCCAGGCTAACCCCTGTGATCTTGGCTTGTTGATTAATTCAGTACATCATTCCTCCCTAAGGAAGAAGGCAACCAGGAATTCTGGGATGTCTAAACTCTTCATCAGTAAAAGTGTATAGGAGGGGATAGGGAGAGAAGAACACAAAATGAATTTTATTTCATTAAAGTTGTTTATTTCTTCCCTTATGTTCAGAGTCAGAGAGACCTAATGAACATTTATTAAGTGCCTACTGTGTGCCAGCCCTGTGCGAAATGTCAGGGATAAAGACGATTATTTTAAAGTGTTTATAGTCAGAGAGGGAAGGAAATTGGCTTTTGAAGCTGAGGAATTTATATGATTTTCTTTATCAGCATCATATATCAACCTGAAAAATATTTCTTTACCAAGTCAATAAGGTGCCATTGGGGGAAAATAAGCCCTTTGTCTCACTGAGCTATGGTAAAGATTAACTTTTAAGAAATAAATTTAGAAAAGTCAAATTTCCACATGATATTAAATTGTTGGGGCATAGCCTTTTATTAATGAAAGAGGTGGCTGTATGTAAGTCATTTAGATCAGTTGTTTGCCTGCTAGATGGACAAACAGTTATCTTGTTTAAAACCTTTTGAGAAGGAACTTGTGCTGTACAATTCAATTATGTTTGTTAAGCAGCTACCATGGACAGAGCACTGTGGGAGGTATTGGACATGACCACAACGATAATTACAGTGGCATTTAAAAGGCACTTGAAGGTTTGCAAAGCACTTTACAGGTATCTCATTTTATTCTCCCAATAATCCTCTGTGGTAGGTGCCGTTATCATTCCCATTTTATAGTGGAGGAAACCCTGGCAGGCCTAGAGGTTAAGTGACTTGCCCAGGTTCACACAGTTAATAAGTGTCTGGCTCTGACCACTCATTCTGCCATCTAGCTGTCTAGGATTCAGCAACAGAAGGAAAAACAGGCTCTTCCTACAGGGATCTTATGTTCTCTTGGGGAGAAAAAGCCAGCATGTTCACTGATAAAGGAATACAAGACAGTGGGAGGAAGGAGCGAACACCAGTAATGAGGGCAATCTGAAAGGCTTCCTGTAGGAGGAGGCACCAAAGCAGAGCCATGAAGGAAGCTAAAGATTCTCAGGGGCAGAGATGAGGAGGAAGCACATTGCAGGGACATGTCACCATCCATGCCAAGGAGGGTGGGAGGAGGAATCATAGGAAATGAGGCTGTCAAGGTGAGATTGTAGAGGAATTTAAATGCCAAGCCCCGGAGATTTCATTGTGACTTTGATGGCCAAACAGTAAAGCCTCCTAGGCAGCTAATTATCCCTTCAGTTTCTCCGTGACCTTACTGGATGCTAAGCACAGTTGGTCCACCTTCCTCTGTCCAAGTGTCCTTCACAGAAGTTCCTTGGTCTTCTCTTCAGGCTAGGCCATCCTGACTTCTCATTCTGTCTGCTCAGCTTCCTCATCTGCAAGATGGGTATATTAGTAGCCCCCACCTCCCAAGGGTGCTGTGAGGGTAAAAGAGTGCTCAGCACAGGGCCTGGAGCGTAGTCGGCACTATATGAATGTTAGTGATCAGTATTAGCTGTTACTCTTTTAAGTTCTTCATAAGGGTCTTATTTCCAGGCTCTTCAGTCATCATCAGAGGTGGGTTTAGTGGAGATCCATATGATTAAATGAGAGAAAAAGCCTTGCTGCTGGACGGTGGTCATGGGTACAATACTTGGCACACAGTAGATTCTTAGGGCTCAGATACTTAACTAGCTGTGTGACCGTGGGCAAGTCACTTCACCCTGTTTGCCTGAGTTTCCTCATCTATAAAAGGAGCTGGGGAAGGAAATGGCAAAGCATTCCTGTATCTGCTGAGAAAACCCCAAAAGGTGGCCATGAAGAGTCAAATGTGACTGAAATGACTGGACAGCAGCAACAAAGTTCTTAATTGTTGACCAGTGATGATGGTGGTGGTGGTGGTGGTGGTGGGCATGACAGCACAGTAGCACAGCAGGTGCCTAATAGATGCTTGCTGATCAACGAGGATGATGATCATAAGCAGATATCAGGCAAGTGATAAATTCTGTTTGATTCCTGGTGATGATGAGCACAGCACCTGGCACACAGCCGGTGCTTAATAAATGCTTGTTGATAAATGGTGGTGATATCAATTAACAAACACTAATTAATCAGTAAACAATGATCAATACACATTTAAGCACCTAGCATGTTCCAGGTACTGTGTTCAGTGCTGGTTACATGCATTTCAAATGAGGAACTGGATTTCAACAAAGAAAACTTCACAGTTCATTCATTTCCAGAGTACTTTATGGAATTTAAGTTGTCTTGCCCCTCTCAAAGAGAAAAACTAGGGTAATGGAACAAAACTAGATGTTTTTTTAAAATCAGAAAGGGAAGAAAAAGTATAGAGGGCTCCACGCTCCAAGTGTGTCTGCCTGGAGGCCTGGTTTAACTGTTGGCATAAAGTTTCTCCCGAGCAGTTGCATTTTTGATCAACATCTGTTATGTTACCAAAGATCAATCACTGAGCCAATGACAAGCCATCCTTGACATGTCGAGTTTTTATTGCTGTCTTTGGCTTCCAAGCATCTAATGTGAAGCGATCTATAACGAAGGAGACTGACTGTCAGCTCAGCAAAGTGACATGTTTTGTGAGGAGGAAGGCAAACCGCCCTGGTGTCAGCCGGGGAAGATTATGGCAGATATCCTCAGTCCTGATGGCACTAACCCAATCTGAAAAGCTGTAGACAAATCTCAATTTATGTTTTATCATCAGGCTGCCAGATGGGTTCAGGCAACTATATGTAAAAATTCATGGTCTGTTACTCAGTAATTGATGTTTGGAAGGAAGCTATCATATGGGGTTTTACTGTGTTTGTTCCTGACTGTCAAGAGAGTGTCTTCAGCTTGTAAAAGGTTTTGTATTGTTTTGTTTTGCTCCCGAGACTTTTACAGCTATGCAACAATGGACAGCCAATTACTTGGAGAAGAATAAGAGCAAGATAAAGATGTTATTTCTGCTTTGCACATAGTTACTGAAAGTCACAATTATGCATAGAAACATATCGTGAGAGATACAGATGATTACAGGCTCCATTTTGTATGTCTACAGCCCCACAGACAATAATCAAAATCAGCATTTTATCATTTTGTCCAGTTTCTAGATAGAACATTCTTTCTGTAGAATGGGAAGGCTTCAAGTACAAAAATGATGACGGACTATATATCCCCTTGAAGCTCACCCCTGGCTAAGCTAGCACTGCTTCAGAACCCATTTCTCTCCCAAGAAGCAAAAGGTGTTCCACATTCTCTGTCACAGAAAGAAAGAATTCCATTCTGTTCAACAAACATTCACTACTACGTGTTAGGTTCAACAATTGGGAGTTGGGTCTAGGATTAATCAGGAGGGGGAAGACTGTGTTCAGGAAATTGTATGACCCCTTTAATGACCCCAAACTCCCTACCCCAGAAGCAAATTTCCCCCTTTTATTATTTAAAAAAAATAAAATGTTATAATATGTTTTGGTTTTAGGGCATCTATATTTCACAAAACATCCTCCCCTTCCACTCTGAGTCCCAGAGAGCTATCTCTTACAGCAAAGAATAAGAGAGAAGGTTCCTCAAATAAAAGAGTAGGAATAATGAAACAATTAAGAAAACAATAAAATAAACAACAAAAGAAATGGGTTCCTCAAAACTAATTGACATAATGAAAAAAGTCTGTTATTCTGTGTAGTGTTCCACACTCATAGACACCCCACTCTATCCCACCTCTACAAAGAAGCAGGAAGGGAGGAGGTGAAAGGCCCATCTTTTTAATGCCAGTATTCTGCTGGGATTGTTGTCTAACTATGAACCATGGAAGAAGTGAAATCTCTGAAAAATTAAAAAGGTATCCTACAGAGGGCAGTGGAGAGGCAGCTTGCTGAATATGGGCAGGCTAGAATTTAGCACTTAACGTAAGAATTTCAAAGATGAGTTAGAATGATTTATGAGAGATAAAGAAACCATGCCACTCCTCGGGCCATAGCAAGGTGGGAGGATAGCTGGGGCCCCTTGGAGCATTCTTGAAATTTCAGGAGAAACTGGGGGGGATCTCTCAGCAAATTGGGGTGGAACCCAGTAGTGAGCTTACCGTAGAGAATGGACAAAAGTTGCCCAGGGTGCAGGGGTGAGGATAGGCTGTGATCTGAAGAGGTGATGGGAACTTTCACCTAAATTCACATAGATGCAAATTGCCATGCCAGGTACTGGGGGCACAAAGATAAAAACAAAATATAGCCACACCCTAAGACATGCCCGTTCCACTTTATGAAGAGTTTCATTAACTATCCCTGCTTTGGTTTATGAGGAGTTTCTTTACATTTATGAGGACTAATTTGCATTTGGTAACCTTAGTAACAGCTGAGCCCCCTATTGAGAGTCATCCTACAATCTTCACCACTGTCCAGTTGGTTCCTGTTGTGCAAAGTTTTCCTTTCATTAACAAATGGTTTGATTTCAGAAACATGGTTTTATTGACCCTAAAGAAGATGAGTTCTATCAGCCGGCAGTCTGTAGGGTGATGAGATTTTGGTAACAGCAACTCAACAAAGACTATTTACTAAAGCATATTGGACTTGTGATCTTTTTCAGGGGAGGAATTGTCTGGGCTGGTAAAATAACAGATGCTTGAGGAATTGGTTGACTTTTGTTTTTCTGCCATGACTCTTGAAACCAACTTCAGATTCTTGTGAGTTTTACCAAGGATACCTTGTAGTGTTTCTACCATTCTTTGCAATGAGCACAATCTCTTTGGCAAATAGGAGCATTTGGAAACCTTCAACATGAATAGGGAATCCATCACCTATCTGTTTGGACTTTGTCCGATGTGATCAGAGTAGAAAAATTTATTTCCCCTTCTCTTCCTGTGGAATTTCTGGACTTAGAATCATAGACTCTGGTTTTGAACTCTGGTTCTACTCCTGACTATCTCTGTGATTCCATGACTTGGTTGGCTGATTTATAATAGGGCAATGTAGGGAATAAGGTAGGGGGAGAAGTTGGACTGGATGACTTCCACTAGGTTCCTTTTGGTCTTGAGAGCAACTAGAGTTAATGCTATTTTATTTCCTATACATTCCACCATCACTTAGCCTAGTGCCTGGTACACAGTAGGTCCTTAATAAATGCTTGTTGACTTAAACATCATATGCCAGGGATCTCTTAAAAATGTCTAGATCTCCCACCATCTTTTTCAGTAGAGTCTGGATGTTTGATGGTAGTGGGTTCCCCTGACATTAGGTAGAGAACTCGACTTGTGTTGATTTAGAAGTGTGAAAAAAGTAGATTTGCTTTACATACAGCACAGAATCTCAGGGCAAGATTGTGTTTTAAAAAATCATCTGCACCCATCCTTTGTAGGCCTTTCATCTTTGCCTTAGATCTGCCTTAGAAGTAACTTCTGAAAAGTCATCTTTATAAATCACATTGATTGTCTTAGAGTCACTTTTGCCTCTGCCATAATTCTTTGCTTATATGCAGAAATCAATTTTGGTAAAGCTCATGGAAATAAGTTCTTTCTTTTCAGTTCTTGGATTTTTCCTATTTGTACTGTAATTCAACATTTTAGAGACTAAAACACAGTGTAGAATACAAAGTAGTAGCAATAGTGGGACCTGGCTGGCCACAGTTGACCAGGATTGAGACTCTGTTTATCTAGATGGTATCTAGACATTAGCCAATTGTGGGCAGGCAAAGGATTGAATATCCGAGAAAAAGACAGAGTTGAAAGGCTCAGACTGTATAAGTTAAGCAGGTGAGTAAATTAATTAAGGTCGAGTGCAACAAGCAGGCAAGGCTTAGAGTCTGGGAGAGTCACCAAGAGAGTATATATTGACCCTGAATGTGAGCTCTAATGTTAGAACAGAAATTCTTTGTTTTCTGCCCCTAATTTATTTTTTTCTTATATCAATAATATTTTATTTTTACCGATTGCACATAAAAACAATTTTTAACATTCATTTAAAAAAAAAAACTGAGTCCTAGATTCTCTCCTTCCTCTTCTCCCTCCCTGAGGCAGTAAGCAATTTGATATAGGTTATATATGTGCACTCATGCAAAACATATTTCCATATTAGTCATATTGTGAAAGAAAACACAGACCACAAAAGCTCCCACAAAAATAAAGTGAAAAATAGTATGCTTCAATCTGCATTCAGACTCCATCAGTTCTTTCTCTGGAGGTAGATAACATTTTTCATCATGAGTCCCTTGGAATTGTCTTGGTTCATTGTATTGCTGAGGAAAGTTAAATCATTCACAGTTGATTGTCATACAGTATTGCTGTTACTATGTACAGTGTCCTTCTGGTTCTTCTGTCTTCACTTTGCATCAGTTCATGTAAGTCTTTGCAAGTTTTTCTGAAATCATCATGCTTATTTCTTATTACCACAAAAGTACTCCATTAACAATCATATACCACAGCTTGTTTAGCCACTCCCCAATTGATGGACATCCTCCCCCAAGTTCCTTTTCTTGCCACCACAAAAACTGCTATAAATATTTTTGCACAAATAGATTTCCCCCTTTTCTTTGATCTCTTTGGCATACAGGCCTAGAAGTAGTATTACTGAGTCAAAGGGTATGCACAGTTTTATTGCCCTTGGGCATAGTTCCAAATTGTTCTACCAACAGTTATGCCCCTATTTTAAGCACCTACTGAATGACCCTTGGTCTATATGTGGGGTTCAGGGCTGTGCAGGTGATCCTTACCCCTGATTTGTATAGCATTCGAGGAACTGGGATGGCCAGCACATTTTGATACAGTGTGATATATACTGATTCCATGCCCTTAGCCATCCTATCCTATTCTCTTCTCTCCTTCACTGCAGAAAAGTTTTGAAGGAAATATCTGTTGGAGACCTGAAGCCAAATGAAACAGTTCAGGCAAACTTGGAAGCACAACTCCTTTCCAAACTTGACCACCCAGCCATCGTCAAGTTTCATGCCAGCTTTGTGGAGCGAGATAATTTCTGCATCATCACTGAGTACTGTGAGGTAAGACTTTGAGCTGATTCTGTAGTCTGATAAAGGCATTTCTTCTCTGTTGGAAACCAGACTGGGATCGTCCTGCTGGAGAAAGTCTCTCAAACAAACAAGGCCATCTGGGAAACACAGGCACCAAACTATAGCATGGACATGAACACCTGTGGAGTACTGACCTCTAGGAAGCTAAGTCCCAAAGGAGCGTCTCCTCTTCTTTTGGTTCCCTAAAACCATATGCTATTTAGAAAGAGTCATTGCAGCTGAATGTTAGGAGAATGTCTTAGGAAACTGGTTTGTTTATTTTTTTAAACCCAAACAATTCCCACAGTAATTTCAGATTTCAGAATTTGAAGTCAGTGATGTGAGATAATGAGTATATAGCACTCGTGGAACCTGCTTCTCATATATGGGGCTCCTAGAATAACTTTTTTTGGGGTCCAGATGCTTTCTGGGTCCACAGCCACTTAGAATAATAATAATTATGGGCATCTAATGATATTTACTATCTCACTAGCCAGCTGGAGAATCCAGGTAGTTCAAACCCTAACCAATAAATAGCTTAGTAGGATTTGCTATAGAAAATCCTCCTGCCCCACATTAACCTAAGGGACACTCTCACATAAATATACATGTTACCAGTGGGGAAGATGAGCTTGCATAGGGATTATGCATGAAGAGCCCACGTGTGGGAATTATGTGTGGAGATTCCATTCACATCTCTGATTATGCAGAACTCTTCATGTCTTCTGGTCTTCTTGGGTTGAGGTATCTCAGGTACGCTGTTCTTCTTAGCTCACTGGGTGTGGTATTTCTGCTGATCCGCATTGCTCTGATGACTCATTGGGCCTGCTGCTTGTTTGATACAGTGTCTGTTCTGAGCTGTTCACTTGCCACCATCTTCTGGGCTCATCCTTTTGGGGCCAGCCAAGCCATCTCAACTTCAGTCAGCTAGGGTATTATGGCTAAAACCTTACCTTGGTAAAGTCAGGCCAGCAAGTTCCTTAGTCCTAGCTACCACACCAAACTGACAAAAAGCAAATGGAGTAACCTCAGGAAAAGATTAGATGTTTCCTTTTCTAACTCTATGGGAGCTCAAAACCTGCTATTTAAAGAAAACTATTTAATTTAGCTCTCGACACTCTTTTATTCTACCAGTATCCCTGATGGCTTGGTTGTAAAGGATGCAAGCTAAATGTTCTCCATCCATTTAGCCTAAATTCCTATCTTTATTAGCACATCTGTCAGTTTGATGCAAAATGTAGTTTTTGTACTATATTTTACCCAGAAAAAAACCGTAATTTTCCTTCAGATAAGTTACCCATTTTCATCCTACAGAAACATTACCCATTTAACTCCTCTGTGTCTTCTTTTATCTATTTATAAAGTGGACTTGCCTGATGATATTTGAGAATTTTTTATAATGATTTTCAAACATTTGTTAACCGAGCCTAAAAAGTCTTTCCCCAAGCAATGAATTGTCATTTGGTTTTTAGGTTCTGCCATGGGGGAAGTGAAGATGATGTCCAGTGTGGAGGGGGCTTTGTGTGAAAGTGGCCAGGAATTAGCATGTAGGCCTTGTTCCAGACGGTTTATTTTTTTTTTAAGAAAAAAATTAAAAAATAGGGATTCACTTCTTTGTTTTTAAACCCAGACAATTCCTAATGGGTGCATAGCACCTCTGGTTCCATAGCCACTTAACATAATAGCTCATAGACATCCAATAATATTTATTCAGTGGGTGGATTTTTGCCTTTAGCACCAGTTCTGTGTGTTTTTTCACCCTAGAAGATTAGGGAACAGGACAGGGGAAGGGAAAGTCTGCAAAGGGACTAGATTTGGGCAAGGAGAATGTGTTAGACCATCCCGGTTCAGAAATATCACCTCCATACATTCCAGCAATGCAGATTCATTCAGGTTACTAGGTGCTGGGCCATTTAAAATGCAAATCTCTTCTCTCCCTCCCCTCTTCCCCATTAAACCTTATTAATGCTTTATGGAGAAATGATTTTAATTAAATAAAAACTTCTGAGTTCTGATTTTCAGTTTGCCTGGGCCTGGTTTTAGCCAGTGCCTGATTTGATGCAGGGACTAGTTTGAAAGGCTGAAAATTTAAGATTTTCCTAGTGAAAGCCTGTCTCCCTAGCCTCAACGTGATCAGGTTAGGGTCATTTCTGCCCAGTGTCTCATCTCGCTTACCTTTGAAAGAGAGAAAAGAAACAAAATGAAGAACAAGAGGAAGAAAAAAGGAAGCTTGACTGTGTTAGCCCCTCCCTCCTCTCTGCTCCTTTGCTTTTCTTCTCCCTCTCTTTGCAGAGTTCTGAGGGTTTTCTCTTCACAGAAAGTTTAGAATGCTTCCTGAGGAAGAAGGAGGGGCCACTGTAAAAAAATGTCTGTTTCTTCCTCCAAGGGTCATCTAATTAACCAGTCAGTCAATCAGCAGTATTTATTAAGTGCCTGCTCTGGGGATACAAATACAAAGGGTGAGACATATACTACTCACAAGGAACTCGCCTCTGACAGAGGATTTTCACTTTTCTTTGTGTCTGGGAAGTCTGTGAACTCAGAATTATATTCTCAAATTCACAAAATAAAATACCTTGGATTACAAAGGAAGCCATTAATATTGAAATGGTTACAGAAGTATGTTTTAAAAAGCCAAATTCACTGGGACAACTAGGTGGCATGGTGAATAGAGCACTACCCCTGGAGTCAGGAGGATCTGAGTTCAAATCCAGACTCAGACACTTAACACTTACTAGCCACATGACCTTGCGCAAATCACTTAACCCCAATTGCCCTGCCTTCCCTCCTCCAAAAAACAAAAAAGCCAAATTCACAGACTCAAAGTTAAAAGCCCTCTCTTTAAATGGGTTTGAGAGATGCAACAGCGTGTGTGAAAGCATCCTGAGCTTTTAGTAGTTATGTTAAATCCAGGGTGGTGGTGATGTTGTTGCTATTATTAGCATTGAATGCTGACTTACAACATCAGTAGTAATCAATAAACTGAATGCTTGTTAATGACATTAGTTATGATAACTAACCACACGACCCACAGTTTGTGAACTATGGTTTTGGTTCTTCATTAACCTGTTTCCCCAACCCAGAGGTAAAGAGTGATATCAGTCACGCACAGAAGGTTACTAAAGAAATCCAGGGAGCTCTGGGACTCCTGGCATGGAAACTGGACATCATGGTGGCCTCAGCAGGCTCCGCTTGGCCTCTGTCCTTGTCACATCCAGGCCTTCTGCCTGGTGCATGGCCCAAGTCTTGTGCCCAAGCATAGTCTTCAGGAAATAGTGTTCTTCTGGTATCTGAGTTGTGGGAAAATCAGAGCTGTGCTGGTCTCATCTCATTAACACTATTGTACCACTTTATAATCGGGCCCATAGCAGACATCTTCTCATCTTGGGCAAGTCACTCCCTCCTCTGTTCCTCAGTTTCCTCACCTGTAAAGTGAGGGGCTTGAAACTGATGGCCTACGAGGTCCCTTCCAACCATGGATCTTTGGTCCTGTGGTCATATAAGAGCTGCACAGCACTGTGCCTCAGTTTCCCCATCTGTAAGCTGGGGTTGGACATGGTAACCTCTGAGGGCCCTGCCAGCTCTAAATCAGTGATCCCAAGATCCTATGACCTGCCAAAGCTTGCATTCCCCTGTCTCAGCCTTGGAAGTGCGTTCAGGGTCACCTCTCTACCAGAATGAGGTCTCATAGCAAGACTTCAGAGGTATGAATACAACACAATGCTGAAGTGCCACCCATTCATCATGAGTTTCTCACCTTCCTTCCTTCCTTCCTTCCTTCCTTCCTTCCTTCCTTCCTTCCTTCCTTCCTTCCTTCCCTCCCTCCCTCCCTCCTCCCCTCCTCCTCCTTCTTCTCCTTCTTCTTCTTCTTCTTCTCCTCTTCCTCTTCCTCCTCCTCCTTCTTCTTCCTCTCTCTCTCTCTCTCTCTCTCTCTCTCTCTCTCTCTCTCTCTCTCTCTCTCTCCTCTTTCTTTCTTTCCACTATGCTAGGCCATGGAGATTTTATTATTGTTATTACTATTAGACATATTACCTGCCCTCAAGACACTTACATTCTAATAAGGAAAATGTGACACATAAACAAATACAAAACATGCCAAATAAAGTATGAGATAGCAAAGGACAAATCTAGGCAAGATATCATATGAAAAACTGAGAAAAAAGAGATCACTTTCATCTGGTCAGGGAAATCTTTATAGAGAAGAAAATAGATAAAATAGAAGATTTTATGAGGAAAGATGGTATAGAAAGAACTTTTGAGTTGAAATGAAAAGAATTGGGTCTGAATCCTAACTCTGTGATTTACTAGGCATGGAATCTTGAGTGACAATTTCTTTTTTCCCACTTAATAGTATTTAGTTTTTCCCAGTTATGTATAAAGATATTCATTTTTGTAGAATTTTGAGTTTCAAATTTTTTCTCCCTCCCTCCTCTCTCCCCAAGACAGCAAACAGTATGATATAGGTTATACATATACAATCATATTAAACACATTTCCACATTAGTCATGTTGTGAAAGAAGAATCAGAACAAAAGGGGAAAACTATGAGAAAGAAAAAACAAAAAAATGAAAATAATATGCTTCTATCTGCATTCAGACTCCATAGTTCTTTCTCTGGATGTGGTTAGTATTTTCCATCATGAGTCTTTTGGAATTGTCTTGGATCATTGTATTGCTGAGAAGACATAAGTCAATCATAGTTGATCATCACAGAATGTTGCTGTTACTGTGTATAATGTTCTCCTGGTTCTGCTTCCCTCACTCAGCATCAGTTTATGTAAATCTTTCCAGGTTTTTTTTTAAATCTGCCTGCTCATCATTTCTTATAGTACAATAGTATTCCATTATATTCATATACCACAACTTGTTTAGCCATTCCTCAATTGATGGACATCCTGTTAATTTCCAATTCTTGGCCACCACGAAGAGATGCTATAAATATCTTTGTACAGGTGAGTCTTTTTCCCTTTTTTTATGATCTCTTTGGGATATAGACCTAGTATGTAGTAGTGGTATTGCTGGATCAAAGGGTATGCACAGTTTTATAGCCCTTTGGGCATTGTTCCAGATTGCTCTCCAGAATGGTTGGATCAGTTCACAGCTCCACCAACAATGCATTAGTGTTTCAGTTTTCCCACATCTCCAACATTTATTATTTTTCTTTTCTGCCATATTAGCCAATTGGTTAGATATGAATTTATCTTTCTTTAGCCTCTCTCATTCACCATCTGTTCTGAGACAAGTGATGACCAATATTACTGCTATCACAATGACTTTGTAACAGCTTGAGTTCCCCTGCCCCCGCCAAAAAAATTCTCTGTTTTAAAACACTTCTTAATGGCCTCAGTGAAAAAAAGACACACCTTTCCCTCTATGTGTTAATTTAAAAATGATGGGTAGTTTCAAAATGGATTGACCTGCTATCTCAGACAGGAGATGGGTTGCCATGGCAGCAGGAGCTAGAAGGGCAAATGGAGCATCTGTAGATTCCCAGGACTCTGCTGAGAGTCTAATCTGCTAGGACCAATACAAAGGGCGTCATACATGTGCATATCTTAGTCCGTTATTGTTACCAGGTGTATCCCTCATCTGTAGACCCACAATTGCCTTCAAATCTCACAAACCAAGTAATGCCCCCTCTTTTCTTTGGGAAAATATTAGTAGTTGAAATGACAGGCAACATAGGAATGTACTATTAACATCAGAGGAATGGAGTGCCCTTCTCTTTTAGTAATTACAGTGATGTGCAGAGAAGTCTGACTCAGTCAAGAGGATTAAATACAGAGGTAGGTAGGATTAGGTACATAGATGAGAGAGAGAGAGAGAGAGAGAGAGAGAGAGAGAGAGAGAGAGAATGAATGAGAATGAATGAATATAATTTTCAAATGCACCAAGCACTATTCTAACCATTAGAACAGAAGATGGTTTCATATCTCAATGCTCTTGCATTCTGATAGGGGGAAGACAAAGCATAGAAGGAGATGGGGAGGTGGCGAGGCAGCTGGGAGGAAGGTGGAACAGTCTGGAGAGTAAGTTGAGTTGAGAGTGAAGTGAGCAGCAGCTGTTCCTCATGAGAAATAACATAAAATTTCAGTCCTTCAAATCATCCTTATAATAAAGTGATGGCTAAGAGAGCTTTCTAGCCTTTTAGAACAAAAGTCGGCCATCTAAGACTCTAATTTGGCACTATTGGTCATAGGAACATAGATTTAGGACCAAAAAGGAGCAGTTAGTCTAACCCCCTCATTTTAGAGATGTGGAAACTGAGGCCCAGAGTAGTTAAGGTACTTGCCTGTTCTCCTGCAGGTAGTGAATGCATGGCAGAGCCAGGATTCAAGTTCAAGGCCTCTGACTGTAAAGCCAATGTTTTTTCTACTGCAGTATATACTTTCTGCATCCTGAAAAATGTGGACAGAACTGCTGTGATACTTAATTAAGAACCCTCCACACCCTACTCCTGTGGACAGGGACCTACGTAGCTGTAATTACCTTTGTATCTCCTTTCTGGGTCTAGCTCAGGACTTTGTACACAATTGGAGCTTGATAAATGGTGGCTGAATGAATGATGTCTTCAGTGGAAGATGGAGAGGGAATGAGCAGAGGACCCTTCCTTAATTCTTCCTCCCATCATGTTGAGCTTTGGAAACCATAGGTTGGAAAGGGAAGATATCAATACAGATATGGAGGACCACTTTATGTCCTCTCTGATTCTAGGGCACAAGCAGGGGCACCTTCATCGGGGGCTGCCCACCATGTTGGCTCTTTTTACATGTTTCATTACTTTAAGAGGTTGGTCAGCAGACTGTATTGAGAGCCTGTCCTAGGCACAGTTGTGGGATAAGAAGGAAACAGAAGACAGCTGTCAAGGTGCTCTCAGTGTAATTGAGGAGAATGAGCGTGTCCAGGACAAGGGAGGTGGGTGCGTCATCCCTCCAGAAATCTGCAGGTACTAAAAACACAGGCTTTGGGATTCACAAGGCTATTGATAGTGAGGCTAGTGAGCCTCGATCCAGAGAAGGGGCTTGTTCTCTTTCTATGTGGGTTACTTATATGATCAGAGTCATGGATATAGAGCCAGAAGGGGTAGAAGAGGTCATTGAGTCCAGCCCCCCACCCAGAAGAAAGGCTGTGACTTGGGTGTGGAGGGAGTAGGGCTGGGGGGTGGGGTTGAACGTAATCATCTGACTCCCAAATCCAGTCTCTCTCCACTGTGCACTGCTGCCTTGGTATCTTCTGAGGGTAAAGCTGCCAAACTTTAAACAGCTTGGGGGTTCAGTTTAACTCAACCAGATGCAGGGAAAATAGAATAAAAAACTTCTTTTTCACATGGCTCCTTGGTGGCACAATGGACAGAGTAGTCCTGGAGTTAGGAAAGACACGAGATCAAATCTGGCCTCTGATGCTTACTGCCTAGGTGACCCGAGCAAATTGCTTTAACCCCAGTCTGCCACAGTTTCCTTAACTGTAAAATGGGAATGCTAATGGTCCTTACCTTCCAGGGTTGTTATAAGGATCCAATGAGATAAAACTTGTCCAGTACTTGGCAAACATTAAAATGCTATGCAAATGCTAAGTATGTTGAAGATAATCATCTTCATCACCATCCTTATTACTTCATTTCTATTATAATAAAACACAAAGCCTTTATTCTTCATTTTTTTGCTTCCCTTCTTTTATATGGTGATTCACATGCATGTTACTCACAATCTGGGTAAACTTTGGCCATGTCATCCTCTTCATCTCCTGGCAAATAGAATTTTTGCTGTGTTTTTTGTGTTCCTATCACGACCTCCCCGTGTGTACCAAATAGAGAAGTGGACTAGAGACAAGTAATTCATTAAAATGCAGTGTTCCCATTAAAAAAATTATCCTTTTCCACACTATCAAAACTGAGGAATTCACCTATTTTCTCCATTGGTTGAAGTTCCCAAACAGTTATTTCTGTGTTTTTGATGATGGAGGGTAAGCAGCTACCAGTTTACATCATTGAAATCTGCTAAACCAAAGGATCCAAGGCTGACGGAGGGAAAGTTAACAGACAGCATTTGGTTTCAGGTAAGGTTCAGTCAACAAAGGAAATAGGGGAGAAGACCAACGGAGAGAGGGACAAGAGGGGAGAGGTTCTGGGATACCTGGGAGGGCAGTGGCCATCTTGGAAGCTATAATTCCTCATTTTTGTGTTTGTTTTTGTTTTTTTCTCACCAGCAAGTCTTGGTGTCTTTCCATTGATATCCCCTATAGATATCAAATTGCCACTGTTGCCCCTAACTTTATGGGGTTACATAAGCCCCAGAGCACTTATAAAGGAAATGAATGAAAAAGCATTTACTAAACGCTTACAGTGTCCAATGCAAATAGTAAAACAAGGCATTGCAGTCTACAAAGGGGGACAATACACAAAGGAGTCAAGTCGATGGGGATTTTTTAGGTGCGTCCCATGTGCTAGGGACTATGCTAAGTGCTGAGTACCATCCCCTGCTCTCAAGGAGTCTGCACTCTAGTGAGGAAGACAACATTGAAACAACCATGACCAGATATGACTAGGCATAATTATTGTTTTTTGAAATCAGGATAAGACATGTCCTCTCCGGGTCAGACATCCTGGCTAAATCAAAAAGCCCTGACCAGTGCATCACCATCCAGCTCTACTGGCAAGAGGACACAACAAGTGGTATTTAGGCCACGTAGCCCAAGATTACATTCACCCTTTTGACTTCCAGATCACCCTGTTGACTCATGGTCAACATGCAGTCTACCAACTTCTCCAGATCTTTTTCAGAATGACTGCTATCTATCCATGTTCTCCCTATTTTATATTTGTGAAGTTGATTCTTATACCCAAATAGACTTTACATTTGTCCCTATTGAAACTCAATTTTTTTTATTAGATTCTTACTCTTATATTAGATTGAGCCCAGTGCTCCAGGCTGTCAGGATCTGAAAGGATTCTGACAGTGCTTCCATAACTCAGGCTTATGGGGGGTTTGGGTCTGGGTTACTGGTGCAAAATAAATAAGTAATTGTGAATTGTTGTGACTTCCACTAAAGTAACATGGGGTCTCTGGGGTACTCTTGCATTCTGGGCTAGAACCAAGGCCATGTGGTAGTCCCAGAGGTTCTGAAGTCTGTGATAGCTGGGACCTGTAGATTCCATTTAATACAAAGGGTCAGAAACAGGTAGCCCATGGTGCAGGAAGTAAAGAGTAGCCAGTCTGGACTTAAGGCAGGTGACTGCCACTCTTTTATTTGTTGTAGGCAACAAATGGGGTGTTGTCTATGGGGTGTTCTTTGTGTGGGTGGAACCTTGTGCTCTGGTGCTAGATGAGCTGGACTTGGGCTCCCATGAGCTATACCAGCTTTCCTTCTTGGAATACTGGAGTTTCTAGAAGCAACTTATATGCAAAACTTCTCAGAACATTAGTTGATACCATCAATAACACACTTGGTGATTTTCATTCACATCTGTTATTTATGGAAAAGATTTGAAGAAGCTGGCCATTTGGTATGAATCTTGACATAGGCTAGCAATGGAGAGATTCTTTGATAGACGTTCATAATCTTACAGGCTCATAGCATCATGGGTCCAGAGCTGGGAGGGACCCTATGAGTCTTTCTGATATGACGACCTCATTTTACAGATAAGAAAACTGAGGCCCAGGGAGCTTAAGTGAGAGTCCTGTCCTGTCTAAGCTCATATTCTTGGGGTTTCCCATGATACTACTACCACGAGGCTTTGTAGTGGCTCTAAACATTAGCTGCTTCTAATGTGAGGGATACAGTGGACTAATGAGCTAATAGTAGATCCATACAGGTCTGTAATATCTCTTCAAGAATATCTAGTCGAATGGGCCTCAAGTGGGTCAATTGTTTTGAGATTTCTCTAGGATTTCAGAGTACTCAAGGAGGGAGGAGAGAGCAGTGTGGCCCTTTGAAAGTGTCCCTGGCTGTGAAATCAAAGGACCTAGGTTCCAATCCTGCCTCTGATGATTATTTCATGTGTCAAAGTCATTTGGAACTGGGCAAGACACTGTACCCTATAGTTCTTCATTAATAATTATGAGTGTTGGCCTTGAAATCAGGATGTCCTTGGTTCAGATATCACCTTAGCCACTTAATGACAGCTATTGAACCCAGGGCTTAATCACCTAACCTCCTGGGCCTCAGTTTCCCCATCTATAAAATGAGGGAGTTGAACTAACTCTAAGCTCCATCCAGCCTAAGGATATATTCCTTAACCTGTTAGGAAAAGCCCACAATGCATGTCCCCTTTATACAATAGGCATCAATAGCAGGTTTCCAAGATTAAGTTGTCACAGATCCACCTCCCACTATCATTAGGATATAATTATATAATATATGTAGGATCCAATTTACCAATAATCAGTTATTATCAAGTTAGTAAGTTAGTGTGTGGGATGGCCTTATATATTCTGTAGTGGTGTGATTTTGCAAATGGGGATTCCTCATGCTCCAGCTCTCTCTCATCTGCCACATTCCAGAATCACAGACCAGAATTTGAGTGTCAGCCCCTGAGTCCAGCCCATATGTGAAAGGAGCGCCTTTTGTAATACACCTGACAGGTGATCATACAGTTACTTCTGGGGGACCTCCAAGGAGGAGCATCTACCCACCATCTCTCCAGGTGCCCCACTCTGCTTTCAGATAGCTCTCTCTGGAGGTGTTCCCCGAGAGCAAGTCTGAATTTGTTTCTCTGAAACTTCCACCTGTTCATTTCTCGTGGTTCTGCCCTCTAGGGGCAGACAATGAGTCAAATCCCTCCCTTTATGTGATAGCTCTTCAGATCCTTGGTGACAGTTGTCACATTCAGCCTGTCCTCATTTGTCATGTCTTCAAAGCTCTTTGACACCCTGGCTGCCCTCCTCTGTTTGGCATTGCTCTTCTTTAATAGAGGTGCCCAGAACCAGAACCAGTACTCCAGATGACATCCAGCTGACAAGGGCTGAGCACAGTGGAACCATGCCCTCACCATTCCTGGAGGTCACAACCCTCTGCATGCAGCCCAAGATTGCATTCACTTCTTTGGCTTCCATATTACACTATTGACTCATGGTCAACATTCAGTCCATTAACATTCCCAGATCTTATTCAGAATAACTGTAGTCTGCCCATTTTCTCCCTATTTTATACTTGTAAAGGTGATTTTGTACCTGAATGTAAGACTTTACATTTGTCCCTATTGAGTTTCCTTTTATTAGAGTGAGCCAGTGCTTCACAGTGCTTCAACCTGCCTTGATCCTTTTGGATCCTGACTCTGTGAACCAGTGTGTTAGCCATGCCTAAGGGCAGCTAAGTGGTGCAAAGAGCATTAGACTTAGAGTCAGGAAGACCTGAGTTCAAATCCGGATTTATACACTTTCTTACTGTGTGACCCCTGGGCAAATCACTTAACCTTTGTTTGCCTCCGTTTCCTCCACTGTAAAATGGGAATAATCACAGTTTCTACCTTGTAGGGTTCTAGTGAGGATCAATTAAAATAATATTTTAAAAAAGCAGCTAATACAGTCCCTGGCACACAGTAAGCACTATATAAATTCTTAATCCCTTAGAGTCACATAATAAGCTAACCTATTAGTAACCCTAACCATTTGATAAGTATTACCATATAAGCCTTTAAGTGGTTAATAAAAATGTTCAGTAGCACAGAGGAAAGGACACATTTCCTTGGGATACTCCATTGGAGCCCTCCTGCCATGTCGATATTGATCCATTAATAATGACTCTTGGAGTTCAGCCATCTAACTGGTCATGAATTTATATCTTCTTCCAATCCATCTCTCTCTCTCTCTCTCTCTCTCTCTCTCTCTGTCTCTCTCTCTCTCTCTCTCTCTCTCTCTCTCTCTCTCTCTCTCTCTCTTTCTCTCTCATCTCCAAGAGTAGTATGATTTACTTTGTAAATAGTTTTGCATAAACCTAGGTAAACTATACCGACATCATTCTCTTCATCTCATACTTTAGTAATCTTGTGTGAAAAGGAAATGAAACGAAGTTAACCTATTTTTGATGAAGCTGTGTTACTGTTCCCTCTTTCTAGCCATTCAGCAACCACCTCTTTAATGATCTATTTAGAACTTTCCCAGGAGTCACAGCATCAAGCCTACTGGCCCATAGTTGTAGACTCTGTTTGTTTGTTTAATAGAGGTAGCATTTTCCCTTTCGACTTGTAGCATCTCTCCCATTTCTCATACTTTTTCATAAATCCCTGAGAGTGACTCTTATGTTTCATCTGCTGCTTTTCTTTCAGGATCTGAAGATGTTCTTCCTCTGGAATTAATCTCTGATGGCTGAGTGCTCTTTTATTGTCTTCCTACTTATCTTGGATATCAAATCCTTGTTAGTAATTTTTGTTTTGTCATTTTTAGGGTAAATGTCATTCTCTTTTGCAAAGAAAGCCAAAAAATGTGAGTTGACTAGCTCTGCCTTCATTCTTCAGTTTTCATCATCTAGAAAAGTCTTATCCCTTCTTTGGTCACTTTTTGTTCCCAACATGGCTTTAAAACAGCTTTTGTTGTTTTTGTTGTTATTTTTATTCTTAGCTTTTCTCTCCAAGTGTAGTTCATTCTGAGCTGTGGCATTCCTGATGCTACTTCTAGGGGACCATTTCCCCCTCTTATATTCAGCTTCTCCTACCTGGCCTTGCTTCAATTGTTAGTGCTATTTTAAAAAAATATATAAGTTGATTGGTGATTTCCCTGTGCATTAACATTGGTCTCTTCAGACAAATCCAGTATTTCCACCTCACTGGACTTGGTTCACTTTGTGTCTTCAGAATTTTCTTCTTGAGTATCTCCCTTTGTCCTTCCTGGGCTGACTTCCCTTGAAGCATTTTATTTCATGGGACCCTACTTTCTTTTGAACTCTTTGAAATATGGGTGTGCATCAGACTGCCCCATTTTCTTCTCCCATTCCAAGCTCTAATGTTCATTTCCCTCTAAGGTTACCATCATTCCTTCTCCAACATTTCCTTGTTAGTGAGAATCAGATCCAGAATAGAATTTCCAATTGTTGGTTCCTTCATCTTTTGAAGGATGAAATTATCACTAAGGCAAGTCAAGAAGTTATTAGCTAGTCTGCTTTTGGCAGAGAGAGAGAGAGGGAGGGAGGGAGGGAAGGAGAGAGAGAGAGAGAGAGGGAGGGAGGGAGGGAAGGAGAGAGAGAGAGAGAGGAAGGGAGGGGGGAGAGAGAGAGAGGGAGAAGAGAGAGGGAAGGGGGGAGAGAGAGAGGGAGAGAGAGGAGAGAGAGAGAGAGAGAGAGAGAGAGAGAGAGAGAGAGAGAGAGAGAAGGGGGAAGGGTAGGAGGGAGGGAGAGAGAGAAAGAGAGAGAGAGAGAGCACTCTAGTAGATTTCTAAAGAACCCTATGACTCTTATTTCATACCTTTGTTCCAAGATTTTAATATTCCCCAGATTCTTCCCATATTTTCTCTTTCTGCCCAGGTGCTTTGTAGTATACTTAAGTAAATCTTAGTTTTTTCAACTGTAAGATAGAGATAATTAAAGTACCTACCTCCCAGGGTTGTTGTGGGAATCAAATAAAATGTATACAATATTGGCACATAGTAGGTGTTATATAAATGCTGTTATTCTTATTACTTGGATGACAAAAATTTTCCATTTCTCTCTCCTTTGACTTTCACCCACTCTCCATGATGCTTCTTATCTCTGATTCTTGCATTTCTTCACATGATTATACCTTCTTAATATAATATAATATAATATATATATTATATATATATATATGCTTTATTCTTTTTACTCATCTTGTTCCTTCTGAAAAAGGTATACTCATCTTATCATGACATTTTTGAGGTCAACTTTGTCCTCCTCCTGTTGACTTTGAGTTCCTTGTTTGTTAAACTTTGGGCATTTGTGAATAGACAGTTGAAGTCACAAGCTTACTATTGGCTCCTTTCTTGAATTTTTGTCTCCTGTGAGTTTCTGGGTGTTTTAGCTGCTTTCCTTCCTTCTTTGTGACTGTGCTCTATAGTTTCTAACTTAGGTGATACACATAAGCAGTCTTCTCCAACCCTCGAGCCTTCGGGTATCTTTCTTCATTATCCCCGGGACAGGGCAATTTGGGAATTTCAGGGGGACCTGGCCTCCATTAGACCTCTAGACTGTCCGGATCTTCTTTAAATCAGAGTAAGATAATTGTGGCTTACAGAATTTCTCCTGAGTCTGTGCTGTAATGCATCTAGAGAGCAGAATCTATCCATGGCGGTTGGAGAGAAATTATCCAAGATCTAAGTTGGTTCATAGCCCAGTACGAGTAGGCTCCTATTTCTATGTTTTTACCATGCCAAAAGCCTTTGTCCATTGTTGTGGCAATTATTTTTTACTTATATTTATAAATCTATTCAGTTAGAAGCTAGCAGGCAAACCTATATTTGTTGCAAAGAAATACACACCTAAAAATTACCTGCTAAAAACCCTTGAGATTCAGATTTTGTGACTTTGGATTCCCCAAGAACAGTAAGTACCTTCCTTAAAATAGAGTAGAGTAATTCACTTAAATGGCCGGGATTTTCTAAAACAGTACTTTATGGATTAAGCTATTATTTCACTCCATTTCTGGAAATAAAAATAAGTTCTGCCACTTTACACTTGTTCATGTAAATTCAGCTCAGCAGGAAGAACGCTTACTTGAAGGGAAGTTGAAGAAAATTAGCAACTGAAATCACGAATGCCCATTCACATTATCAATCATATGCTCCATGAATATTACATGATGTACTGCTGTAACCATTTAGAAATTGGATTTTCTCTTTTGGCTTTTCAGAGCATAATATGACTTGACATCTTTCCTGGCTTTCCTTTATGAAGTCCATTGTGGAGATGAAAAAATTCAAAGGAAGATAAATGTCTGTCTTCAGGGTTTTACAGTATAATAACAGGGCTTTTATTTTCCATTGCCTAGTATTTTTCTAAGCAATGCCACAGATTTTTAAAAATTATGGTAGAAGGATTCTTGTCGGGTTATTTGGCCTTGGCTTTCCTTAGTTCATCTTTCATCTTCTTATTTGTCCAAAGGAACAGACAGAACATTCTCAACAATGGCTTAGATGTTAGCTATGTTTTCGGGTTTTATCATTACTATCTGAGTTGTTAGCATTTCTTTTCTTTTTTGTTATTGATGTTTAACATAAGACAACTCTTTGTAAATACTGACCCTAAAGGGTTTTGTTTTTAATTCATTTGGTCTTAAAATTTCCATTTCTTCTTTTTTTTTTTTTTAAACAAATACTTTATTAACTTCTGTTTTACATCATTCATTTCCACCAGATTTTGAGTTACAGTCTTTTTCCCCCCATTATTCCCCTACCCACCCTCCCAGAATAGCAGTCCCCCAAGATAGCGCTTCCTCCAATCTGCTCTCTTCCATACCTTCTCCCATACCCCCATTGACTTTTCCATTAGAGGAAGATGAATCTTTGTGTCCCAATGCCTGCTCATCTTATCTCCCAATTATAGGCAAAAGAGTATTAATAATAGTATTTATATATATATTTGAAACATTTAATGTTATGACCTTGAATTTCAGATCCATTTCCTTCCTCCCTTGTCACCCATTCCTTCTTGGGATATAAGTAATTCAGTATATGTTGTACATGCCTAGCTATGCAAAACATTATCATAGTAGATATATTGTACAAGGCTGCTTATAATTCCCTCCCAGTCATCCCACCCCCCACCTGGTCCATTCCCTACATGATCCTGTCCCTCTTTGATAGTGGGTACTTCCAACCTCCCCTCCCCCCAAGGATGCCCTCCCATCCATCATCCCTCCTCTCATCCCCTTCCCCCTATCCTGCTGCAGGTTGAGATATCCCATTTAGTATGTATGTCATTTTCTCCCTGAACCAAATTCAATGTGAATGTGGTTTTGCCTTTTTAGCCTTCCTTATTCTCCCCTTCCTTTGCACCCACTTCCCCTACATGAGAGAGTTTACCCTACCATGTCTCTCCCCATCTCCTCTTGCCACTTTCCTCTCTCACCTCATAATTTCATCCCTTGAGTACTCTCCCTTCCCAACAAAATCAACCTATGCCCTCTATCCATATATAACTGTAGCCATATACATACACATTCACATATGTATTCGTATGACCACACCCCCTTCTTCCATTATTTTCATAGTGAGAAAGATATCATCAGTCACAGATATTGCTTTTCCATATAGGAATGTAAATAGTTCAACTTTGATAAGTTCCTTTTGATTTCTTTTCCTGATTACCTTCTCAGGCATCTCTTCCTTCTTGTGTCTGGATGTCAAATTTTCTATTCAATTCTGGTTTTTTCCTCAAGAATGCTTGAAAGTCCTCTATTCCACTGAATGACCATATTTCCCCTGAAACAAGATACTCAGTTTTGCTGGGTAGGTGACCCTTGGCTTCAATCCCAGCTCTTTTGCCCTCTGGAATATCATATTCCATGCCCTTTGATCTCTCAGTGTAGAAGCTGCCAGGTCCTGTGCTATTCTGATTGTGTTTCCACAATATTGAAATTGTTTCTTCCTGGCCGCTTGTAGTATTTTCTCCTTGATCTGGGGATTCTGGAACCTGGCTATAATAATTCTGGGAGTTTTCTTTTTGGGATCTTTTTCAGGAGGTGATTGGTGGATTCTTTCAACCTCTATTTTGCCCTCTGGATCTAAAACATCAGGGCAGTTTTCCTTGAGAATTTCTTGAAGGGTGATTTCTAGGTTCTTTCCTTGATCATGGCTTTCAGGTAGTCCAATAATTTTTAAATTGTCTTTCCTGGATCTATTTTCCAGGTCAGTGGTTTTCCCATGAGATATTTCACATTGCCTTCTATTCTTTCATTTGTTTGGATCTGCTTAACAGCATCTTGATTTCTCATAAAGTCATTAGCTTCCATTTGCTCCAGTCTAACTCTGAAGGAATGAATCTCCTCAGTGAACTTTTGAGATTCTTTTTCCATCTGGCAAATTCGACTTTTTAAGGCATTCTTCTCCTCACTGCCCTTTTGAGCCTCCTTTGCCATTTGAGTTAGTCTATTTTTTAAGGTGTTGTTTTCCTCAGTCAGGCTGTTGACCCTCATTTCATACTTTTCCTGCATCCTTCTCATTTCTCTTTCCAATTTTTCCTCCACTTCTCTTATTTGATTTTTAAAGTCCTTCTGAAGGTCCTCTATGGCCTGCAACCCGTTCATGTTTTCCTCTGGGGCTTTTGGAGCAGGACTTCTGACCTCACAGTCCTTTTCCTGCTCTATGCCCCCAAAATAGGAGTCTAGGGTTGCATTTTCTGTTTCCTTTGCCTTGGCATGTTGCCACTTAATTGCTTGACTTTTGGGCTTGTTGCCACACTATGGCTTTAAGGCCAGCTAGAGGAATTTTCGTCCCAAACGTGTGGGGGGCAACTTCCGTTTCTGGCAAGCTGTGAACCCACCCACAACTTCCACCCTAGATCACAATCCAGATCCAGGGAGGTTAAAGCAAGAGTGATTACCCCCCAAGACTGATCGCTGGATCTCCCCACGATTTGTAGGCTGGGAGCCGGAAATGCCTATGAAAACTACACAGTGGCGTGTCTCCTCAGCAGCTTCTAGACCCCAGGGGAGGGAGCTGACGCATTCCCCAAATACAGGTCCCAAAGTCCATAGGACACTAACCTCTACTTTGTCCTAGGCAAGTCTATGTTGATAATTCTGGCGTCTCCACAGTTCCTGGTGTTCTGGGGTTCCTCCAGCCGGCTGCTGGCCCTGCCGCCCTGGGGCTAAAACCTCGGCTCACGTGGACCTGGGCTCGGGTCGGCTCCTGCGCTCTGCGTGCTGCCGGCTCCCAGACCACTGCGCTGGTCCTTCCTGCAGGGTGCTGGACTGTCCTCAGCGGGAGGTTAGCTTCTCTGTGTCGTTCTGTGGGTGCTGGGGCTCCAGAAATTTTTCAGAGTCCTTTTTTACATAGTTTGTGGAGAATCTGGGGGCAGAGAGGCTTGGACGAGCTGTTTCTACTCCGCCATCTTGGCTCCGCCCCCCAATTTCCATTTCTTCTTACTCAGAATCCTTCAGAGAATGCTCTCTTTTTCACTTTTAAGACTAGCTTCATCAGCTTATATTAATGAAAGTCTATATGTGTCTCTGAGGCTTAATTTTCATCTAGCGTTAAAATAACCCCTTTAGCATTTATAATGTGAACAAAGATGGGGTGTAGATGGAATATCAACATGGCACAGTTAAAAGTTATTTCATTTGCAGTCAGAGTCCTGGCTAAGTTATTGATTATCAGTGTACCTTGGACAGAGTCATTTAAGCATTCTGAGCCTCAGCTTCCTGAGCTATAAAATGAGGATAATAACATCGTGCATTACTTCCCAGGTAGCCCTCTGTAAATGTTAAGGAGCTACATAAAGCCAGATGTTATTAGTGTCATTAGTGTTTGTACAGTTTATACAATAACTGCCATGTTATTATCAGCGCACTGACATTTCAGAATAGAAAAACAGGTCATAGTAATTTCCTTAGGAACAACACTACTATTATTGTTACAGATATCCCATAGTTGAGTGAGATGTTTTCAAAACATAAAGATTTGAGTGTTTTATTCAACCTCCAACGCAGTAGGAGTCAGGAATATGATATGGCAGTCAAAAAAAAAGAATTCGTGAGCTTAGACTGTATTAAGAGAAGTCTGGCATCCAAAAATAAGCATTGTATTATTTCTTTGCCCTGGTCAGAACACTTCTAAAGAATAACGTTCCCCTAAAGTATGAGCTGTCCCAAAGGAGAATGAACTTCCTGGGGAGGAGAGGGTTCTGCCTTCACTGGAAGTTTCCTGGCAGAGACAGGTTGAGTACTCTCCAAGTATGTTGTAATGGGGGAAATCCGTTTTCAACACCGGATTGGCTATTTAGAGCCCTTTGAGTTTCAAAATTAGGTGCTTCTGTTTAAAAGGGGGGAGTGATAATATAAAATCCTATTAAGTGAAGCAGTATTTTAGGGGAAATATCTAGGTAAACTTATTCCACTTGGAGTAAGTCAGCATTAATTTTAGCTTCAAGTTAAAATAAATCTCCTTGGGGGGCGGAGCCAAGATGGCAGCATAGAAGCAGGAAAACTCTGTGTGCTCCCTCCATAACTACTCAAATACCTATAAAAAAAGTGACTCTAAACAAACTTTAGGGCTACAGAACCCACAAAGTGACACAGAGAAACAAACTTCTCACTGAAGGAAGCCCAGCCCCATGTGAGCCTGCAGTTTTAGCCTCAGAGTGGACACAACCAGCTGGAGAGACTTCAGGAGAGTAGATCACCAGCAGCTGTGGCGGTTTTCAGAATTATCAACCCATAAATGCTAAAGACAAGTCAGAGGTCAGTGGACTTTGGGAACAGGGGGGTCCAGGAGTGAGGTCCAGCCTCTGCCTCCAGAGGGAGAAGCGGCTAAGGGCAGTGGCCACTGCTGTGTGGCTGCTTCAGAGCTCCTGGCCTGCAGATCATAGGGGGACCAAGTGACCAGTCTGAGGGGTAATCACTCTTGCTTTAACCTGCTTGGATCTGAATTGCTGTCTAGGGTGGAGGTCCTGGGGTGTGTGACCAGATACCAGAGCCTGTGGAGGCTTCAGAGAGGGCAGCTAACTAATAGCTGTGAAAACCCCAGCAATTTGGGACAAAACTCTACTCTCTAGAAGCAGAGTTCTACTGTGGCAAAAAGCTCAAAAGTCAAGTAATTGAGTGGCAGCATGAGCAAGCAAAGCAAGCACAGCAATCCGACTTTGGATTCCCTTTTTTGGGACAGAAAGGATAAAAGCATGGAACAGGAGGAAGACAACAAAGTCAGAACTCCTGCACCAAAAGCTTCCAAGAAAAATATGAATTGGTTACAGGCCATAGAAGAGCTTAAGAAGGATTTTGAAAACCAAATAAAAGAAGTGGAGGAAAAATTGGGAAGAGAAATGAGAATGATGCAAGAAAATCATGAAAAGAGTCAACAGCCTGACTGAAGAAAACAACACCTTAAAAAATAGACTAACTCAAATGGCACAAGAGGCCCAAAAGGGCAATGAGGAGAAGAATGCCTTAAAAAGCCAAATTTGCCAGATGGAAAAAGAATCTCAAAAGCTCACTGAGGAGATTCATTCCTTCAGAGTTAGACTGGAGCAAATGGAAGCTAGTGACTTTATGAGAAATCAAGATACTATTAAACAGATCCAAACAAATGAAAAAATAGAAGGCAATTTGAAATACCTCATTGGGAAAACCACTGACCTAGAAAATAGATCCAGGAGAGATAATTTAAAAATAAACATAAAATTTAATTAGAAATAAAATATTTTTTAAAAATCTCCTTTTCATTATAGTCTTGTCAGAAAAAAAAGGTCACTGTTAGAAACCACAGTAAGATAACTGCTAGGAATTCCTAGGAAAATCAAACAAACTAAGAAATACTATATTTTAAAACTTATTAGTGAAATTAATGCTGTGAGAGTTAGTCAAAAACATCAGTATTGTTACTTATAAAAGTAGTTTCAAAAAGGAATGAAAATAAGGGAAAAAAACAAAAAAAGGAATGTTAAAATTTTAAATTATGATTTTTCTGAATTAACAATTTATTGCTTTAAAGAAATTTTTTGGGGGTGGGATCATTAAGATCTTTATTATATTTTTTTATTTCATTGAGCAAATACTCCTTTTTTACATTTCCTTCAACTCAAACATTTTGTTGATTTTGGTTATCACCAAAATTTCAGTTGTTTTTTTTCACTTTTGTTGACACTCTTTTAATAAAACTGTGATTTATGGGCTATCCTCATAGAAACCTAGATTTGGGAAAAGGTCGGGGTAGAGATAAAATTTTTTTTTCTTTTTCAGATCAATAGGTTCTAATATCTGTGCTGGGTTTTCACTACTAAGCAGAATAGAAGTGATTATTGTCTAGAAATAGAGATTACTTGGGGCGGCTAGGTGGCGCAGTGAGTAGAGTGCCGGCCCTGGAACCAGAAGGACCTGAGTTCGGATCTGGCCTCAGACACTTAACACACACAAACAAAAACAAAAACAAAACCTAGCCGTGTGACCTTGGGCAAGTTACTTAACCCTAGGAAGGCTGCCCCAACATCTAGGTAATTCAGTAGCAGCAAGTAAGGATAAGTTTGACTCCTGTTTAAGAATCTGACAAAGAGATAAACTAAAAGTTGTTGTCCCTTCTGGGCTTAAAAGAAGCATTTCTAGTATAGGATAAGAAGGAAAAATCAGGGTGGAAAAATGATATTATATACTTTAGGTAGTCAATCAATAAAACAGATATTTATTAAATATCTACTATGTGCCAGTAGAATTGGCAAAAATGAAATAGTTCCTCCCGTAAAGAGATTATCTATGCTGATAGAATTCCATCAGAGAAGCACACACACTTATATAATTATATATGTAGTATATACATACACATATATACATTTGTACATATACACATATGCACACACGTTTACACACACGAACATATTTGTTTATGTATAGACATGTTCATTGGAACCTACTCGGCAACTTAAAATCTTAGTTTCCTGGGACACTTGTCTAAGGTCATTTAGCCAGTATGTGCCAGAGAGAGGACTTAAATCCATGTCTTACTCACTGTGAGCAAGGTCTCTTTCTACTAAATGACCCTGCTTTTCATGTAGATGTATGCACAGCATTTATGTAGCTCTTCACATCAAAAGTTCTTCCATGTCTCCAGGCTGACTAGTAAAAATGTTCTAAGTCACCTGTAGGAATGTTAGATTAGTATGACTTAAGGAATCAGCATGAGTTTCTGGATAATGAAAGCCTGGACAGCTTTTCCATACTCTCACACCTTACACCAATCACACAGATTATATGTATACTCCTGCTTATTCTTCCCTGCTTATTGTTCACTCCAACCTGCCTTCACTCTGGGAGGTCTGGGTTCTTGGAGAGGTACCATTACCACAAGTTCTTAAGGGTTAGCTCTGTTGTAAAGGAATATACTTGTTCTATTCACCACCATAATTCTTGCACCACCATTGATGTCCTTCTATTAACGCAAAATCAGCCACTCATAATAAAATCTAAAACTTAGCCATTTACTTAATAATAAGGCAAAAGAAATAATAATAATTATTATAATAATAATATCACTCATGCTCATAAAAATACACTTGCAGGAATAACAAATATAATCTACATATAGACCTGGGTCACATATTCCTACAAAGGTACCCAGTATAGGTAGGGGAGAGTGGACACATACTGAAATCTGCCAATGTGGCACATGAGAGGAAAACTGTAGCAGCAAGCACCCCAATATCCCCAGGGTAGCTGCCAATATAGGTTCTTAGATCTGCTTTTCAAAAGGAAAGCAACTCAAAATGGGTTAACAAGCTTACTTTAATCAATCAAACACACATTACCTAGTTCAGGGGAAAAAGGTCAGCACCCCAAACTTCAGTTACAGAACTTACAGATCAGACAGGCTTCCAAACTGTCCCAACATTACATGCATCAATACCAAATCACAGTTACCAGAGAGGGAAGCATCAACATCTGGGTTTTCAAAGCCGGGGGGCTCTCAACAACGGCTTCCCAGAGTCTCATCTGGTCAAATCACACAACACTTCTCAAAGTGAGCCCCAAAGCAAAGCCTCTCCTCAGGGCTTATATAGCCTTCTCTTGGCTCAGAGAATGTAACAACCTCCTTGACCCACTGCCCAATCACAAAGCATCAAGGTGTGGGCTTTCCTGAAAAACAAGCCTCCCACCACAGGCTCCTGGTGCACTTAAGCTAGGGGCAGGGAAGATCTTTAAATCTGCATTTCCATTACAAAAACCTATCTGCTAGAGATAACTCACAACTCTGCAACAGTCAACATTTGTATCTTCTGTTTCAGGAACTGTCTGCACAAATTCCTTCATGAAAGTAGTTCTGTGTTAAATAGATGCTTCTCCTGCTAACCTAATATCGTCCATCCTATGCTCCACTAACACCTCTCTAGGAATGAAGCCTCAGCCAAACTGATTGATCCACTGGGTGACTTCTCTTATTCTCTGCTTCAAAACTGTTCTGCTTATTTGGACTTCTTCCTCAATAGCATCTTCAGTATCCATTACTTCCAGCATTGAGCTCAGCTGATGCAATTTTGTCCTTTCATTGCTTTCTCTCCTTATCTTCTTGTCTCAGACTTGGGGCTCTTTCTGATAATGACTACATATCAATTTATAGTTAATGACCAAATTATTATCTTCTGTCTTTGATCAAACAAATTATATTTGTCCCATAATCATATAACAATTCTGATGTACATATCTTTGTAGTATGCTATAACTCATTCAGATATAGTAATGAGAGAAAGTTGCAAAAGGATAAATTTCAGAACTGCATCATTTAAGCTTGATACTGGAAGTGATGGATGCTAGAATTGCTGTTGAGGATTATGTATACCCACATGTGTGTATATGTGTGTATACATACTTTTATACTTTATAACATATATAAACTGTATATATAACATTAATATATTAATAATATATATAAACTGTATATATAACATATATAAACTGTAGATATATATACATGTATATATGTAAATGTATAAATATGCTTATTTTCTGCCTAAATATATATCTTTGTGAATGAGGAATGAAGATAAAAATCTATACTGATAGTAATTCATAAGATATGTTGATAGGATTTAGAGTTGGAAAGGATCTTGAAGGTTAAATCCAAATCTCTCATTTTACAGAGGAGAAAATGAAGACCTGGGGAGATGAAAAGACTTGTTCAAGGTCACACAGATAGTAAATATATGTACTGTTTCTTTTTGACCTGGTGTTATTGACATCCTTTCATATTAGCTTTGACTAAAAAAAAGACCTTGAATTGTCTTGATTCAGGAAAACGTGAGAGAATGTACTTCTCTTCCAGGGTCGAGATCTGGACTATAAAATTCAAGAGTACAGAGAATCTGGAAACACCTTTCCTGAAAACCAGATAATGGAATGGTTTATCCAGCTGTTACTGGGAGTTGACTACATGCACGAAAGGTACAGTTACCAGCTACTGTGAGCAACTTTATGTGAATTTGCATTTAACAAGTAAGAATTTTTTTTTACATTAGGATGAAAGTTGATAGGGTAAGTGATCAGTTGCCCTTACAGATATAAACTCTTTGAGAGCAAATACTTAAAAAACAAACAACAAAAATCCCCCTCTCTTTACTAGGCAGTATAGAAATGCTCATTGAATGGGGAGGAATCTAACCATGATTGTGTTCGTGAACATCTGGCAAAACTGATCAACCAACAGTTATAAGTATTTGCTTATGTGGTGTTTGCTTTAATAGAGTATGTTAAAGTTGTTTTTAAAAAGTTGTCCTTAAATAATAGAAACTTATATTTAGTGATATTTTATATGCTATGTATAATGTTAAGGCACTTATTTTACACAATTAATGTGGCTTATGCCAGAACCAAGTCATAAAATTCTTAGTGCTCAAAGTAATCGTTTGGTTACCCTGACATCTTGGAACATTTTGGCTGGATTCATGTACACAATGTTTTAGGATAATTGAGGCAGAAAATATACTTTGTCTTCATTTAAATGGATATTCTCACCAAAAACCAATTCCACGCAAAAATCTCCAGTTATGAAAGCCAAAGTATATTTTGTGGATTTCACTTATCTCTAATTGGTGTGTTTACTATTTTGAACTATGCCTAAAAACTCTTACATTCTTTCTAATGTTCAAATGATATTTTTTCAAAATTTTAAAAATAATCTCTAAGGTACATAGCATTAGAGTAGACCAACCAATGCAAAGATGGCTGACCAATGAAGAAAGAAAGAAAAAAAACTCCTGAGAAGTGTTCACACAGAGCTAATAATTTGGAAAACTGCAACAACAGCCTCCCGACCTTCGTCACCTCCAATGATGGTTCCTGGGATGAACAAAAGTCTGACCATCCCTGACGGTCAGCCTGATTAAACACGTGTCATGGATGGTTTCTGATAACAAAAAGTAATCGGATTATCCTGGGTTTCTCCACCTATCTTCTTAAACACATGCTAGATGATGGAGATATCCACAGAGTTATGGGTTACCCAGAATAGTCTTTTGAATGATGTCAAAACAACTTGGGAGACATTGATAAAAGTATATGAAATAATCTTTCTATAGACTACACTATGCAACTCTTGCTGAATTTAGGATTTCAGGGGTCATCCATTTTTAATCATTATCTTTATTTTCCCCCTGAATTAAAATTTTAAAATACTTATTAAATACCTTTAATTGAGAAAGCTCACTATGTGTAAGAGCACCCAATTGATCAGAGTAAGTCAGTGATTTAAAACTGTCCTTAGACTATAGGACTGCCTTCTGCCTGTCATTTTTTTGTTGTTCTTTGGACCAAATGTAAACTTATTTAAATATCAATTTAAAATTGGCTGACCTAGAACTTGTTTTCTATGTTTGGCTCTTTCATAGAAACAATTAAGTATACTTCTCATCCTGAAATCACCTTCTAAAAGGCTTGTGAATATTTCATTAGGAGGTACTGGGCAAGTTTTAAACTTTATCTGAAATCAGTTCAATAAAGGAACTGTCAAAGTTGGGATGATTATTTCTTCTCCAATGCTAAGGAATAAAGGAGGAAAAGTGATAAAGCAGAATGAATATGCAATGTTTGTTATATCTAGATCTGAAATTTGATGCTTTATATTTCATCTAATGAATAAAGCTAATTCTTATTAGTTCTGTCATTGAGGTAGCTTAATGTTATGTTTTACTCTTCTTATACAAGTTTTAAATTCACATCTTAGTTAATATTAGCTTAGGAATGACTCCTACAGCCAAATTAAGAGAATCGAGGCTAGAAGGGCAATTATATTTTTATTTGACCATTTATGAATGACAATTAAATGTCACTTCTTTTGTCACTTCTTATATCTGCATAATAGAGCAATATAGAGATCCCCTCCTTTCTTTCAAATTATCTCATTTGTCTGATCCTTTCTCCCCAAGTATGGATTGTATTTCCCCCTTAGCGTCTGCATAGGTGTCTCTAACTCAATATCGTGGCCAAATGGAACTCATTATATTTCCTCCAAAATTCCCCATTTTTGTTTTGAGTGTATGTTGTAGGTGAGGCCTGTTTCAAACTAGTCTGATGCTTCAGTTTTGGGAATGGAAGAAAATGAAACACTAACAGACCTGGGGTGTAGAGCTCAAATAGGAACAGGGATCATTGAGCCATAGGTAAGGGGCCTTGTGGGCTACCTGTTGACATAGAAAACCACATATTAATATTATCTGTCTTTTATTGTATTTTTATTTATTAAAGATTTCTCAATTACAGTTAAATCTGGTTCAGGCTACAGTCAGGAGTATTGTGGGCTGTATGTCTGACCCCTTTGTTATAGATCAGCTAGTAAGTAAAAGGATACCCAGCGAGGATAGAACACTGATTTATTTAGTTGAGTGTAGTTTGACTCCCCTCTGTCCTGGTTCTTCTACCCAGAAGACCCCTCCTCACCTTTCTTCTTTGCTGGATCCTCATTCAGGTCACACCCTTCAACCCCAGGTGTCCCACAGTGCTCTGTCTTGGGCCCTCTTCTCTGCTCCCTCTATATTATTTAATTATCACCTCCATGTTGATGATTCTCATGCCTATGCTGCCCTAACCTCTCTGATGACCTCCAGTTTCATGTCTCCAAGTGCCTTTCAGACCTCTTAAACTGGATGTCCAATAGACATTTTAAACTCAACATGTCCAAAAACTGAACTCGTTATTTCCCCCCCTAAACCTTCCTCCCTCCCCATCTTTCTATATTCCCCCATTACTGTTGAGGTTACCATCATCCTCCCAGTCCCTCAGGCTCACAACTTAGGAGTCATCCTAGCCTCAGTACTTTTCCTCACCCCCCATATCAAGGCTGTTGCCAAATCCTGCGGATTTCATCTCTGAAGCATCTCTCCAATATGCCCCCTTCTCTCCTCTGACACTGCTGCCCCTTTGGTGCAGACCCTCATCACCTCACACCTGGACTACTGCCATAGCTGGGGGAAAAGGGGAGTTGGTCTACCTGCCTCAAGGCTCTTCCCAGTCCAGTCCATCCATTCTTTTCTTTCATGTGACCGCTACCGTAATCGAAACCTTTGTTACTTCTCATTTGTACTATCATGCTAGCCTTCTAATTGGTTTCTCTATTTATAGTGTCTTATTCCTGCAGTCTGTCTTCTCCATAGCTGCCAAACTGATATTCCTAAAACATATTTGATCATGACACTTCAGTGCTAAAATCTTCACTGGCCACCAGTTGTCTCAAGGAGAGAGTATAGAGTCTTTCAGCTGGCATTGAATGCCCTTCATGCTGTAGCTCTCATTTTCCTTTAAAGCTGGCTTTAGTTCACGTTTCTCCCCATTATGCACTCTCTTTTCCTTACAGAGTGGTTTACTTACTAGCTGTTTCCTCTGTACCACCCCCCATCTCCCACCTTGGCTTCCATCACAACACATCTGAGATGCCACTTCCTACAGGAGGCTTTTTGAATACCCTCCCACTTAAAACATTTTGCCTCTTGAAATGACTATATTTCTCTGTGTTTTTGTGTATATTGTACACGATCCCCCATCCCCAGCTCCCCACTCTTAGAATGTAAACTCCTTTGGGGCAGGGATTTTTTGTGTGTCTTTGTATTACTAGTCCTTAGAAAAGTGTGTTGTATCCAATAGGGACTCAATCAATGTTTATGGAGCCAGTTGATTAACAAGAAATCTTACTATCTACTATCTAAGCTCTTATTATCTGTGCAGCACTGAGCTAGGCATTAGAGAGGCCAAACAAAATGGAAGTAGTCCCTCTCCTCTTCTCCTTCCTTCCTGCTTTTTCCTCCTCCTCCTTTTCTTCATCCTTTCCCCCCTCTTCTTTCTCCTCCTCATATTCTGTTTTCTCCTTCCTACTTTCCTCCTCTTCCTCCTTCATTTTCTTCTTCCTCCTCTTCTCCTTCATCCTTCTTCCTGTTTTTCCTTCTCTCCTCTTCTTATTCCTTTTCCTCCTTCCTCATTTTCTTCCTTTTCCTTATCCTCTTCTTTCTCTTCCATCTCTTCATTCTCTTCCTCCTGATTTCACCAGTGTGGTACTCTGCACAGGTACAAATTACAGCTCTTCCTCTCTTCCTTCTCCTCTCCCTCACTAGTCTGGTGGTGGTGGTGGGGATGCCTGATAGCTCTTTCTCTTGTTCATGGTAGCTGCCTGGTCATTAGAGAAGGGACAAATAGGACTCTTTTCATGCTTCTCCCTTAACCTCTGAGTATAAAGGGAGCAGCAGTGACCAAGATGTTATTCTTATAGTCAGGATCTCTTAATATTAGGATTTTCCCAGATTAGAAACTGATTCTGAGGCATCTTGAGAAGATCGGTGCTTAGGGATACATTTATGAGCTTTGCTGTCAATATTTTACAGAAATAGGCCTGGCCAACATGCTGTATTGAGTGACTGTCTTAAAAAATTAATGGTGCAACATTCCCATTTCTCCCCCACTAGTGTAATCTGATGATTTGACACTATTTAAATTATTTGCGTAGGTCTTCCTTACCCAGTAGGAGATTAAACCCTGATTTTCCTTTTTTAACCTATCAGATTTTTCTATGGACCAGTTTTTGGATTTAAACTTATTTGCATAATTGAGATCTTTTATTCTGGTGCCAATCCTCTTATGATACTCAAAACTGGTTAGAGTGAAAAGGCATTTAGCATGGTTGTTATTTAGAAATAATTCTGCTGATTCTAGTTTAACTTTAGGAAGACCTGCCTTCATTATTTTTCATTTTCGTTTTCAGCTGGTCTGTGTAAGGCTGTCTGATATCTTAGTTTAAAAATAAGTGGAGACCTTGGTTAGTTTTACTTTTTTTTTAAGGTAGCTTATATAGAAAAAAATATTAATTTATAGAGATGCTGTTCTGTGGATAAAAATATAAAACATTATTTTCTACAAAAGACTGTTTTTTCCCTTTCTGTATTAAGTGGGACCAGATGCAGCTATGTAGCTCCATAGTCCACAGAGAGCTGGCCCTGGAGTCAGGAAAACCTGAGCTCAAATGTGACCTCATCCCCTAGCCATGTGATCCTGGACAAGTCACTTAAAATCTGTTCATCTCAGTCTCCTCACCTGCAAATTGGGGATAATAATAGTATCTACTTCCCAGAGTTTTGAGGTCAAGATGAGATATTTCTGAAGTTCTAAATTACTATATAAATGCTAGTTATCATCACCATCAGAGTTTGAATTCTGTCTCAGACACTCCCTGGGCAAGTCACTTAACCCCTTTCTGCCTCACTTTCCTCATCTGTAAAGTGGAGATAATAATGCCAACTTCACAGGGATTTTATGAGGAGAAAAAGAGATTTTTGTGTATATGTATATGTATTTATATATACACACTATTAGTTACTATTGTTAATAATCAAGCCCCTAAAGGGATAATGCGAGGGTGTGGATAGGATGGTTTGTTGTACTGATTGACTCTTCCCCAATTTGGGGATGGATAAGGTGAGGAGGAGGTTAGATATGAGAAGTTATCAAATAGACTGAGATCCAGCAAGAAAGATCGTTTCCCCAGAAAGGTCAGGCTTGGGATCTAGTGTCTCCCTCCAAAGTAGGGTCAAAACTAGAAGCCGTTACAAGGTACAAAGTTGGGACTAGTAGGAGCCTTGACCTAGGGATGAGTGGGCCATAGTTCAGTCCCAGACAGGCAACAGGATGCTGAGGTGTGTCCACCAGGAATGATCTGCACTTAGCCCCGTTAGCTGGCCTGTAGGTGGACGTGGAATCTGCCTGGCCCAATAAGCCCCGCTGTCCCTCTCATTGTTCTCTAGAATAGTGGCTGAGCCCATTGCAGTGCAAGGAGATGTAAGAACTCACATATATACACAGAATGGAGTATTTGACATTGGTAAGCTAGCTAATAGGTTTGCTGCCTAATAGTATTAAGTGTCCACCCTGTAGAGGCTAATTATTTCCTCCCAGATTTTCTGTCATCAATTTGGGTCACTAGCTCCAAGTGAATAGTGGTACCACTCACTTGTGACAGTGGACTGGTTGGCTAGGATATTTTCCAGACTGAATAACCTGGAGAAATCAGAAATAGGATGCAATTTAGCCAATTATGGGTTTTCTGCAAAAGTATAAATCTATTAAATGATGTTTGCAATTAAATAGTTGCTATAATATTTGTATAACTTTTAAGAGGATGCCTTCTATATCAAGATTTAAAGGCACAGGAAAAATTCAGTTCAAATCCAGCCTCTCCCATGTGATGCAGGCTGATTCTAGAGGATAGAAGATGAAGTATTCTACCCACCTCCTTTCTGTGAGAGGTGATAGATTTAAAATACGTTTTCAGACATAGCAGTGAGGGAATTTGTTTTGATTGTGCAGATTGGTTATAAATGTTTTCTTTTTCTTTCAATTATTTTAACTGTTCAGTGGGTAGGGGTGGGTAGGAGATAAATACTTGTTAACTGGAAAAAAATTTTGAAGCTGAAAGAGGGTTCAAGATCATTTAATTGACAGATCTGAGATCATACAGATATGAAATACATTAAGTCTCAGCCATGATTTGAGTCCATTCTTCTGATGAAAACATGGTAGCAGGGATGTGAAATTTTCAGTTAAAGGACTGAGGTGTGAATCCCACCCTAGTATCTGAGTGACTTTGGGCAAGTCTCTTCCATGCTTTCTGCCTTAGTTTCCTCATGTATAAAATGAGGAGGTTGAATGAGATGATCTCTGAGGGCTCTCCCAGCTCTAAATCCCGTGATCCAAATCTAGTGACTATGGCTTTCCTCAGTGGATTATCTTGTTCAATATCTTGTGTTAATTTCCAGCTCCAGAGTTAATGAAGGTCCAAGGCAATTCTCCTTCAGGGACTCCTGTGTCAGAGCTACTGTTTGGGAATGCAATTCAAATTCAAAATTACATTTCACTGAGCATTAAATATATATTTCAAACCACAGTCCATGAAAATTCTGCTGTCTGTAAAGTATTTATTATGCTAGTGTCTTCCCTTTTATTGCCAGCACTATATATTAAAATGAACTGTAGATATAGATTGCTTTCACCTGAGATGGGAAGTAAATTACTTGGGAAAATGATGCACCAAAAATGGTTGGCTTGGCTCCTTTATGCAAAATACCTTCGAAATAATCCCAGTGTATCACTTCAGGAAGTGAAAAAAGATCCAGGGAAAGCAGTAGTGCTAAGAATGAGAGATTAACATTCTGTTTATGGCTTTGGTTTTCGCCCTGGCCCCTCTGAGCAGCCAAAGCTTCTTTTAATTGTATTGGTGGGATTTATTTTTAAGGTACCTACTCTATGAGAGATGATGTAAATTCTAATAAATGATCTTTTAAGAGCAGGAAATACTTAGAGCTATCATGAGGGAGTAACTGTTAATTGGAAGGGCTGGGGTTTAAGTAAGCCTAGATTGCAAAGGATATCAGACAGTGTTGGACTTTTTCAGGCAGGGCATTTGTCCTGTGGTACCATGGATCCAAGGTTTTCAAGGTTAAAGGAGCAGAGCCAGCTGCTGAGATGAACTTTGTGAGTGGTCTGCTATCAGTCATGGGGATTTGGCTGGCATGATTATCTAGAGAAAGTTCAACCATGATGCCATATTGGAACTTCCATTTTGTTTGATCCTATTTTATTTTTTGGCTGCCAGGGAAATAAAAGACTAAAAATACATACCAATTATTTACATGTAGGCAAATGATCTGGTACTTTTTTTCCCTCAACCCTCGCCCTGGTCAAGATATAACAGGAAGATTTAGGTAATGCTCCCATGTTACCTAACTAGTATTAATATTACTTGTTACTAACCTCTAATATTACCTATTAACATTACTACTAATAGCATTAATATTTATATAACACATTAAAGTTATCAAAACACCATATATTATATATGTATCATATATTTTATCATAACAACAATGAATGTTAGGTACTATAGTTAACTATCGTTTTGCAGATGAGGAAATTAAGATTCTGAGGGATTTCCCGTGGCCATATAGCTTTCAGATAAAAGTTGAAGGGGAGATTTGAGCCTAGGTTTCTACTAATCCCAAGTAGAAGCTTCTTTCCAACTATCCTATGCTGTCTTACAATGGTATAACTTATACCACTTACAATTAAGGTAAATCTTCTTCCCTCTCTGGCAGGCCCTTCATCTCCCTGGACTTGTCATACTACCCTAGAATAGAGTGTCCCTGAAAAGGAAAAGCAGCTGGAGTCATCAGATATTTGACATCTTTTCCTCAGACCTGCACAGTTCACCTAGTTCACAGCACAGTAAAAATCAAAGTCTAGTCTTGTTTCTCCAAATGTTGGTTATCCTTTTCTTCTGTTTTCCTTGGCTTCTGCTTGTCTAGGAGGCATGGTAGAAGAACTTATTGTTACCCACTGTTGCTGGCTTCATCCCTCTTGTTCCAGGATTGTCCCAAGGATTCTTTGCTGCTCTGATACTGCTTTTGTCCATTTGTGGGTGGGGTGGGGGCTCTCCCTTCCCAGAGCCACAAGTTTCACTGATGCATGTGATTCCTTTT